>OY986436.1:223853053-223895553 GCA_963920525.1 Dichetophora obliterata | reverse complement strand
AATCGCGAATAACGTTGTAAACAACATTTTTTTGTGCTTTTTTTTGCGAATACCTGTTAGAATCACTCTCTTATATTATATACAAACAGAACTGAGTAAGCAGTTGGGCAGTTTGGGGTATTTTTATCGCATACCCAAAAAAAAAAAAATTAATAAAAATATAAAAATTAATTAAAGTGCTTGTAAAATGAAAAAAGTGAACAATTACAATTTTGTCGTTTACAACGTTATTCGCGAGAACGCTTTAATTGTTGAAAGTTTATAAATAAAAAGTAGAAAATGCCACAAAAGTATGCACGATCTGAAATAATTCAACATTTAATTGCAAATGGTACACATCGGTAATTGAGGGTAAAGAGAAAAAAATTTTGTGAAATAAAAATTATTTTATGCAAATAGTTTTTACGGATTGATAGAGGTATTCAGTTAAGACGAAGAACTGGTCGAGGATACTTTTGATGAGTTTTTCTTTTGCTCTTCTACTTAAAATACAAATTAGCATGCATCGTCGTCCGTGGATTCATGTAATCCATACGCTATTTGAGTTAATGGAACAATTTTGAGTTTATGGTACAGTAAATGGGGCAAGAGGTTACCAACAATTTCTGTAGAAAGGAATATTAAGTTGAATGTACACGAAATATCTCAGTTCCTGGAAAAGATAGCAAAAAACGGATTGCGAATTCGAAAAATTTGGTGTCAAAAACCATTAACTCAAAATTGTCAAAATGGCGTATTGAACACACGAATCCCCGGGCGACGATATATAAAAAAATAGAAAACAAAAGAAAATTGAAATAACTTATATATGAAATATTTACTTTTAAGCGAAGACTTCAATGTTTTTAATGCGTTTCAGTTTCATAAAATTCAAAGTGTGACACAGCTGTGCGTATATAACGAAAAAAAATTATCAGGATTGCTACGTTGTTCTTTTGTTACTCGGTAGTTCCATAATTTTATAAAGACAAAATGCATGTAAAAAATAACAAGTAGCAACTAAAAAACTAACGAGTCCGGTGTGAATGCCACTATTAACTTTACACGCTATATAAAAAACATTAAAATTTGTGAAGAACAATCCTCCACTCTTATTCGTTCAGATAGTATTTGTAGTAAAATTTTTAAAAAAATGAACGTATGTTAAGATTCTAGCCCGAGTAAAAATATAAGCGAGCGAACAGCGGTCGAACATGGGACGCACGGCCGCACAAGGGTCGAGCATGGCCTAAAAATAATCCAAAAAGCCTAGCGGCCGAAAATTGGGTCGAACAACGGTCTTACAAGGCCTAATTTTAGTTGTAGACCGAGAATAAAACAACGTAAAATCAAAAATTTCTACTTTAAATAAAAAAAAAAAAAAACAGTAACAAAAGTAGGGCAAAGATGAACATTTTTAAATCAAATCGTAGATATGATTATATAATATAGATATATTATATCTGTGGTCACAAGGAATAGCGACTAAACTCAAAGTATCGTAAAAAACGATATTTTAATTGCACGAACTACGACCCATTTTTTCGAAATATATGAACCGTTACAAACAAAATATATGCAGACATATGTGATGATCAATTCTGAGCAAAAAATGGATATCTGCATACTTCCAAAAATTGGCAATAAAGTAAATTCCATATCGCTTTTTTACGATATTTTGAGTTTAGTCATTATTCCTTGTGACTATCTATATATATAAAATGGAATGTGTGTTTGTTTATTTGTTTGTTTGTTTGTACCTTATAGGAGACCAAACCTCTGGACCGATCTACCTGAAATTTTCACAGCATTTAACTGGGACTCTGGCATGATTAATAGGGTACTTTTTTCGACCACGCCCACTTTTACGCCCACTTCTTTAAAATTATGTAATTGCTCCCATATAGTTTTTAACAGATTTACTTCAAATTCATTGGCGTCGGAAGCGGGGGAAAAAGGGGGCAGTTGCCCCCGCACTTTTTTAGCCAGATAAACAATTTAAAAGGAAAAGTTATTCAAAATATCAGTTTTTTTTACAACGATAATATTTTTGTATTATATATTTTCCTCTTCTTTCTCTCTTCTTCATGTTTCATGTGAAGAAATTTTGGTGAACTTTTTTGCACCACCATTTGTACTGCCCCCCATTTGTACTGCCCCCCCAGATGAAATTCGCTTCCGACGCGCTTGTTCAAATTGTATACACATTATACTCCAGGCGAGGTAACATTTCTTACGCCACGCCCCCTTTCACGCCCCTTTCCACACCAAATTTAAGTTTTAAACTTTTTGTTCTCTGTACAAATTTGTTCCTTCCAACGGATTATTTTTTATTTGGTAGTATATTGCTCTAAATACTGTTAACGTCGCCATATTACTATGAACCACGCCCACTTCACCGCCCCTTTTTTAAATTCAGATACTTACTTATACCACTAACAATGTTTGCTATACAAAATACTTTTTTGTAATATGTATTTACCTAAAGTTTTGTATACTTTTTATCTACAGGTAAGGTAGCCATAGATTTTTTTATAACCAAATCCACCTTTTTCGCCCCATTTTACTTTAATTATAATTAATCTGCTTTCAATCTATATATATATAAATGAATGTCTGTCTGTCTGTTTGTTTGTTTGCTTGTGCTTTATAGGAGGCCAAACCCTTGGACCGATCTTCCTGAAACTTTCACAACATTTTACTATGACTCTGGAAAGAATAATAGGCTATATGAAGTTTTTATTGGACAAAGGGGCGTGGCACTGCCCATATAACCCAAAAATTTAAATCGCCATATATTGGGCATTTTTTGACCTACGTTGATGCTATTTGGTACATATGGTATTGGCATAATTAGAAATACGTACCAGGAGAAAAGTGGGTGGGACCACCCCCTTTTTAGGAAAATTAAAAATCGCAATATAGTCTTAACTACTGGACCGATCGTCATTAAATTTTCACAATAGAATATTCTTACGAAATAATAAATTCTTGACTATATAAAGTTGTGAGTGGACGAAGGGGCGTGGCCTCGCCCATATAACCCAAAATTTAAAATCGTCATATCTTGGGCATTTTTTGACCAACGGCGGCAGTATTTGCTATATATGGTATTGGCATGAATAGAAATACGAACCAAAAGAAAAGTGGGCGGAGCACGCCCCTTTGTTTGCGATATATTGGAGGCTGGACCTGATAACCGATCTTAAATTTTCACAGCTTTCAGCTTTGACTCAGGAATACTTATTACATGATAATATTTTTCGACCATGCACACTTCTGCACCTACTTTTTTACTACGTTTATTAGCGGCTTTACCACAAATTTAAAATACATATTAATTAAAATAGTGGGGTAGCCCCATTCTCTTTCTTCCACCACTGTCTTCAAAACAGCTGATTTTATAATACGTGTTAATTAAAATAGAGAGTGGGGTAACCCCATTCTCATTCTCCCACAACTGACTGCGAAACAGCTGATTGTGTAATTGCTGCTTTTTGATTGGTCTAAAAATAAAAAGGGGGAGCATGAAGCAAATTACATGCAATTCAGTGCTGAATTCTAATTGGTTTACAGCAAAAAAAGAGGCGAAGCATTGCAATAATTAAATTAAATAAATAAATTTTTGTAAATATATAAATACTTTTAATTTTATTTTATACGAGGGTGAAGCACACCGGGTTCAGCTAGTAGATATATATAATGAATATCGTAGATATTTTCATTTTGCAAATTATTCTTTTTATTTCAAAAATGGGTCACTGTTAGTTTAATGGAGGTTCCAGCGAAAAAACTGTTTTTTAGGCTTTTTCTATGCCCTCCTTAAAAAACAAACAAAAAAAAAATTATTTTTATTTAGATGCCGAAAAGAACAAGCGTGTCTTGACATGACAAGGAGTGAATACATGCGCTTCGGTAAATATGATGTAAAAATAATTAAGAATGGGTATGTGGCCTCACTTCAAATACAACAAAATTATGACTTCATCAGAAAACGGCGGATGCAGCTTATATAACGAAAATGCAATATCGTTATAAGGAATTTTTACTCGCTGAGTGTAGGTGCTACTTTAAAGATTATTATATAATGACAACATAGGTTTGTCCTTCTGATAAAAAAAAAAATAAAAAAATGTATGACCTTTAAAAATTGCGGCGACAGTCTCTTAATGCAGCACCAGACCGCTAATGCAGTATTTTATTGTAACGTAAATGCACCATCGATGCACGAAAATATTGCATGGTACTAAAGTTAATGTTAGTGCACCACAGTAAAAAAGTAAAAGAGAAAAAAGGGAGTAAAAATATCAAAAAATAAAAAAAAAAAACAAATGAAATCGCAAAACCAAAAGTAGAAGAAGAAGCAAAAACAAAACTGATTGAGCAAAGGCAAAATCATAAGCGAATGAGCAAAAATAAATAAGCAGAAGCAAACAC
Source organism: Dichetophora obliterata (assembly GCA_963920525.1). Classification (NCBI taxonomy): domain Eukaryota; kingdom Metazoa; phylum Arthropoda; class Insecta; order Diptera; family Sciomyzidae; genus Dichetophora; species Dichetophora obliterata. Next base: position 223,891,137 of record OY986436.1, on the reverse strand, counting down.
AAAGCAAATAAACAAAGGCAAAAGTTACAAGCAAAAGTTAAAACACATGAGCAAAAGTATATGAGCAAAAGCAAATGATCAAAAGCAAAAGCAAGTCCAAATGAGCAAAATCAGAGCCAACAAACAAAATACAGTATAGATAGGGATCCTAGTTTATTTTATTTATTACTATACTAGTATAAAAGCCTGCTCTACGACAGGTCCTCCACAAACTTCCTTTTTGGAGCCATTTCGTCGCTTGAGAAAATAAATGTCGTAAGTGAAAAATTTCACTTTTGATATTATTGACTATGATAAAAAATCTAGCGGAGCAATATTCTTCAGAAATTCAGGCCTTTTTGCAGACATATTCCACAATAGATTGCGAAATTTGTGTGGACCTACCGCTATTTTTTAGAATTTATAGCCCTTTTTTCTCAAGAATCTCAAAAGTGAAAATTTCCAGATACGACATTTATTTTCTCAAGCGACGAAAATTTGCCGAAAGCAGTTTTTTCTCTTTTGATAGCTTGATTTTTTATTCAATTGATTTTTTAAAAATACAAATGTACCACTTTAAATAACACTTTACGTATTGCAGCAGTATTGAAAAGGTAGTAGGTAGCAGCAGTATGAAAAACGTACTATTGTAAAAACCTAATATTGTCACTGATAAGTATCAAATATATTTTCTGTGCATACTTTCTGGCTGAACATTTTTCATAACAGTATGTCTTGTAAAAGTACTTTTCTGTCCAAAAATAATTACAGTTTGAGAAATACTGTGTGCGAAGCAACATGCTTGCCTTTTATGTATTAAGATGTGCATACTTTCAGGCTTAACAGTTTGAGAGATATTGGGCACGGAGCATCATGCCTTGTATTTATTATGATTATATTATATTCCTACTTCTATTTTATTATACTATTTATACTACTATTTTCGACTACTACTACTACTATTTTTAACTAAGTATGAAATGAAGGTATTGCATGATGTTGTGATATGATGGTTTCTTAAGTATGATGGTATTTGTGATAGTATGGGAAAATGTGATCATGGGTAGGATCATCTTAATTATGATATAATGGTAAAGAAGATATTTTATTGTATTGTTGGTGTGGTATGATATGAATATTTTAACTGCAATTTTCTACAACTATTTCTATTACTATTTGATAGAATTGTATGATGGTAAAGTGTGATATTTATATTTCTGTAAATGTTTCCAGCCACTTTTTTCTACTACTACTTTATATTACCTTTTTTGCTACTATTTTCTTCCACTATTTATACTACTTTCTTACTACTATTTCTACTACTATTTTGTTCTATTGTTTCCACTGCTATTAAAAAAATATTTTTTATGTACATAACGTCTTTTTAATAAGAATATATAAGAGTTATATAATGATTGTATTGAATTTGGTATGAAACTAACTTTTTCCGCTACTATTTTCTCCTTCTTTTCCTACTACTTTTTTACAACTATTTCTACTTCATACTTTTGGTACTGCAGTAAAAATTTGATCTTCATAAAATGGTTTAAAAAAAGTAATAATTGAAAAATTCATCAATAAAAAAAGTATTCATATGTTATAATGTGTAAAGAATTGTTTTTAAAAAGAATTTATTAAATAAAAACAATAATGGAAAAGCAAAAACGGCTTATAATTAAGATTTTTTTTTGAGAGTAAAAAACTTAGCTACTTTTACAGGTCGTCCACAAAAATTGAGAAGGGATTTATCTAGGAAATACGATTTATTAATCATTTATTAATTGTGTTTAAAAAAAACTTACGATCACAACATTAACCCTCGGATTCAGAGGCCTTTCGGAGGTGGTAAGTTGCAGAATTAGGTCTGGCTAGACCTAATATAAAATGTATGACCAGGTGTTTTCGTGTCTATGTTTATAGCTGTTTATATATATCTATATAGTTTTATAGTACATTATATATATAAATATACATACAGATATATATATTACTAGCAGAAACCCGGCGCGTTGCTTCCACGCCCTCTAGTCTAACACCGTACACTGTTATCAGTGAAACTGCATGTGTAAATTGAGTTTGAATACTGAATTCCGAGACTGTTTGGCATTTAACTCCAAAGCTATTCGATATCACAAATTAATCTTTTATGAGACGTGCCACGCAACTTTGTCTTACGCCCATTAAATGTTATCAGTGAAACGGCATGTGTAAATTACGGTCGAATACCGAACTCCGAGGCTGTGCGACCTATTTCAAAGCTATTCAGTATCGTAAATTTGGGCTGTATGGAAGGTGCTACTCCCACTTGTACAACACTCATAAAATATTATCAGTCAAACGGCACTTGTAAATTGTGGTCGAATACCGAATTCCGAGGCTGTGTAACCAATAATTTCAAAACCATTCGATAGCGCAAATTTTGGGTAATATGGGAGGTACCACGCCCCCTTGCACAATGCCCATAAAATATAATCAGTCGAACGAAACTTGTAAATTGTGATCGAATTCCTAATTTCGAAGCTGTACGACCTATAATTCCAAAGCTATAGCGATTTTAAATGACTATTTTCGCAATATCTCGAGAACCGCTCATGCGATGTTGTACAAATAACTTTAAGTCCCGTACCAAAAATGACCGAACACACCCTAAAAATTCAAATTTTGTTTACGCACACCGGACCATACAGATTGCATACATTTTATATGAGGTCTGGCCAGACCTATTACTGTTGCATTTACGAAACGACATAAAAAGCAATATTTAACAATACTAAAATAATTTTTTTGGATTTTTCGTTAATTCAGTGCGTTCTTACTGTCGTGCCTGACAAAGACCTTTCTGCTCTCCACTGTCATACAAAAAAAGTTGCATGCATTCAAAAAGGTAAAAGGTTTGGCCAGACCTAATACTGAATCCGAGGGTTAAATACATGATTTCATTTCACCTTCAAACCACTGTATGTCGCGCGTATCTTTGTCCCACAGACTTAATTATAATTTATTTTTGTCAAAAATATTTTGATACAAGTATTGTAAAAAGTTAATCGCATGTAGAACTAAGACTCAATATTAGTATGTGCCGGCGATTAAATTGATACAATACAGTATTAATTAAAATTTAGTCTAAGATTTTCGATCGTGTAGCTACCATTGAATAGATACATACAACATTTTTTATGCACCCATGATACCTAAAAGTAATGCAAAAACACTTGGATATGTTATGAATACCTAAATAGTTTATATTTAAAGAATTCCAACAGATTCTTTATATATAAATGTTTTGAAAGGTACACATAATAGACAATTTTTATGAAATTATACTCAACAAAACTTCAGCGTAAAATTTTTATTATCTATATAATACCCTCTAAAAAGCTTTCTCTTTTGTATTCGTTTTACATTCTAGTTAAACTGGTTTCATAGAGATTAAGAAATAGCTTGTGCGAAAATTGTGTCACATGGAAGCTATGAATTGTTTTTTTTTTTTATAAGTGAGTAAAAACTTTAAAAACTCTGTTAACCTTTTCTGAAGTCAAACCTATAAAAAAAATTTCCAATTAGAGAAGACATATCTATATTCAAAACGGTAACAAAAAAATAAAAAAATAGGTTTAAACTATCTTTCCATTTTTCCCGATTTTTATTACAGCTTTTCCGCCACCTGGCAGCTCTGATCTGCCCTCTTGTTGTTTTGATGCCTGCTAGCCAGCTTGTCTTGTTTTTCGTTGCAACCAACACAAGGATGCACACTAGGGCGGGTCGATTTGAAGGGGACAAAAAAAGCGCGTAAATCGCATATGCGGAAAAGATTTTGCGGACAATTCTGAGCAACTTTTCCCAAGGAACTATGGGTCTAAAATGAATTTCGAGTCAGCCATTTTCATGGTGAAAATGCAAATTTATACATTACAAAAAGTATTGGGAAAACTTTAATAGATAGCTTATAATTGAGTGCCAAGGCAAAAAGACATATTTTTTTGTGCACAAAATTTACTTTTTATTAATTTTTGTGAAGTCTCCAACATATAATGTTTGCTTTTGACAAAATATGAAAACAAATTTATCGAAAGTAAAGATATAAAAATAATTATTTCAAAATTTTTCAAATAAAATCTTGTTTGCTTTCTAGTCGGGGTATTCTTTTTCGACTAGCATCTGTCACAAACATAACACCTTCACGGTTCTTGACTGTGGTTCGCCGAGAAACATTTGTTAGCAATTGAACATACCTTTCTGTCCCCTGTATGTGACATGGAATTTTGGGATCAGGAAGGGGAGGGTTTTCCGATCCTAAGTATTCCTTTAAATATTCATATGGAATGTTCTGTGTGATTGGTGGCTCCGACAAAATATCGTCATCATCTAAATCAATCATTGTAACGTAATCCAAGCAATCAAAATTTATTTCGACTTTTTTGTAAGGCCTTACTCTTGTTTCATCGTGAAGATTGTCACGGTAGTACACAATTTTTTGTATAGCCTGGTCGCGAACAGACTTGCGTTCGTCGTAAAGCATTGAAAGCAAAACGTTTTCCGGATGTGCGAAGTAAGAATTGTTCTGAATTACGGGATTAATTATTTCTCGCACTTCTGGGGTCAGGTTTTGGGTGAAGCGAATAAATTTAGCCAAAAGCGGACTACCATATATAACGGATTTGTAATATTTTATGTTAAAATACATAGGTACAAAAACCCTCATCACGAACTCTGTTAGAGTTTTTAAAACAGGAGATGGATGTATTGTTGCTACATATAATCTTAGAATTCTGCTGGCTTTAGTTAACCAGCGAGAATGTCCAATGGGTCCGGGTTTTATATGTGCCAAATCGAATGTAACAAAACCATTAGAAATTGCAGAGGCCATTTCATGCAAATAGTTAACATCAGTTGATAGTTCTCGTCGCCAATTGTCATCTGAAGGTGAAGGTGGCATGTTCTCCAGTGGTATAGCTTCAAAATCAACCACGTCCTAAAAAATTTAAGAGCTATTATTTATAAAATATCTATTGCTATAAAGTGCTTTTATACCAGTCTTTCGCAGCTTTGAATTTGATTTGCTATCGATCCACTAGCAGTTCTAGGCCCACTTGTTTTCGACTGGTCTAATGTTTTAAATAAGCGGCGAAATGGCAATTCATTAAAATGTAAAAGGCATATAAACCAATGAAGTGGTTTCCCTAACTCAATTTCGAATCGCCGTATTATGCCGTTATCGACGCCCGTATTAGTATTTTCGCCGTCGCTGCATATGCCAATTAAATTCTTGAGCGTAACACCCTTTTCGCTTAAAAATTCGCTAAGTCGTTTTTGCTTTGTTTTAGCATCTTCAGCATCAACTTTTGTGTACCCTAATAACTTTGAATTGGGCTCACTCAAAACAACTAAATGCGGTTCTTTAACCATGTTCTGATGATATTTTCCATCAATTTTTTCCATAGTCAAAGAATCATTTTTTCTTCCGTCAAATGATATAACCGTTACGCTATCGTCCGAGGCTTGCTCTCGTTGTATCGCTTCTCTTGCCTTCATTCTTTCTCTCGCGACTTTATTTTTGTCCATAATAATGAGCTCTCCTTTCGCATCTCTATAATCAATATCCTTAAAGAGAGCCGTCGCTAAACATGAAGCAGCTCTGTCAGATATGCCAAATCTATCGCATGCCAACGCAAAATTGAAAGCCGTGTACCTCTGAGTGTAGGTTTTAGGTTCAGATATAGTATTTTCAGCTTCAGATTGTGTTGGTAACTCATCAACATCCATAGTCAGTTCGCTTGGGTAATACGTTGAATCTTTGCTTAGTGGCGGTAAGGTTGATTCTTGTTCCAAAAAATCAACGGAGCTTTCTGGTATTGTTAATTTTCTATCATTGTGCTGATCGTACAAAAAAGATTGGAGGTTTTCGGGTATTTTACCACAGCTGCACGATTGTAATTTTAAATTACATTTACATTTTCCAATGTAAAATAACTCATCAATGCATTCGACAAAACGCTTCAATTTGCTTTCGTTTTTTATTTCCTTTTTGTATTTATGAAATTGTTAAGCTTTAGAATGATGCTTTTTTCGTTCATAATTTCAATATTCAGCCGACTCCAAATTCCAACTAATTTTCTCGATACACTGGCAGTAAAGGTTTTATAGGCGAACATTTTACCTTCTCCTTTTGCTTGGTTGGCAAGAAAAAAAGAACACTTTAATACATCACGCTTGCTTGGTAAATTTAAGCCACTGAAATCTTGTGGGAGCCCAAATGTTAAAATATCCGGCGAGGGCAACGAAGTTATTTGCGATGCAGATATGATCGAAGATGCCACATCCATTTCTGATCTTGACGACGTTATTGATAGATTGCCATCCATAGCGCTCATATTAAACTTTTTTTTTTGTAAAATCAAAATCAAATTGAATGACCGAATAGGCTAACTTTAGGCTTTACGTTTTCACTTTAATAAACGATCACTTGTACTAATTACAGCTTCGTGCTGTTCTTGCACAATTTCTACCTGCTATGAAATTTCAATCACTACGACGAGTACAGCTGCAGCAAAATGCACAGAAAGCCAACTTTTGCTTATTTCAATTGGAATAAAAACAGTTATATTCAGCGTTAGTCGATGGCGCGAGTAGTCGACTGTACATTTGTCTTATTCATTGAAGTTATTCACATTGCGAGCTAAAAAGGCCTGTTAAAACCGCAAAGTGGCAGTATAACATATTCTTCATGTGAAATATGTTATATGTCACTTGGCAATTTTAACAGAGAATAACTACCAAAATTTATTTACCTTCCAATTATAGAACTTCACCCTAAAAATGGCTGACTCGAAACTGATTTTAGACCCATAGTTTCTTGGGCAAAGTTGTTCAGAATTGTCCGCAGAATCTTTTCCGCATATGCGATTTTATAGAAATCAAATCGACCCGCCCTAATGCACACACAAGAACAGCCTCTGAGCAGCTGCTGTAGAGCACTCAAAATGCAAAATTCAAAAAATTGCTCATGATTATAATGAATAAGTTTTCCCGTACAGCAGCTGATAAGATTTTAAATTGGTTTTTCTTGGCTGTCGCAGAATCTGTGGGTGCATGCGTAATGAAATTGTTTTTAAATTGCGGCCTAGAAGTATGCAACCCCAATTCATTTTGAATGCATGTGCAATTTTAATAAGCAGCATTGAGCAAGCGGAAATTTAATGCAAGTATGTCAGCCAACTTCCGTGAAGCGCACTCGATGTATTGTCGATGTGGCAACAACTACAATAACAAATACAACAACAACATCACACAGTAAATGTGCAATTCCATAATTGTTTGAATGCGGCTGTCGCGTCGGCCTGCTATTTTTTTGGTCACATTATTTGTGTGCACAAATTCAGTATTGTTAATGTTGTCGTTGTTGTTGCTATTTTCTTTTGACCGCACATTTTATGCACTAAAACAACAATTTGCATAAAATTTTATTTACAACAACAATAACATGAACAACAACGCGCTTCAATGGCTTCATTTCCGTTGAATTGTCAAAACATTCAGCGACTACGTGACAAACCATGTGCAACAAGGGTGGGGAGGAAGGTTCGATTGAATACCCATGTGTGTGTGTGTATGTGTGTGTTAGTAGTTGGTTTATATATGTTTGCGCATTTTGCATATTTAAATGTTATTGTTGGCCAAGTGCATGGTTTTTACAGTTAAGTAAATTTTGTTGTGCGGCTCCATTTGTTATGCCAAATAATAATGAATGACAAAATTCTTTCAGCAGTCAATTAATGTTACTCATACGTCAAGGAGGCCTCATAGGATGTGTCTCAAAGGATGCCTCTTAGAAGTGATGATAGTTCCCACAAGAACTACTTAGTCGCATACATTTTCGTTTAATTTGCTTCATTTCGTGGCTTTGTATGAAAAACTTCTGCTTGATCTTAATTCAAGAACTACTTTAAGTATCATTTAAGAGAGTCATTAATATACTCTGACCATAGCAAGAAATATACCAATGCATCTGCCACATATTGTAAATTTACTTACAGATATTAAAATATTATAAATTAAAATAATGAATGAAATGAAATGTTTAAATTATTCATAAACGATCTGTTTGGAGAACTATCAAGAGATGAGATTATATCTTATGCTGATGGCACAGTAGTTATTTCCTCTAATAAGAATTGGCTTGATGAGCACAACAAGATTAGCTTTCAGTTAAATAGAATTTCTACATGGCTAGCGTTAAATAGACAATCACTAAATGTAGATAAAACAGTATTTATGACTTTTAGGAACTACTGTGACAGTGTTCTAAGACAAATTGTAATACAAAATTTTTTTTCAACGCACAATGAGATAAGTTATGGCAAAAGCAGAAATTAAATAAGAAAAACATTTTTTTACTTCGAATGTGCGCAGTGACAAACGTGTTTATTTTGAAAGTTTTTTTTGTGCATTATTTTTAAAAAAATACATAAAACTATAATGGAATCTTTTTGTTCATCAAACCCTATCCGTCCTGATAACATTAACATACGTTGACTTCTGATAAGAGTACCCGGGTACCCGTGTGTAATTTGTATTGGAACACTGAGAGTCATAGATAAGAAATGTCCGAGCACGCCACTGTTTAGGCCTAGCGTAATCCCTTTAAACCAAGTTCGGAGCGCTCAAAATTCGTACTCTGAAAAGAGCCTATCTGAAGAGGAGATTATGAGTTCCCTCCTATTTATGAGTTTTTAAAGAGTTTCTTTTGTATTTTCATAACGTACACTACTGAAAAGGACATATTTCGGATTGTTTTTGGAGTACTTCAGTTAAGGGCTGTGAAATAACTCGAATTTAAGAGTGTTTTGTGCAAAGCCTCGTGATGATCACTATGGACGGGGTGAGGAGTGCTATACGCTCATTTGCTCCGTACAAAACATCAGGGATGGACGGTATATTCCCTGCTATGATGCAATGGGGGAAGATCTCATTGCACCTAGGCTGTGGGGTATATTCGTTACTTGCTTAGCGACTGGGTATGTTCCGAGAGTCTGGAGAAAGGCGAAAGTTGTCTTTCTTCCGAAGCCCGGAAAAAAAGATTATGCGGAGGCGAAGTCGTTCAGACCGATCAGCCTAACATCTTTTCTCTTGAAAACGATGGAAAGAGTGATGGTTGACTGTCTTAAGAGCACCTCGCTGATGCAAAATCCTCTGAGTAGATGCCAACATGCATATAGAGCAGGTAGGTCTACGGAGAGTGCTCTTCACGAATTGGTAAGAGTGACTGAAAAGGAGGTATTTTCAGGAGGCATTGCGATGGCCACATTTATGGACAACGAGGGTGCTTTCGACAAAATATGCTTTAGAAGGCTGCGGCAAACCCTGACAGAACGCAATGTAAGCCCAATGATAGCAAATTGGGTGGACAATATGCTCAAACACAGGGCTGTCAACATGCAGAATGGAAGAGTAAAGACTAGAGGTAGAGTAAGTAGAGGATGTCCCCAGGGCGGGGTGTTATCGCCAACCCTGTGGAACATAACTGTGGACTCACTACTGGTTTGACTGGATGAATCGGGCATACACACGATAGGGTATGCAGATGACATTGCGTTGGTGGTCCGCGGCAAGTTCATTGACACCATCTCTGACATCATGAAGGGAGCACTCCGTATGGTGGAGGAGTGGTGTCGAGAACAAGGCCTTACCATAAACGCAGGCAAGTCAGACAATATTCTCTTTACTAGAAAGAGGGTAGGCCTGAGGACAGAACCACTCAGACTTTTTGGAGCTGAAATCAACATGTCCACGAAAGTTAAATATCTAGGGGTAATCCTTGATAGCAAACTGAACTGGAACTAGCATGTAGAAGATAGGATTCAAAGAGCCAAGAGGGTTCTGTTCCAGTGCAGACGCGTTTGTGGTCTCAAATGGGGGCTAAACCCAGAGGCTATGAAATGGGTTTACACTATGATGGTTAGACCTGTCATCACGTATGCTTCGGTGATTTGGTGGTCAAAAGTCAGTCAGAAAACCATTAAGAAGAGACTGGACAGAGTCCAACGGCTAGCGTGTGTTGGAATAACAGGTGCAATACGCACCACTCCAACAAGCGCAATGGAGGTTCTGTTAGGTATGCTGCCGTTGGATTTAGAAATAAAGAAAACAGCGGCGCTGTCAGCCCTCAGGATGTTGCGAAATGCTACGTGGCATGGGGCAACGGCCCTGCATGGTCATGTTCGCATCCTTGATATTGTACAGAGAGATGTCAGGGAGGCGTTTATGCCTATGGACGGAAGGCAGAGAGTAAAAATAACAGAAAAATGTTATAAAACTCTTATAACGGATGGAGCCGTTTGTGAAGAAATCGCTGGTAGCGATATCAGTATACTCACAGACGGCTCTCTGATGAATGGCCGGGCCGGGGCAGGCGTGTACTCAGAAGAGTTAAGCCTATCCTGTGTACTGAGGTTGGGGAGGTTTGTGTCTGTATACCAGGCAGAAATGCTTGGCGTAGTGCATGCGCTGGACCACCTGATAGATGGCCAGATCAGTGGCAAGAAAATTGTCATCGCTCTCGACAATCAGTCTGTGATTAGGTGTATGCAACGGACAGACATCACTTCCAGGTTGGCCATAGAATGTCTTACAAAACTCAATAGGTGCGCCCAGACGAATGAGCTCACACTTATGTGGGTGAGAGGACACTCTGGCATAGAACAGAATGAAGAAGCTGATTCTTTAGCAAGAGCAGGATCAGCAGAAGAATTCTGTAGACCAGAACCACGTATCGCTATAGGCGACAATATGGTGGCAGTCCTTATTAAACAATGGACGGACTCGGAACACAGTTCAAGGTGGGAAGAAGCTGTTAATTGCAGGCAATCAAAGGCGGCCGTGAAGTGGTCTCGTAGTAAGGCAGCAAAAGTTATCCGATACAATCGAAGGACTTTAAGCTGGCTTACTGCACTGGTCACAGGACACGGTCCCTTCATGTACCATCTCGGGAAGATGACTCTGACCGAGGACGATGCGTGTAGGTTATGCTTAGAGGAGCCGGAAACAGCAGCACACATTCTGTGCCAGTGTCCGGCGCTGGCAAGCATAAGATTGACCACTCTGGGACGCCCATTTATTGGCGAAGCCGAGATTGGTCAACTAACCTATAAGGATATGCTTGAGGTGACAAAGGATGCTTACACAAGGAGCATGCTCACGTACGAGTACTCCGAGCAGTAGTACCCTTTGTCCAATGGGGGACGAAAAGGGACCCCCTGTGGTCTGCTTCGGCAAATCCCCAACTTATTATATACAATATAAAGCCTCGTGAAAATGAGTTTCTTATGTGTATTTTCTATGTATTTTATGTCTATAAAAAACGAGCTCCTAAAAACATTCGAATTGTAAGCATTTTCGGAGTAGAAATTTAAAGAAAAAAAGCATTTTTTTAAATACTGTTCATTCATTTGAAATTTTATTAGGTTGCGTAATTGTGTTTAAATAAGGTGCTTTTTAATATTCGTACAACTTTATATTTCAGCCATGAAATAGCGGTTAATTTCAAGGATTAACCCTCTTTTTCTGACACTGTCTTCTAAAATAAAATTTTAGAAGAGTGGCACGTCAAGAGTGACTTGTTTTAAATAAAACTTTGCTGTTTTTTGCCACTTTCAGGAGTCTTTTATGAAACCATAAAATTCTTAATAAGTGTCATAAAAGAGTCTTTTACGATTCTTATTGATGCTTATAAAGAGTGACAAAATTTAATGGAAAATAAGCGAATTTTCGGCACTTTTATGAATATTTTATGAAGAAAAAGAGAGCAAAAATAGGACACATAAAAGAGTATTTGAAGACTCATATTACTTACTTACTTACTTAGTTGGCGCTACAACCGTATGTCGGTCTTGGCCTCATCTAAGAATTTGCGCCAGCCATTTCTATCTTTCGCTTGCTGGCGCCAGTTGGAAATTCCAAGCATCGTCAGGTTGTCCTCTACTTGGTCTTTCCAACGAAGATGCGGTCGTCCTCTTCTGCGTTGACCGCCGCTGGGTACCGAATTGAATGTTTTCTTCACTGGAGCATCGTCTTTCATGCGCTGAACATGACCAAGCCAGCGAAGCCGCTCGATTTTAATGCGCTTGACTATGTCGATGTCAGCGTACAGCTCATACAGTTCATCATTCCACCGTATTTGGTACTCGCCATTGACGCAGATTGGTCCGTAGATCTTACGAAGAATCTTTCTCTCGAATGCTCCTAAAGTCTTTTCATCTAAACTGCTCAGCGTCCAGGTTTGTGATGCGTAAAGTAGGACTGGCATGATGAGCGATTTATAGAGCGTGATTTTCGTTCGTCGAGAGAGGGCTCTGCTTCTCAGTTGCCTACTGAGCCCAAAGTAACACCTGTTGGCAAGAGTTATTCTTCGCTTGATCTCAATGCTGATGTCGTTGGTTGAGTTTATGCTGGATCCCAGATAAACGAAGTTCTTCACAACCTCGAATGAGGTATTGTCAACGGTAACGTGGGTTCCAAGACGCTGTGCCTGTTTGTTTGTTGACGTTAAGTATTTTGTCTTATCTGCACTGACTTCGCGCGTATTATGGCCAATGATATCTATGTCATCAGCATACGCAAGCAGCATAACACTCTTGTAGAATATTGTGCCACTACGTCTCAGATCAGCAGCTCGGATGATCTTTTCCATCATTAGGTTGAATTTCCATCATAGGAATCGAATAAAAAAAGAATTATCAAAATCGGTTCAGCGGTTACCGAGCTTATTCTGGATCAAATTCGTCAGTCTCCTTTTATATAATAGTATAGATATTCAAAAAATTAAAGTCGGTGGAGTGGAATTTACATGTTATGTTCGTGTACATGTTCTGAACCTCACCATATGTTCGTGTGGTTCTCCGTATGGTTTTTTTATGTTAGATCGTGCTGGGGTCTAAACATTTTATGTACAGACATATTTAACCCAAATTATATAGACTGGCAAAAATCCTCCAAGTGGGTGCCGGCTAAAAACCACTGCTACAGTGTCCTCAGTTAAAGGGGTAATCAAGCTACTCTGCAGGATAGCAGTTAGCTAAGGAGAGGACGCAATCCACAGCGCTCCAACTCTTAATAGTCCTAGTGCTGCCTGGAGCGGGTCCTTTACATCGGTGTGAGGTAATGGGCTGAATCAAGGTGTCATGCTACCCATGCTGAGGATTTAAAAAACTAGTTCAGTCCTTCATGGAGCCATACGGATAGCTTGCGACCCCCGGATGTATCTAGCCCCATCTTTGTATGCGGATCTCTGCACAGAATGACATCCTCTTCCCCACTACTCGTCCATTCCACTACTCACTTACTTACTTACTTAGTTGGCGCTACAACCGTACGTCGGTCTTGTCCTCATCTAAGAATTTGCGCCAGCCATTTCTGTCTCTCGCTTGCTAGCGCCAGTTGGAAATTCCAAGCTTCATCAGGTTGTCCTCTGCTTGGTCTTTTCAACCAAGATGCAGTCGTCTTCTTCTTCGTTGACCACATCTGGGTACCGAATCGAACATTTTCTTTACTGGTGCATCGTCTTTCATGCGCTGAACATGACCTAGCTAGCGAAGCCGCTCGATTTTAATACGCTTGACGATGTAAGCTTGACGATGTAAGCTTACAGCTCGTACAGTTCATCATTCCACCGTATTCGGTACTCGCCATTGACGCAGATCGCTCCGTAGATCTTACGAAGAATCTTTCTCTCGAATGCTTTTAAAGTCTTTTCGTCTGAACTGCTCAGCGTCCAGGTTTGTGATGCATAAAGTAGGACGTGCATGATGAGCGATTTATAGAGGGCTCTGCTTCTCAATTGATTACTGAGCCTAAATTATCACCTGTTGGCAAGAGTTATTCTTCGTTTGATCTCAATGCTGATGTCGTTATGCTGGAACCCAGATAGATGAAGTTCTTCACCACCTCGAAGGAGGTATTATGAACTGAAACGTGGGTTCCAAGACGTTTTGTCTTATCTGCATTCACTGCCAGACCCATTCGACTTGACTCTCTTCCCAATCTGGAGAATGTTGCACTGACTTCGCGCGTATTATAGCCAATGATGTCGCTGTCTCAGCATACGCAAGCAGCATAACACTCTTGTAGAATTTTGTGCCACTACGTCTCAGATCAGCAGCTCGGATGATCTTTTTCATCATTAGCCAGCAAAAAAAGTGCTTCCAAAAGAAGCTAAGCTGGAAGGGAAAGTCTTGAATTCCATCCCTTCTACTTTCATACCAAGAAGATATTCTATTAACATATGCATGTCATTGGAAGGAATGCTTTCCTTAATCTTCATTAGAAGTGCTTTCAGAACTTTTTCAATGGAAGATTTCTTTGAACCCCTCACTAAACGGATTCTAGTAGGTGTTTTTTAGAAGAACTTTAAGAAGGCATTCCATGGAATGGAATGGTTTTTGTGATTTGGGGATTAAAAACATCCCTGGGAAAATATCCCTTTTCCCGACATTCTCGCGATTTTGGTGTTGGAAATGAGAAGTGTTTGAATTTTGTTGGGGGTTTGAAAAAAGTCCACTTAAATATCCCTTTTCCTGATTTCCAAAGAGTATTGGTGTCGGAAGTAGTAAGTGGTTGGGTTTATTTGGGGGTTTAAAAAATCCCATGGAAAATATCTTAAACATATATTATAATTATATATAATTTTTTACTTTAATTGAATTTAAATGCCATTTGAATGTCTTCTAGAAGTAGGTTATAAGAATGCCTCTTGAAAGAACTTCTTTATAACGCTAAGTGAAGCACAGCTTGATCTGTAGAATGTCTTCTGGAAGCAGTGTCATTAAGAATGCATGTCACATTTGCATCAAAAATTTTGCTGGGTGGGAGGAATGATTTCCTTAATCTTCTCTAGAAGAGCTTCCAGTACTTTTTCAATGGAAGATTTTTTTGAGCCCTTCAATGAAAGGTTTCTAGTAGGTGTTTCCCAAAAGAACGTTTAGAAGGCATTACATGGAATGGAATGGTTTTTGTGGTTTGGAGGTTACAAAAATTCCTGGGAAAATATCCCTTTTCCCGATATTCTCGCGATTTTGTTGTTGGAAATGAGAAGTGTTTGGGTTTTGTTGGGAGTTTAAAAAAATTCTACGTAAAATATCATTTTTCCTGATTTTCAGAGCATTTTGGTGTTGGAAGTACATAGTTAGTGGTTGGGTTTAATTGGGGGTTTCAAAAATCCCACGGAAAATATCTAAAACATATATTATAATTATATATAATTTTTATACTTTAATTGAATTTAAATGCCATTAAAATGTCTTCCAGAAGTAGGTTATAAGAATGCCTCTTGAAAGAATTTCTTTATAAGGCTAAGAAGAAGCACAGTTTGATCTATGAATGTCTTCTGGAAGCAGTGTCCCAAAGAATGCATGTCATATTTGCATCAAAAATTTTGATGGGTTAAGTTGAAAAAGTTGCACGATAAGGAATAGCCTTGTCTGAAATCTCGTTTGGTAACAAATGGTGGGGAGAGGTCCTTCCCGATTTTAACTGTGCTGCTGGTGTTACTCAGTGTCATCCTGCAAAATCGTATTAATCTTTGAGGAATACCAAACTCAGACATGGTGGAGTACTGGTGCTTCCTTATTGGCCTGTCGAAGGCGGCTTTGTAGTCGACAAAAAGATGGTGGGTATCGACTTGTTTTCCTTTCACATAAAACGCTCGTCAAGGCTTATCACACGGTAATTAGCACAGATAGTGGGATCGCCTATCTTGTGGATTGGTCAGAGCACACTGAGATTCCAATCGTTCGGAATGCACTCTCCCGACCATATTTTGCATAGAAGCTCGTGAATTCATTTAAATTGAGCTTCGCCTCCGTTCTTAAACAGCTCAGCAGGTAAGCCATCAGCTCCCGCGGCTTTGTTTTTTTAAGCCAAGCTATAGCTGTCAGAATTTCAGCATAGTCGGGCAGTGGAGCCTCGACGCTCTCATTCGTAATTGGGGTTTCCGGAATAGCATATCTTTTGGCGGAATTGCTGTCAGCGTCGCCATTTAGAAACTTAGAGAAGTGTTCCCTCCATAACGTCAGTGTACTCTGGACATCTGTCACTCATTTTCATTCCCCATTTTCATCCTTGCAGGAAGAGGTTTTAAAACCATAGACAAGGAGTCTTATTTTTTCGAAAAATTTTCGGGCCTCATTACTGTCACCATACATCTCAATCTTCTCCCGCCTGAAAAAAGTCTCTCTTCCCTTCTCTTTTCTATGTATCGCTCCTTAGCAGCGCGCGTTACAACCGACTGCAGGGTGGCTTTGTAGGCGGCGTCTTTCTCTGCAATGGTGTCGCGACAATCCTGGTTGTACCATTGGTTTCGGTGAGGGCGGTGGTAGCCAATCACCTCTTCAGCAGCCGCATGCATGGAGGTGGAAATGTGTGTCCACTGCGCGCATATATCATCGATTGGAGGAGTGCTTTGAAGCAGGAGTGAGAGTAGAGTGGCGAAAGCTTCGGCTGTCTGTTTCGATTGCAGCTTGCTGACGTCTAGCTTTCTCTGTGTAGGACTGCATGTATTTTTAGCTGCGCACAGACGTGTACAGATCTTGGCTGCGACAAGATAGTGATCCGAGTCAATGTTTGCACCACGGATCGTGAGTACATCCAATACACTAGAAGAGTGCCTTCCGTCGCTCAAAATGTGATTAATGTGATCAGGGGACATCCAGGTGGCTTTATGAATATTGAGATGCTTGAATCTAGTAATACTTACGACCATGTTTCGTGCTGCAGCGAAGTCAAACAGACTCTTTATTTATTTATTTATTTATTTATTTTATTTATTTGATTCTAGCGCTAACAAGAGTTCACTTATAACTAGCGCTAACATTATCTAGAGTGGCAAACAGTTTGCATATTATTATTTATTATAAAGTTTATAAAGAAATATAATAGATAAAGAAAAATATTAGATAAACAAAATTTAAACAATATTTTAGCTGTGTATTTTGAAGAACATAATTTTATCATTAAAAATTAATTCATTTGTGCATCATTGAACAATATTGGAAAGATAAATTGTAAAACTAAATGGATGAAAAATGATTTATTAGTTTGTTTTTGAACTGCGTTGCGTTGGAAGTAGTTTGGATGTTATGAGGCAGTGAATTCCAAAGACGAGGTGTGTAAACAAAAAATTGTCGTTTGGACGAAAGATACTTATGTTTAGGCAAAATAAGATTTTTTCCGCGGTTAGATTGCATGAATTTTAGTTTTTCAAAGAGATATTTAGGCTCAGAAGTATATATAATTTTATGTAACATGGTAAGAGCTCTTAAGTTAAGAAGGTTATCGAAAGTCATTCCAAAAATTTGTTTTGCAAACTGAGAGATATGATCGAATCGCTTAAGACCAAAAACGTAACGTGCAATATTATTGTAAACAACATTTAGTTTATGCCTGCTCATAGCGTCACAGTTTGCAAAGATTTCACAGCCATATAAAAGTGTCGGGACAAGATATGTTTTGGCTAAAAGCATTCTAATTTCCCAGGGAGTATAATATTGGGTCGTCCAGAGCGTACGTAGCATTCCATAAGTTTTACCAATTGAGATGTTGATGTGATTAGCCCAGGTCAATGAACTATTAAAGAGAATGCCAAGATTTTTTGCCGTGGGCACAATTTCGATGTTAGAGCTGTTAAGACATATGTACGGGCTATTTATCCTGTTGCTGGATGCTCTGCTTACATTCAAGCATTTCGATTTGGTGGGGTTAAGGCATAAACCATTGACCATCGCCCAATTATTTACGTGCTCGAGATCTTCATTAAGCTTATCAGTGCATGATTTTATATCATTATTATTAGACAAGCAACTAATGAACAGTTGAACGTCGTCTGCATACATTTGTATATGACAGTGTTGGAGCACATTAGGTAAGTCGTTAATATATATTGAAAAAAGCAAGGGTCCTAGTATTGAGCCTTGCGGCACTCCTCTACTGACAGGTAAAAAATGTGAGTAAGTGGAGCCAATATTCACGGCTTGTGACCTATTTGAAAGATATGTTTCGAGAAGAGTTATTGAGGGTCCTGAAAAATTAAACTTGCGTGACAATTTTGTGCAGAGTATTCCATGATCAACTGTGTCGAAGGCTTTTGAGTGATCCAAAAGAACCAGAAACGTGAGCATATTTTGATCAAGGCTAACTCGAATTTGTTCTGTTACGTCTAACAATGCTGTTACACAGCCCCTATTTGGTCTGAAACCTGATTGTTTTTCAGTGAGTAGCCGATGTTCCTGAAGATAATTATTTACTTGTTTATGCATTAAAAACTCAAAAACTTTAGACATATACGGCAAAATGGCAATGGGACGAAATTCATTATCAGACTTAGGTATCGGTATGATTTTTGCTTTTTTCCACTCAGCGGGATAAGTAGAGGTTGTGAAAATTGTGTTGAAGAAGTGTGTTAGGTAAGACAACAATTTTGGGAGTAAGGCTTTAACAAACATTGGGTGCATATTATCAAGACCAATAGCATTTGATTTGATTGCAAGAAAACTTTGCAGCACATCAGCTTGCGATACACAAGCGAAACAGAATTCAGCAAAACTATGAAGAGGGCTATTGATAATAGTGTAGTGGTTATTAATTGGAGTGGGAAAAGGAATGTCTATAAATTTTGTATTTAACGAATTGCAGTCAACAGTTATGGGTGTTCTTATGACATTTTTGTTGAGACCAGTCTCACGGATCGTGTTCCATTTATCTTTGCTTCCTAAAGCGGATTTAAACTTTTCTCCAAAATAGGCTGTCTTTGCTTCCCTGGTTGTCTTAATAACATTTCTTCTAAACTGCTTGAATTGTGCGTGCAGTTCGGGTGTCTTAAACCTTTTCCAACGATTAAATGCGTTGTTTCTTTTATTTATTAATTTTATTATACTGCCTGAAAACCAAGGTGGTTGCCCGTGTTTAATGAATTTCGTTTTTTTTGGGACATGCTTTTCGAAAAGATACGTAATGTTGTCCAGAAAGATTTGCAAATAGATGCAAATTTTTGAGCAGTTCTGTTTAATGTAAAAAAAAAATTTCTTTGACATGGGAATCTATAAAGGATTTTTCGCTGCGAAAAATTTCATCGCAGCAATATGGTACCAAGGAGTTTTTTACTCAGAATTTCTTAAAGAATCCAAAACTGTATGTTACCAGCATGGAAAAAACTTACTCCTCTCTAATGTTGGTACTTCAGTGCTTATCATTAAAGTACTGAAGCCAAGTTCTTCTTGAATCTTAAAAAGCAGCATTTTTCTGTCTTTTGTTATTTTTCTGAACCAGTAATAGCAACAAAGCTAATTGAAACAGAATGAGCAGAAAACACCAGAGCAAAAGAAACAGTATTAATTTAATACTGTAAATCTCCTAATTCGCTGAATTTACTTATTTTTCTTTGAGATGCTTAAAATATTGTTTCCTTTTTGTTTTTTTATTTGCCAACAACATGTTTTTAATTTTCTTTTCTACAGGGAAATGGAAAAAGGAAACACATTTTCTCTCATTTGTTGATGTTGCTTTTTTTATCTGTTGTTTTGTTTGTTTTTCTTCTTTTAATCTGTGTGATTGTCAGACAAATGTTGACATAATTATGTTCAGCACTGTAGAGGATGGATTTCTGGTTTTGTTTTTGTTATTTGTGATTGCAGTTGTTGTTGCTTTCTTTGTTCTAGCTGTTGCTGTCACTGCTTTACAGCTGTCACAAGCAGGTCGAATAGAATTTTGCAGCAAAGCGCATCACATCTCCACTCATCTCCAGCTTCAGCTTTGGCTTTAGTGGCAGCAGCCTGAAGTTGGTAATAAAATAAAATTTAAATTTTCTTTTGTGCCACGAGTGACTCGGCAGCGCCTTCCCTCGGCTAGGTTTGTGTGTGTGCTCGAAACGAAATGCGGAATGTCACGGTGCTAGATTTTTAGTTAAGTGAATGTAGAAAGTTATACACAGTGTTTTGTACTTCTTGTGTTTAAAATTGTGTCCACCCGTTTGAGAAACTTTATGTTTTTTCTTTTTGTTTTTGTTATATATTATGTTATTCTTTCTTCTTCTGTTATGCATCGAAGTCGCCCAGCGTCCTTGCCCCAGTTCGGTGTTGCAAGCACATTTTTGTGCTGCTTGTAAGCAAGGCACAGAGTGCTGCAAGTTTTTCTCTCACCTTGTCGAGGCTGCCGCACCTGATGTTTCATTCATGTTGCTTGTTTGCCGTTTTTTTTTTGTTGTTTTTGTTTTATTTTCTTATATTTTTATTGCTGTCACCAGTAAGCGTTAGTGTGAAATTATTTGAAAAAATGCTGCATTTTTTGTACTCTGTAATTTTTTATGCAAGTTTGAGGGTATTAGTATTTTTAGTTGTGGGCATTGACTGAAGTGTGCCACGCCTGCTTCACAGAGAACCGGAAGACTTAATGGAAACGTTTAAATTGGCATACATTTTTGGAGTGTAGCTTGGAAGTTAATTTCTTGGAAAAATGCTACGAATCAGTTTAGTTTTTGTGGTCTTTGAAGCACAAAAAGTTATTTTGGTGTTTCATTTTATGTTTTTCACATTAATTTTTAGATAACTCAAAGTGCAGGACGTTATCCTGGGTGTTTTTTTAGAAGTGTAAAGTTTTTGACAGGAATATCTGTCAAAACAGCAGCCAGACTATACTTCGGATGAAAACGTTTAGAATCGTTTAGAAACCGAAATACTGAAAGGTATTTTCTTTGCACAAGATTATCTGAAATTTAATAATTTTCCTTGTTATAAAGTTGAGCCACAATTTGAATTACTAAGCAATTTCAACTAAATAATATATCTATGTTAAAATATACACATATATCTTATATAAGCCATATGTGATTATATGTAAATGCATTTGATCTCATAACTAAAAAACAGTTTTTTTTAAATAAAGAATTTGCATTACTTTTTTTGCTTAAAGCTTAGTATGCTGTAGGAACGAAAATTTTTAGGCATTTAATTCTACACGCGAAACTTTGGTGTAGACTCAACACTAACACATACTTACTATATAACCCGTTTGTTGAATGCGTTAGTTGAACATTATTGTTGAATGTCAAATTTTATTTTTTTTTTTTTTTTTTTTTTTTTATTCATTTAGTCTTTGGATTACACATCTTTACAGACTACTTCAAATTAAATTAACTTAAATACTAATGTAAAAATAAATTTACAAGGAAGAAAATAAAAAAAAATAAATAAAAAAATGTACAGTATGTATTCACTGATATATGAAGACTAAAAAATAAAGCTAAACATAGAGAGAATACTTATTAGATACGAAAAATAGTGTTAAGTGTATTCTTCAAAGATAATTTCGAGACAGAGAGATCTAAATTATTTTCAATAGACAGTTCATTATACAAAAATAAGGCCCGAATAATAGGCTCATTAAGAGCATACAGAGTTCAATGAATTTCGGAATGAAATAGCGAATAATTACGTAACGTTCTAGCCGGAATACTAAAATTTAAAAATTGCAATAGCTGTTCACAGTCGATATGCCCCGAAAAAAGATCGTGAATAAATGTCAATGACTGAATTTCTAGTGTTTAGTGTTTTTAATCCCAAAAGCAAAATACGAGCATCATATGCTGGCAGAGGTTCTACAAAATTTATGGAACGTAGCGCAAATCGAGAAAATGATTTCTGGATTTTCTCTAGGCGAGCACAATGAATTATGTAGAAAGGACTCCATATGAAGTCAGCATACTAACCTTGATCTTACAAATGAGTTATAAAGACTAATTAGGGTATGAGGGTCTGAAAATTCTGAGCAATTTCTACGCACAAAAGCAAGTAAAGAATATGATTTTGGAACAACATAATTAATGTGATTAACAAAAGTGAACAAAAGTCAAAAATTATACCCAAGTCCTTAATGGTATTGACTCTCTCAAGGGGAGTACACTCGATGGAATACGAAAATTTTAAAAAATTATTACACTTAGAGTACGTTATTGAAAAGCACTTATTAGAATTTTAAATATCCACGCCAATTAAATGTACGGACATATAAAAGACAGCGAAATTTTGACATTTCAACTCTTCAGTCATGGTTGTAAACTTGGCTGCATTGAACATAATTTTCGGTTGAACAGCATACTTACCAACGAAAAAGAAATTTCGCTACCTTTTCGCTGTCAAAAACGCAATGCATTTCTTACGGAAGATTTCTTTTCGCTTCTACAGTATACTAAGCTTTAAGTAAAAATTTAAATCTTCTGTACTATATGACGATTTTAGGACTTAAATTACGATTTGTGGCACGGGCAATTGACGATTTTTAGACCTAAATGACGATTTGAAAAGTTTTTGACGATTTTAGGTGAAGAGTCTCTGGCAACCCTGGTCGTGCTTTCGTTCGTAACCCGGCGTCTCGACAGGCAATAATCCATTGCTTACCATCTGTCAAATTCCATTGCAAGCAATGGCAATATTTCAAGGTGGGTTTTGTCATGTTACGAAATCAACATATGATTTTATCATTTATTATATAAATTTATTATTTTATAAATTTATTCTGCACGCTACTTGATTTTTATAGATATACACATTTAAAATTTTGGAGAAAAATGAAAAATGGCTGTCAAACAAGAAAAAATACAGGTTATTGCTTGGCAGTACATGGAAAGCAATATTGCTCGCCATGAATTGCCAACCATGGCAATTGAGTGGTCTCGATTAGCAATAATTGCCAATTGACAGATGGAAATCAATGAATTATTGCCTGTCGAGACGCCCCGTAAGCACTCAAAGCAATGCAAACAGTGTTGCCGCTTGGATCCAAATGGATCTATTTGGATACTTTTTCCTTCAATAATTGATGGATACTTTTCTTAAGCCTCAGTGTAAATTTGGATACTTTTTTAATAACTTTTTTTAATATGAATATATGTTTTTGTTTGCAAATATATAAAAAAGTATGCACTCCCTTAAATTCGACAAAAATATTAAGAGAAATGATTACATTGAGACATTTTGGGAAACTATTTTCTTATCAAAAAATGTATTAACATTTACCTTTAACTCTTACAAATAATTTTCAAATTTTTTGAATAAGAGACCGAAATAGTGAAATTTATGTTCCTTTTTAACATTATTCACCCTTATTCTTGAATCCGCGTCGAGTAAATGTCATCGTCGAGAGCACACTTTCAACAATGAATCGTCGTCGAAGATCATTTAAACGATCAAAAATTTAAATATTTAATTGACGACGCACAGAGGATTGAAATTGAAAAAAGTGGAGATTAATTGAAAAATGAAAATTTGTTTTTTTGAAAATTTTTACTACTCGATTAAAGAGAACAAAATTGTACATCACTACTGTATATTTTAATGTTATATGTTGTTTACTTTTTCTGCTGCATAGCTTTAAAGTTGAGAAATTTTTCGTTTTGTTGCGATCAGTTCAACAAATTGAAATTTGACATAGTTCAAAAATTAATATTTTTTTTTGCACATCAAAAGTGATGTTTTTATTATGAAACCTTCAACTTAAGGTATTATTCATATTAAGGTATTTAAGCGTGATTAAAAAAATGGTTAAAAAAATTGTGTAGAAATATGAAAAAAAATTGTTTTAAATATGTCAAAACTTGCGCTATTTTCGAAATATATGTGGAGTTTTAAATAAGAATATCGTATCATCACGTAGAAATGAAAATTTTGTAGAAAGTTGCTCGTTTTTTCCGAATCTTTTTTATTTCAAAAATCGTGATAACACAGTACGACAGTGGTTGGTACACATGAGAAATGTAAACAGAATATGAAAAAAGGCTTAAAATAAAGAAGTACGTGTCTCAGCGTTTTGCTGTAGCACGTCAGAATTTTGAGAAAATCAATTTTTAAGCTTCGAAGGACCGTGGAGGTTCACTAGTAATGTAATACTATTATTAAAATGTCTATAAAAACAGAACGGGTGAACCGATTTTAATGCTTGAGCCAGTTTTGAAATGGGAATTAAATTTGGACTTTTTTATTAAAAAAACAATTTTTTTCTCCGCTAGATGGCGTTTTAATTTTCATGTAAAGTTAAAAAATAACCAAAAATTTAATTTATATGTAATGTAAATGTAATGTAAATGTAATGTAAATGTAATGTAAATGTAATGTAAATGTAATGTAAATGTAATGTAAATGTAATGTAAATGTAATGTAAATGTAATGTAAATGTAATGTAAATGTAATGTAAATGTAATGTAAATGTAATGTAAATGTAATGTAAATGTAATGTAAATGTAATGTAAATGTAATGTAAATGTAATGTAAATGTAATGTAAATGTAATGTAAATGTAATGTAAATGTAATGTAAATGTAATGTAAATGTAATGTAAATGTAATGTAAATGTAATGTAAATGTAATGTAAATGTAATGTAAATGTAATGTAAATGTAATGTAAATGTAATGTAAATGTAATGTAAATGTAATGTAAATGTAATGTAAATGTAATGTAAATGTAATGTAAATGTAATGTAAATGTAATGTAAATGTAATGTAAATGTAATGTAAATGTAATGTAAATGTAATGTAAATGTAATGTAAATGTAATGTAAATGTAATGTAAATGTAATGTAAATGTAATGTAAATGTAATGTAAATGTAATGTAAATGTAATGTAAATGTAATGTAAATGTAATGTAAATGTAATGTAAATGTAATGTAAATGTAATGTAAATGTAATGTAAATGTAATGTAAATGTAATGTAAATGTAATGTAAATGTAATGTAAATGTAATGTAAATGTAATGTAAATGTTATGTAAATGTTATGTAAATGTAATGTAAAAGTAATGTAAATGTAATGTAAATGTAATGTAAATGTAATGTAAATGTAATGTAAATGTAATGTAAATGTAATGTAAATGTAATGTAAATGTAATGTAAATGTAATGTAAATGTAATGTAAATGTAATGTAAATGTAATGTAAATGTAATGTAAATGTAATGTAAATGTAATGTAAATGTAATGTAAATGTAATGTAAATGTAATGTAAATGTAATGTAAATGTAATGTAAATGTAATGTAAATGTAATGTAAATGTAATGTAAATGTAATGTAAATGTAATGTAAATGTAATGTAAATGTAATGTAAATGTAATGTAAATGTAATGTAAATGTAATGTAAATGTAATGTAATTTAATGTAATGTAAATGTAATGTAAATGTAATGTAAATGTAATGTAAATGTAATGTAAATGTAATGTAAATGTAATGTAAATGTAATGTAAATGTAATGTAAATGTAATGTAAATGTAATGTAAATGTAATGTAAATGTAATGTAAATGTAATGTAAATGTAATGTAAATGTAATGTAAATGTAATGTAAATGTAATGTAAATGTAATGTAAATGTAATGTAAATGTAATGTAAATGTAATGTAAATGCAATGTAAATGCAATGTAAATGTAATGTAAATGTAATGTAAATGTAATGTAAATGTTATGTAAATGTTATGTAAATGTAATGTAAATGTAATGTAAATGTAATGTAAATGTAATGTAAATGTAATGTAAATGTAATGTAAATGTAATGTAAATGTAATGTAAATGTAATGTAAATGTAATGTAAATGTAATGTAAATGTAATGTAAATGTAATGTAAATGTAATGTAAATGTAATGTAAATGTAATGTAAATGTAATGTAAATGTAATGTAAATGTAATGTAAATGTAATGTAAATGTAATGTAAATGTAATGTAAATGTAATGTAAATGTAATGTAAATGTAATGTAAATGTAATGTAAATGTAATGTAAATGTAATGTAAATGTAATGTAAATGTAATGTAAATGTAATGTAAATGTAATGTAAATGTAATGTAAATGTAATGTAAATGTAATGTAAATGTAATGTAAATGTAATGTAAATGTAATGTAAATGTAATGTAAATGTAATGTAAATGTAATGTAAATGTAATGTAAATGTAATGTAAATGTAATGTAAATGTAATGTAAATGTAATGTAAATGTAATGTAAATGTAATGTAAATGTAATGTAAATGTAATGTAAATGTAATGTAAATGTAATGTAAATGTAATGTAAATGTAATGTAAATGTAATGTAAATGTAATGTAAATGTAATGTAAATGTAATGTAAATGTAATGTAAATGTAATGTAAATGTAATGTAAATGTAATGTAAATGTAATGTAAATGTAATGTAAATGTAATGTAAATGTAATGTAAATGTAATGTAAATGTAATGTAAATGTAATGTAAATGTAATGTAAATGTAATGTAAATGTAATGTAAATGTAATGTAAATGTAATGTAAATGTAATGTAAATGTAATGTAAATGTAATGTAAATGTAATGTAAATGTAATGTAAATGTAATGTAAATGTAATGTAAATGTAATGTAAATGTAATGTAAATGTAATGTAAATGTAATGTAAATGTAATGTAAATGTAATGTAAATGTAATGTAAATGTAATGTAAATGTAATGTAAATGTAATGTAAATGTAATGTAAATGTAATGTAAATGTAATGTAAATGTAATGTAAATGTAATGTAAATGTAATGTAAATGTAATGTAAATGTAATGTAAATGTAATGTAAATGTAATGTAAATGTAATGTAAATGTAATGTAAATGTAATGTAAATGTAATGTAAATGTAATGTAAATGTAATGTAAATGTAATGTAAATGTAATGTAAATGTAATGTAAATGTAATGTAAATGTAATGTAAATGTAATGTAAATGTAATGTAAATGTAATGTAAATGTAATGTAAATGTAATGTAAATGTAATGTAAATGTAATGTAAATGTAATGTAAATGTAATGTAAATGTAATGTAAATGTAATGTAAATGTAATGTAAATGTAATGTAAATGTAATGTAAATGTAATGTAAATGTAATGTAAATGTAATGTAAATGTAATGTAAATGTAATGTAAATGTAATGTAAATGTAATGTAAATGTAATGTAAATGTAATGTAAATGTAATGTAAATGTAATGTAAATGTAATGTAAGTGTAATGTAAAAATACAAAAATTAATATGAAATCTTAACTATTATTTTGTGTTAAGAATTAACAACATTGTATTTTTAATGAACTTCGTACATTTTTGGTTATTTTTTAACTTTACATGAAAATTAAAGCGCCATCTAGCGTAGAAAAAAGTTGTTTTTTTAATAAGAAAAAATCCAAATTTAATTCACTTTTCTGTTTCATATTCTGTTAACATTTCTCATGTGTACTCAAAAAAATTTGATTTTTTCATACTGTGTAATAGTCACTCTTACGAAAACAGAGACTCATGTCTTTAATTTAATTTTTCATGTGACAATGATGAAAGTCGAGGTCGATGCAGAGGAGTATGACGACTTTGGGCATCAGGAGGAATATTAACAAATTCAAAAATGTTTTGTTACTCGTATATAATATTGTTATGAATTTTAAAAAAAAAGGAACAAGGAATGATTTTTGTCTCGGCCGAAGTTTTTAACTTTTTATTATATTGATGACGTCACTAAGTATGGACGATAGGCGTGGTTTTTTCCAACTTCTCCGAATTTCAAATTCAGAAGGCATTTTAATTATTATAATTATTTATATTCTGCAATGAATTATTTTTTGAGGAATTTATGAAGGTTTTTCTATTGAGATGACGCCATTATGTATGGGAAGTAGGCGATGCATTTTTTAATTTTTGTAGATTTTGAAGAGATTTTACGTTTAAGATAAAGTCTCTCTGTATGGGTGGTAGGCGTGGTTTTCATCCGATTTGGCTCATTTTTGAGCTTAGTCTTAACACTTTAGATACAAGCTTAAATATCTACTTTCATGCCGATAGCTTCAAAATTACGACTTTAATCATATCGAAAGACGGACAGATAGACGGACGGACAACATTTTTTTTCTTATTTGTACCTCATCTAACTAAAACAGAATTAAAAAATTCCCTCCGACTTCTAGGTGAATTAATCTACATTTTTTGGGATTTCAAGCCACTGTGCGACGCTTGCTCAATAATTGAGTGAACAATCACTGCATATCTCAACGTCGAAATTACAACAATTATATCAAGAATATAACAATTTTGTTTCGACGTCGTTTTGAGGAGCGAGCGCGGGTTCAAGAATAAGGGCGATTATTTATTTTTTATACAAGGTGTTTGGACTTTAGATGTTAATCCGCTAAGGGGTCATTTCTTGACTTATTTTCTGCAAAAAATTGTATGGGAGGGGGGTCTATTTTCAACATACACTGAGATGCAGGGTATTTAAAAAACGGGTTTGGTAAAGTAGGTGCTACCAAAGATAATACCATAGCCTCCAAAGTATCAGACATACGATAGCCCTGATATAGTTGTTGGATATGATATGATATGACCAGGCTTTGTTTCGATACCAGATTAATTGGATACTGAATTCAGGATGTGGAGATCCAAGTCCAAAAAAGCTGATTTTTCACCATAATTTCCCCTATTATTTTTATTTTGTTTTTATTGATATTCTTGAAGTATCTATAGAAATAAAACTCATTTTCTGTTTGTTTGTTTGTTTTTTTGTTTGTTTGTTTGGCCTTTATACAAATATAAACGGCTCGACGGATTTCGCTCAAACTAGGTACACATATTAAGTTTATCCAAACTTAAAATGTTACATACTTAGTTTTTACCACGCCCCCCCTGAAATTTTTCAACTAATAGTAATTTTGTTATTATAAAACTTTTTACCATAGGAGATTTTTGTGTATTTAATTTTAAAAATTTTTTGTTATTTTGACGTCAAAAACACTCACATATCTTCAAAATTTTCAGTACAACGACTTTTTCATAAAACATCGTTACCTAAGAATGAGAAAAAAACGACATGAAAATCAAAGTTTGGTCTTTCGATGCAAATATCTCCGTTGTCCATTTTTATATTTCATTCAAATTTTTTTTGTTCAAAAATTCAACAAAATTACTTCACAAAAATAGGTTGAACTGTACCGTTTAGTCAGTGTAAGTATGCTTTATAATTATGTCAAAAAAGGTCCCAAATATTGACTTTTTACTCAAAAAATGACTCAAAAATTGTTGTTGTTGTAAAAATGAAATCAATTAAAAATTGCACATCTGACTACCTTTCATATGACATAGCATTTATTTGCAAAAAACCTTCCAGCTACGCGCAAAAATTATTTTACTGTTATTGTCATCAAAACAACAGGGTACCCCCTTTGATTTTTTCGCGAAATTTATTTTTTCCAAAATATTGTTTTTATATTTTTTACAAAAAAGTCAAGTCTCAAAAATAATTTATGTGCAAAAATTACTCCAATATCTCTTTTCAATCAAAAGTTATGGCTAAAATTCAATTTTTTCATACAATTGACTATCTATAGTAATAAAACTCATTTTCTGTTTGTTTGTTTGTTTGTTTGTTTGTTTGGCCTTTATACAAATATAAACGGCTCAACGGATTTCGCTCAAACTAGGTACACATATTAAGTTTATCCCAACTTAAAATGTTACATACTTAGTTTTTGCCACGCCCTCTCTGAAATTTTTCAACTAACGGTAATTTTGTTATTATAAAACTTTTTCCTATCGGAGATTTTTGTATATTTAATTTTAAAAATTTTTTGTTATTCTGACACCAAAAACACTCACATATCTTCAAAATTGGAGAAATTTTCAGTACAACGACTTTTTCATAGAACATCGTTACCTAAGAATGAGAAAAAAGCGACATGAAAATCAAAGTTTGGTCTTTCGATGCAAATATCTCCGCTGTCCATTAATATATTTCATTCAAATTTTTTTGTTCAAAATTTTAATAAAATCACTTCACAAAAACAGGTTGAAATGTACCGTTAAGTCAGTGTAACTATGTTTTATAATTATGTAACTATGTTTTATAATTACTCTGCATTTAAAAAAAAAAACATTAAGAAATGATTTAAATAAGTAAAGAGCAATGGTTTTTCATAACTTACCAAACAATACATTATTAAAATTTTCGAGCCTTCTGAAGCAGTTTGTTCATGCAACGCTGACAAATCAAACAGAAAGTAAAATTTTTCAGAATCGCGTGAAAGGAAAACAACAGAACAATCGTTTTTCAAAAATATTTGGCAAAAACAAAAACATCAACAACAAAGAGAACATACAAATCATAATAGATTGATTCTTTTTTCGCTTATAGCAGAATTTGTTTCAGAATCAATTCGTTTTTCACTTACCATAAAAGCAAGCAAGGAATCTAACAACATTAACTTTATTATAAATTGTTATATACTTCATAATTGATTCCTGCAGCAATAAAAACGAATCAATAAATTTTTTGTTTATTGATTCCAATTCCTAGGTTTTGCTTTAAATTTATATATTCTTTGGAATACATTCTAAAATGCATCACACGAATCCATTCAATTCCTGATTTTTTTACTAAAAGAGAATTAATTTTCTCATTTTCCCGGTGGGTATGGTATTATCTTTGTTAGCAACTTCTTAACCGAACACGTTTTTTAAACACCCTGTATTTCAGTGGATGTTGAAAATAGACCCCCAAACAATACCCCAATACAATTTTTTCCTCAAAATAAGTTAAGTAGTAATGGGCACAAAACAGATTTGAGGTGAGTTTGAGTAAGTTACTCGTTTTAAGAAATGAGTTGGTACATTGTCCCACTTCAAATGGGGCCTGAGTGGACTAAAAACTTATGTCGTTTAAAATGAGGCTGTGAGGTGTAAAAAGTGCTATGCGGTATTAAAAGTTGTTCTTAGGAGTATAGAGGGAAGAAATTGAATATAGCTTTTGTGCAAATAGTGAAATAACCTATTTTCAACAATTCAAGTCGCAAAATCAGCCCAAATTTTTTAATTAAAAAAGTCTGTATTATGGCCTTATGGTCCACAAGGAGCAACAACAACTAACAAGAAGAAGAAATCGGTATTGTATTTAAATCGCTTTGAGTTTTATTAAACAATTCATATGGTTTTTATTTTATGCCTGTTAATTTTAAATACTAAAAAGTGAAATCATAAAATTATAATGCTTTGAATGATAAAAACACAAAATTTTTAATGTTACATTTGACCTGTGTGAAAATTTGAAGCGGTTCAATTTACCTTTTTGAAGTGATGGTACAAGTAATATTGATGTATGGGACATGGGTTCACATGGAACCCACACCTAAATAACACCATAAACAAGGCAAGAGCCACATTATGGGTAAGCAAAAGTTTTATAGGTAAAAACTGGGGCCTAAGCCCCAAACTAGCCATGTGTATGTATACTTTCATCACGAGACCTATCATCTTATATGCTGCATCAATATGGTGGAGTAAGACGATCCAAAAAACAGCTTATTCATTTTTATGATCTTACACGTTTATTTGCTCAGCAAAGTTGTTGGCCCGAATCATAGAAAGAATTTTGCCGAAGAAACCAAAATGAAATCCTAATGGTTTAAGAGTTATCAACCTGAAAATGAGTGCATATCTTGAGTAATTTTAGATATATCTAAAAAAAAAATTTGTTCTGAAATCTCCGGTAAAGTGGTAAAACAAATGTCACCACGAGATTCCTTGTACCAAAATTAAGTAAAAAACGTTTAAATTATCAAATACAGAGAAAAAAGGTACAAAAAAGCGCACAGTGTTATTTATGGAACAACAAACATAACCATGTCAGCCGAATCTGGAAATTCTCGGAATTTAGAGTGCCCCAATTGAGTCCAAATGTATGCCCGACCCCCACTAACTTTGGAGGTCCGATCCATCCATGTTATTGGCACACCCCCTGGAACCCCCTGGGGGTTCCCCATACTCAATCAACATTTACAATCACAGTTC
Source organism: Dichetophora obliterata (assembly GCA_963920525.1). Classification (NCBI taxonomy): domain Eukaryota; kingdom Metazoa; phylum Arthropoda; class Insecta; order Diptera; family Sciomyzidae; genus Dichetophora; species Dichetophora obliterata. Next base: position 223,859,328 of record OY986436.1, on the reverse strand, counting down.
CCCAAAAATCACAATTTTTGGCACTTTAAATGAAAAAGTCAGCGAAATGGGGGTCGCCACTGGCATGGGTGGATCGGCCCTCCAAATTTAGTGGGGGTCGGTCACACATTTCGACTCGATTGGGGCACTATAAATGGGTCAAAGAGGGATTTTTCAAAATTTGACCCTACGGGACAAAAGTCAAATGTTGGGGCATTAGAATTCGTTTTAGAGATATAGTTCCTCGAGCAAAGTTTCTTATTTTGATCCCTAGAATACGATTTTCACTGAGCAATGGGCGATTTTTTTGCCTCCCCACAAATCGACCCGGCCTAATGGGTATAGTCCAGGAAGATCTGTGCAGATTATGTTACGAAGATGAAGAAACAGTAGAGCACATCTTGTGTCACTGTAACAGTGACATCGTCAGTATATTTTGTCTGAACATAACTAGTTGCTCGTTTTTTAACCTTTCTTAAAGTAGAACAGACTAATTACAGTACTATTTCAAGTGACTTTCCAGGTACTTGTTGGGTATGTTTCGGGTACATTATAGTTAAGACTCAGGCCAGTTTCGACACATATCAGCTACATTATTGATACAATATAATATGAATTTTTTTCTCATGTCCTGTTCGCTGAAGCTCGTTTGCATTCGGCTTGAATTTCTTTCAGTGTGCCTCTGGCAACAATGATTTACAGGAACCATTACTACTAGGCTTATTACAGTTCACAGCAATAAACTGCTGTGTCTTCTTACGAGTAGACACAACAGTCAAGAAGACATAACAGTTTCGAACTATTATGGTTCACAACAATACGTTGTTGTCACGTTTGATTGTGGAACGTATGTAGAATTCGTTGCTTGACTGGTCAAGGGTTGCTTCAGAGAAAAGTAAAAACGTACTCTTTAAAAAGTATTTTTTTAAATAGCAAAAAGTACTATCTTGATTAGAATTTTTTTGCGATATGAAAAGGAAATATTGTGAGCCCATAAACCCGTTAATTTCAACTGGCGTTAAAAAATAGGATTAAATCTAGTATAATGAAATAGCTGGATTTTAAAATTTTTTTAAGTACAAGGAAGCATTTTTTTACTAAGATTATAATGGTGTTGAAAAAAATCCCGCTTCCCCTCCTTTTGGTCAGGAACACGGACCCTTTTTATAGTAGCAACCAGAGAACTGCACAAGCCTACTTGAAGTCTATTTCAAGTACTTGCTTGAAATCAAGTTCAAGCTAGCTCTAGCTTGAGCTTGATAATTTTGAATCAAGTATTGCTTGTAATTGAATATAAATAAGCCCACGACAACTTGCGACTTGCAAGTATGCTAGCTTACAAGCGAACGGCACGAAGTTTAAAGTAAAGGATATATGAAAAGACATATTATTAGGTGGCAACTCTATTATTTCAAAATTTTATAATTTGGAAATTCTGACAACGGATTCGGATTCACCGACCCATTTTTGGTATACCATTTTTTTTTGCCAAGCCCGAATTCATTAAACTACAAAAAATTAAGGTGGCAACACTATCCACCATCTTGAATTTTAACATTCTGACTTTAGACTCGAAATCAGCGACCCCTTAACACTGATAAATGACGTTTAAAACTTTTAAAAATACATTTTATTAGGTGGCAATACTGTGGTCAAAATTTAGGTGTCAACCAGAGAACTGCACAAGTCTACTTGAAGTTCAAGCTTTTTCAAGTACTTAAATTCAAGCACGTATCCAATCTTGAAAAAGCAAGCTTTAGCCAGCTTGCAAAAATACCAAACAGATACAAGCCATATTCATGCTTGCTCGTTGACTTGGCTTGTTTCGGCTTACTTTGTCGGGCGGAAAGTTGAAAAGCTTAAAGCGATATCCAAATTATTGATTTAAAGCAAGTATCCAAAAAATTCAATGAGCTTCTTTAGAGAGAGCTTAAGCGTAATAGGACTTTAAAGGATTCTGTGGACTCCGTGGTGTGAAGTTTTAGGGTAAATGATTTCGAAGATGCTGTCAAACTTTAAAATTTAAGATGGCGGATAGAGTTGCCACCTAGATTTTTTTTTATTTTTGCGAAATCTTGTAATTTTGAAATTCTGACAACGGATTTGATTTCAAATATATTGTCACAGTTTTATAATTTAAGATGAAGGTTAGGGTTGCCACCTAAATTTTTACCACAGTATTGCCACCTAATAATATGTGTTTTTAAAAGATTTAAACATCATTTATCAGTGTTAAGGGGTCGCTGATTTCGAATTTAAGGTCAGAATTTTTAAATTCAAGATGGTGGATAGGGTTGCCACCTTAATTTTATTTAGTTTTATAAATTCGGGGCTGACAAAAAAAATGGTGCACCAAAAATGGGTCGCTGAATCCGAATCCGTCGTCAGAATTTCAAAATTATAAAATGTTGAAATAATAGGGTTGCCACTTAATAATATATCTTTTCAAGAGTTTTAAACGTCATTTATTAGTGTTAATGGGGTCGCTGATTTCGAGTCTAAAGTCAGAATTTTAAAATTCAAGATGGTGGATAGGGTTGCCACCTTAATTTTTTTTAGTTTTATAAATTCGGGGCTGGCAAAAAAAATGGTACACCAAAAATGGGTCGCTGAATCCGAATCCGTCGTCAGAATTTCAAAATTATAAAATTTTGAAATAATAGGGTTGCCACCTAATAATATGTATATTTTAGAATTTTAAAAACCATTTAACAGTATTAGGGAGTCACTGATTTCGAATCTGAAGTCAGAATTTTAAAATTCAAAATTGAGGATTCATTTGAATTTTTTTTGAATACTTGCTTCAATTGAATACTTGCCTTCAATTTCAAGCTTTTTGCCGAAGGCATCAAGCTTTCCTTTACTTGAAACTGCGTGCCGTTCGATTGTAAGCTAGAATACTTGCAAGCTGTCGTGGGCTTATTTATATTCAATCATAAGCTATACTTGATTCAAAATTATCAAGCTCAAGCTAGCTTGAACTTGTATTTCAAGCAAGTACTTGAAATAAACTTCAAGTAGGCTTATGCAGTTCTCTGATGCCAATAGCATAACTATAATTTAAGAATTATGGCAAATTTAAAATAATCTTGTTTTTAGTTTAAAACCCCTCTCGCGGCATTTCTTAACTAATAAAATAAAATAAAATAGCACTTCTTTCTATCATAAACATTCCAAAATAATAAAAAGGTAGCATCGCAGAAATTTTCTTACTCTCAATATGAAAACGTTATCTAATTAGTACCTTTCGATGCAACTGTGAACTGGTCACTGTCAAAATAATAAAGTAAACAAACAAACAATTTCGAATTCAATTGCTTAATTCAATATAATTCTGTTCACAAGGAGACGTATTATCAATTTTCTTTGAAATTTTCATAATTAATAAAGAAAAACGCAATTTTAAATAAAATTTTCATTTTTAATCTATTTCATTTTTTCAACACAATACCAAATTAGCTGTCTTCAAAATTTGGCAGATAACAAGACAATAAAGCACAACTGCTGTGTTGCGTAGTAAGTGTATTGAAGACACAGCATTGTTGACAGACAACAGTGGAATGTATTCAGTTGCTTTGTTGTCTACCGTAATAGAAATTTACATATTGAGACAGCAATTACTGTTGTGTTGTGAACCGTAATAAGGCTATAAGTTTCCATGCCGAGTTGAGTCGAGGTTGACTAGGGATTAACTCCCCATGGAGACGCGAGTTGAGTTGAATTTCGTTAAATCCATGAAACTGCACGAAACCTGTTAGATTTAACTGAGCTAGATTGAATGCGTTCAAAAGATGAAACAGTTGCTCAACTGTTGAGCGAGATTTTATTGAATTTATTGATTACTTGTTATTTTATTTCTGCCACTGCGCAGACATTAAATGTTACAAACCGTTCAGGAGACACACAAAGTAGCAAAAACCGATACTGATCAAAGACTCAACATCCCAGTGGGAATTTTAGCGAGTGCTCCGCAAAAGAAGGCATGCTAGCAATGCTATTATTGGCGTCAATACACCTTCCATGACCACTGCATTGATGAGTACTTCTGTAAGGCCTACCTTGTGAAGGTTCTGATTCTTTTCATATTACTTTATATGAAAAAATTTACAAAAAAAATTCCAAAAAAAAATTTAAATACACAGAACAGCTTGTAAAAACATGTAGATTAAAAAAACAACAAAAAAAATTTTTTTTGAAAACTAACACATTACATATATTAATGAAAATATTTATATGGAAAAACTCCAAGTCTTTTCTTATATTTTTGTATGAAGAAAATTTTTAAAAAAATCCAAAAAAAAAATGTAAAATACACAGAACAGTTTGTAAAAAAATTTAGATTTAAACAAAAACAACAACAAAATTTTTTTGTCCGAGTTGGGTCTCGAACCCGAGCTCCCGAAAGCTTACTTTCATTTGTATTGTTGCAAAATAAGCAACTGATTCTTAACAAACACGGTAGACGAGTGGGTAAGATGTCGGACCGCCGCATGGTTCAAATCTGGAATTGTTAGTCGTTTTTTATTTCATGTTGATATTTATATTGCTTTTCCTTCTAACGTGACTTCTCGAAAGAGCGCTTCTGGCAGGTCTCTTTTGAACAAGGAGAGCGGAAGGCCTGACAAATTTTCCAATTTCATACAAGCAATACAACGGTGTTTGCAAGGAGTGTGGAAGGCACCTTTTAAAACCTAACGCAGGCCTGCTAGAAGGCCTTCGGACTCCTGCAGTTGCCCACTGGGATGTTTTGTAAATTTTGTATCTCCTGAACGCACACATTTATACTAAGAAAAAATGGCGAATAGAATGGCCGAAGTCCAACGCGACTGAATGTTGTGCATGGAAACACTTTCGAGCTAGAAACGCCATTTTGTCCAATTGACGAAAACCCAACTCAGGCTCAACTCGTCATGAAAACGTAGTAAATGATTTTGTACTCTGTTGATTTGCACCCTTTTTTTTTTGTTTGTCTTAGCTGCAGTCTCCCATTTGATTTGTTTGCGGAGAGCAAGTGGTTGCAGTATTGTGTTAAAAGAGGAAATGTCTTAAAACTGGTTTCAAATTCACCCATGTATCTTTTACCTAAGAATGAGAAAAAAACGCCGAAAAAAAATAATTAAACTTGTGACTTTCGATGCAAATATCTCCGCTGTTTTTAAATATATTTAATTTAAATGATTTTTTGTTCAATAGTCCAATATAGGGACTTAACAAAAATAGTTTGAACTGTACCGTTAGGTCAGTGTATCTACATATTTTTTATCTTTTTTTTTTTAAAAATATTGAATTTCCTCACTCAAAAAATTACTCAAAAGTTGCTTTTGTTCTAAAAATAAAAGCAATTTAACATTTTTGTAATTGCCTTCCAAAACTGCTTCGGATTGGATGGTGTACGGTGCAATTTTTTTTTGGTATGGTCTATTGTGTAGTCTTTTGACAGCAAAAGCATTGCCAACAGTCTTTCAGGCATCCAGAAATCTTTGCATTTGTCTTAAATACTATACACATCATTAACAAAAAAAAATCTCAAATCTAACAAGTAACAAGTTAGATTTCCAATTAATACGTGATTTATCAAAATATACAGAATTAGAATTATACATTAACTGACTGCATTTACCGCAGCCAACCAAACCAACCAACATCAACTTCAAAATTTCCCCATCATAGACATAAGCTCTAATCTGTCGACAACAATTTATATGGGCAGCAAAATCATTGCTAAACATAAAAAATAAAAACACCCAACTAAAATTAATTCCAGTGTCGAATTTCATTTGGCTCGACTGCTTGGCATTTCCTCGCCTCCAAAGGCTAATAGCCTCCAACGACATTGGGTGGCATCCAGAATCAGGCAATAATTACAACCATGTGACTGAATCAGTGAGAGCGAATGTTTGAGTGAGTGGGTCGATGAGTGAGTGAGTTGATGAGTGAGTTGTGAGCAAGTTTGGGTAGAAGATGATTCCAGTAATCGATATTCTTACAACTGATTCCAAGTCTTACGTCGTTTGCTAGCCTGCACGCAATCCGTTAATGTTTGCTTGGAGTTGTTCTTGTTTTTACTCTTGTTGTATTTGGTTTCGGATAATTTCCCCGATATTGGTCAATGTTTATTGCGGTTGTTGGGTCAAAGTTTGTTATTTATTTACAAATTCAACTGTTTGTTGGCTATAAAAGTGGAAATAGAGCAAAAGCAGTTTAAACTTTGTTGAGAAATGATGAGCGGCTGCTTTTGCTGCGTGTTATTTTGGGCATCAGTTGCATGCAGGCGCAACCGAAAAAAATATTTACCG
>OY986436.1:223788053-223848053 GCA_963920525.1 Dichetophora obliterata | reverse complement strand
TTGAAATTAATCCAAGAAAATCTAAGTGTTTGTTGATCTATAAAAAACCTATAAACTATAATTGTCTTCCTGATATAGTATTTAACGACTCGATTATTGAATATGTGCGTAAGGCTAAGAACTTGGGTTTTATTTTTAATAATACCTTGACATGGAACGAACACATCACCAGTTCCTCAGGTAAGGTAAATGGTATGTTACGCAGTTTATGGCCTACCCAATACTTTACGCCATTAAGAATTAGACTGCTTATAGCAAAAACATACTTAATACCAATTCTCTTGTATGGCTGTGAAGTATTTGCAAACGCTGATTCTGTCCATAAGCAAAAATTAAAAGTAACATATAATAATATCGCTCGGTATGTATACAGTCTGAGTAGGTTTGATCATGTCTCGGAATATGCTTACCAAATGAACAACACCACCTTTGATAACCTTTTCAAGATAAAAGTCCTACAGTTTGTCCACAAATTAATATTTTCCGCTGAACCTATCTATCTTTTCGAGAGACTTCGATTTACACAATCGCGCCGAAATAATAATATTGTATTAGCAAGACACTCCTGCCTTGTCTCCGAAAGACAATTTTTCATATATGGTCCACGTCTTTGGAATTCCTTAGATCATAACACACAACAAATTAGCAACGCTGTCAATTTTAAAAAGAAACTATTATCGTCCCTTAATTAGTTTAACATGTCATCCATTAGATATAAGTCCTTTTAAAGTATTCAATCAGATTTCATATTTATTTGTTATAATTTTGTATGTTTTCGATTTTTTTATTGTAATAAGCTCTTCATATTAGTTTTAAGTTTTCGTATATTAAATATAAGTGTTTCGTATATTAAATATTTACTGCCATATTTCCTTTCTTAATGATTAGTGCTAGTTAAGAGATATTATATCTTGTAACACTAAGAACTGCAAATAATAACAAATAAATAAATAAATAAATAAATTAATCATAAATACATAATTAATAAATACATAAATAAATAAATAAATAAATAAATAAATAAATAAAATAATAAATATATAAATAAATAAAGACATAATTAACTAAATAAATAAATAAAAAATATATAAATATAGAAAGAAATAATTTAATTAATAAATAAATAAATATATAATCTAATATAAAAATATCTCTTAAAGAGTGTTTGTGGTCACACTTCTCTGAAATGAAACAAGCAATTTTAATGAATTTTTTTATATATTTGATAGGTATGAGATTAGGTCGTAAAGTATTTTTCACACTCCTACCCCCAGTCTCCAATTTTTAATCACGATTTTAGTACTTTTGTATGATGGGTATGTATGTATATCACGTATAGACTCCAAAATCGTTAAACCGATCTTTGTTAAATTTTTGAGGAATCTTGAGAGTTTTTCTGTGGAGTTTGGTGTAGATTAGATAAGAGGGCACCTCCCATACAAAACAAATTTGCGATATCAAGTAGCTTTTGAGTTATAAGTCCCACATTCTAGGAAATTAGCATTCGACCTCAATTTACACATTAAGTTTCACTACTAACATTTTATGGGCGTTGGACAAGGGGGCGTGTAAGCTCCTGTACAAAACAAATTGCGATATCGAGTAGCTTTAGAGCTATAGGTCGCACAGCCTCGGAATTTAGTATTCGACACCAATTTACGCACTCAGTTTCAATATTAATATATTATGGTCGTTAGACAAGTGGGTGTGGCACCTTAAATACAACATAAATTTGTGATACCACAGCCTCGGTTTCACTGATTAATTTTTATGGGTACCTCACATACAACCCAAATTTGCGATATCGAATAGCTTTGGAGTTATAGGTCGCACAGCCTCGAAATTGAGTATTCGACCTCAAATTACACATGCAGTTTTATTGATAACATGTTATGGGCGTTAGACAAGCGGGAGCGCCGGGTTTTAGCTAGTAAATCAATAAAAAATTAATAGAAAAATTTAATAAAAATAATAAATAAAAAACAAATAAATTAATGATTACATAAATAAGTAAACAAATAAAGAATAAAACCAATAAAAGACTTATATACATTCACCGTGGAAACTTAATTAAGGATGCAGTCTGCTAATCCGGCTTAATTTTTAAGGTTTATTTCGAAATTTTTTTTTTAAGTAAATGAAATACAATCGATTAAATTTTTTTATATGTTATTATTAACATCTTAAACAGTATAACAATTTTTAACAATTTATTTATTTAACTGTTTTTTGCTTAATTTATTTACGTTCAAAGTGAGCACAAAAAAGGTGTGTTTCTGGCCCGGGTGATAACGGCAAATTTAGTCATCTGAACCAAAAAAATTATATAAATATTATTGCTATGTAGGCTTGTCATTCTGGTAGGTAGTCAATTTAAACATTTTCAGCGAAAAATAATAAAATGGCAGACTTTTAAACATAAATTTATAAAAATCGCGTCGTTTTTTGTGAAAAATTGGGCGGAAAAATAGGAACAAAAATATTCAAAATGTACAATTATGCTTAAAATTTCAGTACAATCGCTTCGATCGAATTTGTTAAAACTCCCAGGCCGATAAAAAAAAAACAAAGGGCAATAAGAGGCGCTCTCGACTATGTGCTACAACTTCATTAATATTTTGAATTTTGGCTTAAAATAAAAAAAATGTAAATATTAAAAATACCTTGATACTAATAATAGAGTGAGACAATTTTTAGGATGTCAAAATATTGACAATTTTGTACGAACGTAACATTCAATTAAACATTTTTCTACATAACAACACGTTTCTTATACAAACAACCACATTTGTTGGCGATGAGATGCGAACATTTTTGCAACATACACACATTACAAATTTTTTTACAATTTGTCTTTAATAAAATGTTTAAAACTATCGTGTTTTTCAGTTATGTGGCAACAATTGGTCATCAACAGGACACTAAACTACCATACATATAGTACGCAACAACACACAACCACCAACAACAATGCAATTAAAATTAAACCAACACAAGGTCAGTGGAAAAAATAAAATATATAGTAAAACAAATATGGAGAGCTGTTATGGAATTCGCTAAAATAACACGCGACGTTAAAATAAAAACATCAACGCAACAAATACACAAAAACAACAGCAACAAAAGCAGCACCAATAACAACAAGAGTATCACCAACAACTGTAACTAAATATAACAGCAACAATAGTGATAACAGAACATCATCACAACAACTAAAAATAGCTGGCTGACTTAACCACGCCTAGCAAATGGGTCTCTACAGCGTTCTCTCGGTGTTGCCATATTATTGTATTAGTTTTTGCACATATATGTATTTTGCAAAGTTTTTTACAGGTGAGTGGGTTTAAAATGGGTTTTTTTTAATAAATAAATGAAACAACGTGTGTTATATAAACACGTGTAAAAATGTGCGTGTGCATAGAATGAAAATAACTCTGATACATATTTGAGAAATGATATACGTACATGTTTACGTAAAAACATACAAAATACACACAATAAAAGGGAATTTAAAAAAAACAAAGAAAATTATAAAAATATCAAATAGTAAAGCGAAATAAAAGTGAAAACGTTGCGTGTCTGCTGCCGTTGTCCTGCTTCAAACCATGTTGTTGTTTTATTTATCTATTATGTACTTTACAAAACCTTGGCAATTGCTTTGCCGTTTTTGGTGTTTGGTGAAATTCACGTGATTTTTGTATATAGTGCATTTTGCAAGCTACTGTCGGCATAAACAAAGCTGTCAATTAGTAGGTAACGAGTTTTTCTACTAAATCCGCTGCAGGGTTTGTCCAACGGGTCTCGCAACCCTAGGACAAAAAGTAGTTTCTATTCAAAAAAGTACTATGCAGTTTTAATACGCACAGAAGAATTTGTCACGGTTGACTCGGAAGTAGACTCAAACAGAAGAACAGTTTTAGCTCAAAGCGATAAAAGCCCTTTTTGCTTTCTTATTATTATTGTTTTCTTTTATTTTTACCCTTTATTATTTTATTATTATTTATATTTTTTTCGGTTTTTTAGCTTAACAATAGCTGCGTTTTTTTCAACATCCAAATCTGGATTTGGATTTTAATTTGATGGTCATTTGTAACAACTCGTTACAAGTAAAATAAAATAAAAATATAAAATCATAAAATTTAAGTTATTACACTACCCCAACAACACTCAGTTCGTACGCCTGAATATATTTTAATATAGACAACTTCAAGTTTTCTTTACATTAACAAATCAATGTGTTTGATACAACAAAGTTTGTTGCATTCTTAAAGCTTGAAATTTTATTTCTAAGACCGCGTTCATAGTTTTTTGCAGAGCTGAGAGGTTTTGCTGAAAAATGCTTTCTGTGTAAACATATGGAAAAAGCTCAGTGTTTATAGTGCAAGCTGACTCCGAGCATATAGCTACTTTTTAAATGGTTTTCAGCGGTTATGTTTCCATCTCGCTTGCTCACACAAGCAGAAAGCACGCACTTTGAATACCACTAAGCTCAAGAAGCTACTGTGTGAAGCGTTGAATAAGCGTTCACTATGATAAAAATAAGCTCCGCAACGCTGCTTTATGAATCAGCTTCAGCCAAAGCGTCCACTTTGAGTGCGGCCTTAAAACTGACATTTCAAGCTGTAAGAATACTGCAAACGTTGTTGTATCAAAAACATTGGTTTTTTAATATAAATAAAAGTTAAAAGTGTTCATGAACTTAATTGGCATTAAGCTTATATATAATTCTAAAAAAATTATAAATTTTTTTAGAATTATTAAAAACAATATTGTAATGAAAATATGCCACCAATAACTTTTCATTAAAAGTGTTTATATTAAAAAATATTTAGGCGTATGAACTGAGTGTTGTTGGGGTAGTAGATTAATTTGTTAGTAAACAAGCTATAAAAAAAACAATATTTTAATTAATAATTTAAACTATTCCAAACCCATTTCTTTATTTTTTTTTTTGTCAATTACTATTTAAAATAGGCTTAAAAAAAATAAAAATATATATAAAAACTTTAATTATGAAAGCTCAAAATATAAATTTGCACCCGCCGGATTCAAACTTCGGCTGCCAGAACTTATTTAATATATGCGCTGCAATTAAATCCATAACTCTGAATTAATGATCTGATATATTTCAAAACTCTTTTTTTATTTTCTGTTCAATTACTATTGAAAACAGACTAAAAAAAAGAATGAAACATTCAAAAATATAGAATAAGAAAGTTAAAAATATCCGTCTGCAGCCGCCGGATTCGAACCTCGGCTGCCAGAACTAAGTCTAACGTTTGGTGAATGAAATCCGAACAAGGGTAACACTGTTGTTAAAAAAAAACACATGATGTTTACAACAAAAATGTTAACGGAAAATATAACTGTACTATATAGTTATTAAGCAAAAAATAAGAACACATGCATTAGTTGGATATTAGTTTCAAAAATGTCACTCAACGAGTTAGACCGTCGCAAATTAATTTGCAAGTTTTGTGAGGAAAATCCGAACAAAACAAAAAGTGAAGTTTTTAAGCATTTTAATGATATGGGGTTTAAAAAAACTTTTATCTATAACACAATGAATTTATTTGAGCATAATAAATCAGTTGAAAGAAAACCTGGATCGGGTAAGAAATGCAGTTTACAAGACTCCAAAGTTCGGGCAAAGCTTAAAGCTGAAACAGCAGGCCGTAGTGCCAAATCGTACCGTCAATTGGGTAAAAAATATAAATGTGACAAAAATACTGTTAAAAGATATTTAGAATCCATGGGAATTGAGAAAAAGAAGAAAAAAACAGCACCATTTACTACAGAAAAACAACAAAATGTTATTAAATGCAGATTACGCGAACTTTCTAAAAATTATTTTTCTTGCTCATCAGAGTACAAATGCGTGATGGATGACGAGTCATATTTCACCGTCGAAGGCAATGAATGGCAGTCAAAACATTATTTTGAATCTTCCAGTCACAAAGCCCCCGATAAATCGAAATTTATTCATAAGACCAAGTTTCCTGGAAAAGTTTTGTTATGGTTAGCCATTAGTGAGCATGGTATCAGTGATCCAGTGTTTTTCAAAGGAGGGTTAGCTGTCAATGCCCAAGTTTATAATGAAAAATGTGTACCAGCACTTAAAAATTTTATTAAAAAATATCATTCACATGATAAAGTTATTTTATGGCCCGATTTGGCATCCTCACATTACGCCAACGCCACAATACAGAATTTGAGCAACCAGAAAATTGAATTTGTCCCAAAGCAAATGAACCCCCCGAATGTTCCTCAAGTGCGACCTATTGAAACTTTTTGGGCCAATTTGAAGAGAAAAGTATACGAAAATGGATACAGGGCCAAAAATGTAGATTGCCTAATTTTAAAAATAAAAAAGGAGCTAAAAACCATTAATACAGAGGGCATTCAGAGGTCAATGAATGAACTACCAGCAAAAATTAGGAAAGCTAATCGGTACGGGGCAAATTTTTTTTTGTAAATTTCTTTATTACCTGTAGATATAAAATAAATAAAAATTAAAACAAAAAAACTTTATAAACACATGTATTTTTTATTTTTATGGTTGTTCGGATTTCATTCACCAAACGTTAAATAAGTAGACACTAAGGAAATGTAAAAGAAAACAACAACACTAAATATAGCCAGAACTAAATATAAGTAGGCAAAAAGTAAATTACTCTAACTTAAAATAAGTAGACACAAAGTAGACACTTAGTGTAAAAGAAAACAACAACAACAACAACAACAACAAAAACAACACTAATATAACCAGAACTTAATATAAGTAGACTCTAAATAAATGTAAAGGATAGCAACAACAATAACAACACTACAGACACGGCATTTTTTTAGACATGAATAATCTTAAGCAACCTCTGACATAATTCACAACAACTTCATAACGACATGTGTATAAGAATGTGAAGAAATGTCCATTGGCGTAGCAAGCGGGGGGTAAAGGGCGCAGTTTTCCCCCGCTTATTTAGCTAGATAAATAATGTAAAAATAAAACTTCAAAAGTTATTCAAAATATCAGTTTTTTTTTACAACGATAATATTTTTGTATAATATATTTTGCTCTTCTTTCTCTCTTCTTCATAAGCATGCTTTCGGATAACCATTTTCTTTCTCTGTGCTTGCAAAAAGATAGAACAAAATGTAGAGTTTCTACTACAATTCCAATTTGAAAAAATTCGGATACAGTGAAAAAACTATTAAATGAAGTTGAAAAACTTGTTGCATTGCTTTTGACTGTGCCTGCATCAGCAGCTTCATCTGAGCGTTCTTTTAATGCACTAAGACGACTTAAAACGTATCTTCGAGCAACTATGACACAGAAACGACTCACTCATGCGGCACTTTACACATTCACAAAGATAAAACCGAAGAACTGAATTCGATGAAGGTGGTGAAAGAGTTTGTTTCTCGCAAGGACAGAAAGAAACATTTTGGAAGAATTTACATTGATATAACTTTTTGTACCTTATTGCGTTTAAACCATGGTAAAGATATACCTAGTTTTGCTTTATAAAAGCAACAATTATTGCTTATATTTTCATATTACCATATAAAAGATCCTTTAAAAAAGTATCTCTAATATCGAAATTGGAAAAACTTTTAAAAATAATGAAATTTTAATATTTTTTTATTTAGTTTTATATTTTTTTTATTTTGAAACTAAAATAAAAAATTTGTTTATTCATATTCATGTTTCTTTTAAGAAATTTTGGTGATTTTTGCACCACCATTTGTACTTCCCCTCCCCCCCGATGATATTAGCTTCTGACGCGCTTGGAAATGTCACATCAGGAGCGACTGGAAGTATTAAGTATCGCTAAATATCAACCTCTGCTTCCTTGCGCGAGCCTTACCGCTTCGACCTAAGCATGTTGATATTTATATTTTTGTTGTTTTCCTCTATCTTGCCTTATTTGTATTCTGCTCGCAGTACTACCAGCCCTCGCAACAGAATAAAAGCCTCGCAGTCGAACATGTGGTCGTCTGCCCTGTAAATTCTTCAGATTCTGCTCGCTGCGCTGCCTAGGTGGCCCTTGCACCAGAAATCAAGTTTTACGTAATTGGCCTTTGCGAAACCTTCGTGCCTATGACTGCATAATTTCTGCTCGCTGTACTGTCAACCGATTAGTAACCGTAAAAATCGATTACCGTCCGATTGCCGTCAAGCGATTCCCGTCCTAAGAACCGATTACCGTCATAAGAAGCGATTACCGTCAACCAATTAGCATCGTAATAACCAATTACCGTTATAAGAAGCGATTACCGTCAACCAATTAGCATTGTAAGAACCGATTACCGCCATAAGAAGCGATTACTATCAACCGATGAGCATCGTAACAACCGATTACCGTTATAAGCGATTACCGTCAACCGAATACCGTCATAAGAACCGATTACCGTCAACCGAATACCATCATAAGAACCGATTACCGTTATAAGAAGCGATTACCGTCAACCGATCAGCATCGTAACAACCAATTACCGTTATAAGCGATTACTGTCAACCGAATACCGCCATAAGAATCGATTACCGTTATAAGAAGCTATTACCGTCAAGCATTAGTACCGTAAGAACCGATTACCGTCAACCGATTAGCATCGTAAGAACCGATTATCGTCATAAGAAGAGATTACAGTCAACCGATTAGCATCGCAACAACCGATTACCGTCATAAGAAGCAATTACCGTCAACCGATTAGCATCGTAAGAACCAACTACCGTCATAAGAAGCGATTACCGTCAACCAATAAGTATTTTAAAAACCGATTACCGTCATAAAAAGCAATTACCGTCAACCGATTAGCATCGTAAGAACCGATTACCGTCATAAGAAGAGATTACTGTCAACCAATTAGCATCGTAACAACCGATTACCGCTATAAGCGATTGCCGTCAACCGAATACCGTCATAAGAACCGATTACCGTTATAAGAAGCGATTACCGTCAAGCGATTACCATCGTAAGAACCAATTACCGTCATAAGAAGCGATTACCGTCAACCGATTAGCATTCTAAGAACCGATTACCGTCAACCGATTAGCATTCTAAGAACCGATTACCGTCATAAGAAGCGATTACCGTCAACCTATTAGCATCGTAAGAACCGATTACCGTCATAAGAAGAGATTATTGTCAACCGATTAGCATCGTAACAACAAATTACCGTTATAAGCGATTACCGTCAACCAATAAGCATTGTAAAAACCGATTACCGTCATAAGAAGGGATTACTGTCAACCAATTAGCATCGTAAGAACCGATTACCGTCATAAGAAAACATTACTGTCAACCGCTCAGCATCGCAACAACCAATTACCGTTATAAGCGATTACCGTCAACCGAATACCGCCATAAGAATCGATTACCGTTATAAGAAGCGATTACCGTCAAGCATTAGTATCGTAGGAACCGATTGCCGTCATAAGAAGTGATTACCGTCAAGCATTAGTATCGTAAGAACCAATTGCCGTCATAAGAAGTGATTACCGTCAATCGATTAGCATCGTATGAACCGATTAACGTCATAAGAAGCGATTACCGACAACCGATTAGCATCGTAAAACCGATTACCGTCATAAGAAGCAATTACCGTCAACCGATTAGCATCGTAAGAACCGATTACCGTCATAAGAAGAGATTACTGTCAACCGATTAGCATCGAAACAACCGATTACCGCTATAAGCGATTGCCGTCAACAGAATACCGTCATAAGAACCGATTACCGTAATAAGAAGCGATTACAGTCAAGCGATTACCATCGTAAGAACCAATTACCGTCATAAGAAGCGATTACCGTCAACCGATTAGCATTCTAAGAACCGATTACCGTCATAAGAAGCGATTACCGTCAACCTATTAGCATCGTAAGAACCGATTACCGTCATAAGAAGAGATTATTGTCAACCGATTAGCATCGTAACAACCAATTACCGTTATAAGCGATTACCGTCAACCGAATACCGTTATAAGAAGCAATTACCGTCAACCATTAGTATCGTAAAAACTGATTACCGTCATAAAAAGTGATTACCGTCAACCGCTTAGCATCGTATGAACCGAAAACCGTCATAAGAAGCGATTACCGACAACCGATTAGCATCGTAAAACCGATTACCGTCATAAGAAGCAATTACCGTCATCCGATTAGCATCGTAAGAACCGATTGCAGTCATAAGAAGAGATTACCGTCAACCAATAAGTATTGTAAGAACCGATTACTGTCATAAGAAGAGATTACTGTCAACCGATTAGCATCGTAAGAACCGATTACCGTCATAAGAAGACATTACTGTCAACCGATCAGCATCGCAACAACCAATTACCGTTATAAGCGATTACCGTCAACCGAATACCGCCATAAGAATCGATTACCGTTATAAGAAGCGATTACCGTCAAGCATTAGTATCGTAAGAACCGATTACCGTCATAAGAAGTGATTACCGTTAACCGATTAGCATCGTATGAACCGATTAACGTCATAAGAAGCGATTACCGACAACCGATTAGCATCGTAAAACCGATTACCGTCATAAGAAGCAATTACCGTCAACCGATTAGCATCGTAAGAACCGATTAACGTCATAAGAAGCGGTTACCGACAACCGATTAGCATCGTAAAACCGATTACCGTCATAAGAAGCAATTACCATCAACCGATTAGCATCGTAAGAACCGATTACCGTCATAAGAAGAGATTATTGTCAACCGATTAGCATCGTAACAACCAATTACCGTTATAAGCGATTACCGTCAACCGAAAACCGTTATAAGAAGCGATTACCGTCAACCATTAGTATCGTAAAAACTGATTACCGTCATAAGAAGTGATTACCGTCAACTGATTAGCATCGTATGAACCGAAAACCGTCATAAGAAGCGATTACCGACAACCGATTAGCATCGTAACAAGCAATTATCTTTATAAGCGATTACCGTCAACCGAATACCGTCATAAGTACCGATTACCGTTATAAGAAGCGATTACCGTCAACCGATTAGCATCGTAAGAACCGATTACCGTCATAAGAAGCGATTACCGTCAATCGATTAGCATCGTAAGAACCGAGTACCGTCATAAAAAGCAATTACCATCAACCGATTAGCATCGTAAGAACCGATTACCGTCATAAGAAGCAATAATCGTCTACCGATTAGTATCGTAAGAAACGCTTACCGTCATAAGAAGCGATTACCGTCAACCGATTAGCATCGTAAGAACCAATTACCTTTTCGGGAAGCGATTACCGTCCGATTACCGTTAATCGATTCCCGTCGTAGGAACCAAATACCGTCATAAGCGATTACCGTAAACCGATTAGCACCGTAAGAACCGATTACCGTCAAAAAAAGTGATTACTGTCAACCGATAAGCATCGTAAGAACCAATTACCGCTATAAGAAGTGATTACCGTCAACCGACTAGCATCGCTAAAACCGATTACCGTCATAAGCGATTACTGTTGTAAGAACCGATATCCGTCATAAGAAGCGATACTCTCATAAGAACCGGCTACCTGTTTACCAACGAACCGATCACCCATCATTAAAACCGATTATCCGTTACTTAGAACCAAACCAGAACCGATTACCTGATTACTTAGAACCGTTAACCTGTCATATGATCCGATCACCCGTTGTAAAGAACCATTCAGAACATTGAACCGCTTCTGACTACAAACGCTGTACTGCAATAAATTTGTAAAATATAATAAGAACTAGCATAAGGAATTGGAATTGTTCAATAAAGATTGAAAACATAAATTCAAATTGCGTTCTTAATTGCTGGAGATCAGAGAATCCTAGACAAAACCACGTTACACATTAAAAGTATATGACAACTAGATGGCGTTGAATGCAAACATGAGAATATCAACAATACTTTTTCCGATCACTAACTTCATTGTATGCCACCTGGCTGTGATGTTTCAAACTACAAGTTAACAAAATCTAAATCTATAGCAGGATTTTGGTTGTTAAATTTATTAAATAAAATTAACAATTTTACTATACAGAAGCGGACAAAATTGTTCACACAGAACCCATTTTTTCATTTAATTAGGTATATATTAAAAATATATTAATGTTTTCAAAAATCTTATTCTAGGAAAAACTTATGTCTTTATTGTTTATTTATAAATAACAAAAAGTAAACAGAATTGTTTTTCATTAAATAAAAAATAACATTAAACTTAAGCATCTTCAGATTTTAAAGGGACAAAATTATTCACACATTCCACTTTCAACAAAAAATGTTAGGTTCAGTAAAATATTAATATATTGTTGACATGGTTTTTTTGCTTGATAACTTCGTTTAATTTTTTTAATGGAGTGAACCAGTTTTTTAGTCACACTTTCATCCAAACTCTTCCATTCCTATTGCAGTACTTGTTTTAGTGGCTTTGCTGGTTATGTTAATTTTAGCGACACGCCTCTCGACTTCACCCCACAAATTTGCGATGAGCTTAAGTCTGGAAATAGTGGTGGTGTTGGGAGAATGCGAGGAGGTTAATGTATGATTTACATACGCACGTCATGGAAGTTGTAAATAAGGCTCAGGTTCCGCGCACATTTTATAAAATGTTCTTTTAAAATATTGAGGTAAAGTGATACCGTCAATAAATACAAGATTCCCCAAACTGGCCGCTAGCATAAGCTCCCAACCAAAGACTCCCCCACCACCTTGTTTCACTGTACCAATTGTATTATTTTTTGAGGTCAGTGTTGGGTTTTTCCAGCATCTGTGATCGAGCAAAATTACGAAGGACACGACGAGACAAGTGCCTATCACGGATGCTGTAATTCGGCCCCAGGTTCGAATCCTTCCATCCGATTGAAAGATGTTAAACTTACTCTCGTCGCTGAAGAGTAAGTTGCTCCAGAAATCAATTTGCGTATCTTTTTATACCTTTGTGAAATCTTGCCTCTTTTTCTTATTGGCTTTGCTGATAAGAGGTTTTTTCCCGTCACTCGCAAATTACAACCGGCACGATTTTTGGCCCTCTGAACCGTTTTCGGATGAATCACTTTATAAATTTCTTCTTGAACTCCTACTAAAACCTGTGTTGAAGTAATTTTTGGTTGTTTTTTTTACATAGCATTACATTACAATTGCATAGTATTAATGTAATGTTTAACGATTGGAAGATATAAAGTGGGAAATTTTAGTATGCAATATGTGTGAATAATTTTGTCCGCCTCTGTATTAGCAGCAAAAGGTTGATTAAATTAGGCGGCAGAGGGCCAACAGCAAAAGCTTTTCCATCAATCGGTTTTACAATACTTAAGAAATACGCTGGGAAATTATTTTGGAAGTAAAACATTCGACTCAAGAAAATCGACTGTCTCAGTTTTTTGCCAATAGTTACGAAAGTTTCTAAGAGAGAGACATAATGAAATTACCCTCAAAATGGCAACAACAAGTTATCGAAAAGGAGGTGCACATTGCAACTAAATCGGATCATCCAAAATATGCTTAATAACGCCTTCGATTTCATGCAAAAATAATGGATTTATTTTTACTACCTCATACAATAAAAATAGTTCCTTTATTGCTGCACTCCCCGTAAAACTGTTACTGCCTTCACTAAAAATTAAAAATATTCTCTGGAGAATTAAACATCCTCATCTTACACTGTGTCAAAATGAACTCTGACGCCAACGCAGATGACAGCACAAATAATGACGTGTTTAAAATTTCAATTAATTTAAAATACCGCAGGGAACCAGACCATCTCAAACAGATTTTTTCACAAAAGAATACGCGAAAATAGCAGTACAAAATGACGAAATACAAGTGACGATTAGTAAACAATTATTATGTTAAAATCCTTTTCACCAAAGCACCTTGCCACCCACAGCATTGTTAGTACAACCGCCTACTTGTTATTAAAAATGCAAGATTAGACAAAACATCTAAGCACTGCAAACAAGCAGGCAGGCAGGAGAGCAGGCAGGCGTAGAACAGGTGGCAACTTTATTAAAAGAAAAGGCATTTGCAGCAGCAGTACAGCTGCCACTCGGGCTCTAACCCACTTTTGTGCTTGACTCCTCACGCACTTACGCATTTATGCGCATAAGCACACACACACACACACATATAAACTGGAATGCTTATGTGTGTAGGTTGCATCATATTTTACAGACATGCTGAAAATAGCTACGAGTAAAATATCTTGAAAACATATCCTTGCAATGGGCGGAATTTCGAGAGGATGCTGCATGCATGCGTTAAAGCTGTAAGAGATATTTTCAATTGAGGTTTTCAAAAAGTGATGTTTTTGCTTTTGTGTTTTCCTTACAATCCTCTTCGAGTGGTCCTTGGTTACCACCATTTCCATGGTTAACACTTTTGACAGCAATGCTGTAGGATTAAGTCAGGTTATGACTTAAATTGAGTAAATATTCTGAATCTTGAAAATTGTTGTTGACGTAAAGAGGTAATAGTGAACTTTTTCTATCATAGACGTCTATGTTAATTCCGTCTTCTCAAAGAAACTCGTATATATCGTGTAAGAATCTGAACTAGACCATGATTCAATTATTACAGGTTGTCCATTCGTTTGACAACACCCGTAAATATGAAAAAAAAATGATATTCTCTCTCAAATAAAACTGACAACCAGGGTTTTGTGGTCTTCTATGAAAAAAGTTATGTCTCAGTGTTTTGTTGCGTATTTTTTTTTTTAAAAGTAGTTATTCTATATTTTGCTGTTAGCAGGAAAAAAAGAAATAGTGTGCATTGCGCTTATAATAATTATTGCTTTGATAATTATTATTTAAAATTGTTTTCAAATTTTGTTGCGAGGCGGTTTTTTTCAATTAAAATATAAATTGCGACTATTAAGTTGTAATTGGTTAAATAAACTTCAAAGTGCGGTATTGGCAACACAGTTTATTTTGGTGATGAAATTTAAAAATATAATGTGCCAGTGGATCCAGTAAGTCGTCAGCGGTGTGAATAGATTTGCACAACAAAATATTGAAAATAGTTTTTTAAAAACTTACATACTTAAATTTTCTATCAAAACAAACAAGCAGTGCAGAACGTAGTACAAAAACAGCAGTGAAATGTATCCTTGGGTATTTAGTACTGCGGAAAAGTATGATATTCCTGCATTTGATTACTTTGATGGCATTAAAAAATTACTCTTTTGCTCTCCTCTTCAATTTTATTTATTTATTTATTTATTTATTTGGCCAAGCAAGGCACTATACTTATTCTAACAGGTTGTTTTTTTTATTTATTTTTTTTCTCACCCCTTACCTTGTTTTGGTGTACAAAGACATGCTAATCGAAGTGGGCGTAATCCGCCCACCTGAACGACATGAATTTAAGAACACGTCAAACAGAAAAGGAGATAAGAAAAGAAAAGAAACAGAAGGATCTTATATCTAACATATTTTATACAAAGTAGTAGAAAATATGACTATTAAGCTACTGTACTATCTTAAAAAAAGAAGGAGCTTATTACTTACATATTTTATACAAAGTAGTTGAAAATATGGCTATTAAGCTACTGTGCTATCTTATAATTAATAGGGAACAGTTAAAGAGGTATGGATGGTGATTGGTGATCGTGATAAGGATAGATGCTTAGGGTGGAAAGAGGTGATTGGAGAGGTTACGCTTGAACATGTATTTAGACATAGGTGGAAGGTAGTGCTCGCTGATAGTATTAAATATCATACAACATCTATTAATTGGTTCTTTGAAAGCGTAAGTAGTGTGGTGCTGTGACTCACATAGAAATCTTGTGTGCCTAGTTCTCCTTATTGGGTCATTAATTGTTACTTTGTTGGAAATATATTCGCTGTCAATGTTTCGGGCAATGACATCAAATATAAAACATGAACACAGTAGCGATCTTCTTGTTGACAACGGCATTAAGTTAATGGCTTTCAGTCTGTGCACATATGGTGGCAGGTTTCTATAGTCCCGAGGGTTGTACGTGTCTCTCAAGGCAAAAAGTAAGAATTGTTTTTGGATAGTTTCTATTCTATCACTATGCACTGCAAAACTTGGGTTCCATACTGTGCAACAATATTCAAGAATGGGACGCACTAGTGTGCAATATAGGGTTTTAGTTACCCAGACGTTCTTGAATTCATTTGCACGTCTTTTAATGAATCCGAGAAGCTTGTTTGCCCTGGATGTGATATGATCGAGGTGAAGATTAAAGCGCAGCCTAGAATCTAGGATAACCCCAAGATCTGCAATGTGATTGATCCTTTTTAGTTCAACCCCATTTAGCTCAAAACTACTGTAAAGCATTTCTTTTTTACGGGAATAACTTATAACATAGCATTTATTTTCATTAAGAGAAAGCTTATTTTGATTACACCAGTTTTCCAGGGATACGAGTTTACTCTGTAAGAAAACTGTATCCACATCTGATTTAATGACATAATACATTTTTAAGTCGTCTGCGTATAAGAGATGTGGGATATCATACAAAACTTCAGATATGTCTGCAATAAATATGTTAAAGAGGAGTGGACCGAGGTGACTTCCTTGGGGTACGCCTGATGAGACAATAATCTTATTAGATAGAGTACCCTGAAATTTAACATGTTGGGATCTTCCACTAAGATTATTTATTTATTTATTTATTTTTTAATTCATTTATTTATTTATTTATTTATTTATTTATTTATTTATTTATTTATTTATTTATTTATTTATTTATTTATTTATTTATTTATTTATTTATTTATTTATTTATTTATTTATTTATTTATTTATTTATTTATTTATTTATTTATTTATTTATTTATTTATTTATTTATTTATTTATTTATTTATTTATTTATTTATTTATTTATTTATTTATTTATTTATTTATTTATTTATTTATTTATTTATTTATTTATTTATTTATTTATTTATTTTTTTTTTATAGAAAATAATTGAGTTTATATCAAATTCGTTTATATCAAATTCGACTATAAAAAAGTTTTGACAACCTATATTTTTACTTTTTAAAAAAAAATTAATGTAAATTGTACATTTTTCGACCTGTCTTACCAGGCTGGACCCTTAACACTTTACTGTAAAAATGCCCACGTTGATTACCTGCAAAGTCGTCTCATGTCAATAGAATTTTTTTTTTATTCCAACATATTTTGTCAATTCTGCTTGAAAAACAAGTAAGCTGACTAAGCATAAAATTGTGAAAATAAAGTGCTTATTTGAAGAACGCCCAAAGCTTTGATATGGTTATAAATTAATTTAGTATGTTTAATAACTGAAAATAATTTGAATTAATGGCTCACACGCTTGCTTAACCTTTTTAAAAAAAATTGTCCTCTAGCATTTGTATTTTTCTATTTGCTCATAAAAGCCAACAAACCGCAAATAAGTGGCGATATAATTAAATACAGCATCGTTTATGCAAAAAGCTAGAGTGCCGAAAGCCATTTAAAAGCAGCTGCACCTCAGCTTAACCCACACGAGACCAGCTGCCAAAAAATGCAGTTACCTGCAACTGCAACACATTCGTCCTTTTCTTCACAGTTCCCATAAGAACACGATTATGCTGCGTAGTCGACTCTAAGTCATGCATAATAAATTGAAATGTGCAGCTAGGACTATAGTAGATATGTATGTATGTATGTATATTAGAGACTGCGCCACAAAGTATGCTCCATAATATAATGAATTGCATAGTTTATAGTGTATATCGATTGGATGCAAAGCAATGAGTTAACTGATATCCAATGCTAAAATCCTACTCTGTATACATTTTTGTTTTTAAAAAAAAAGTAGAGTAAAAAATAAGTTTACAGAAAGGACACGCTGAAAATCATATGGCTGGCAGACAAGCAAGCACGCAGGCAGGCAGGCGATTCATTGACCCAGTTTGGAAGCAGCTTCCATGCAGCAAGCAGCATGACAAGAAAACATACACATTTGTTTACACAGATGCATACACACACACATACTACAACGCCACAGACAGGCACAGCGTGAAGGTAAATTAAAACGCTTCAGGATAAATCGTTTGGCAATAGTCGAGCTGTGTAAGATGTGTGTGTGTGTGTGAGGGGGGAGTGCAGAACAGGCAGTAAAAAATAGCTATTAAAGTAACTGTTAGTAAATGTTTGTATGTATACATATATATGTATATATATCTAGATATATTGCATAAATATAGCCGTAACTGCGTTCGTGTGCGTCGTCTTTGTGTGAGTGATAATTTATGTTGCCACAGCCAGGATATGCAAATCTAAATGTGAAAATGTGAGAATATGTTTGGCAGCGACAACAATAAAGGCCAAATCAACAGTAACAACAACATGTAGGACTTTAAGAAACAACAGTAGCAACAACAATAAACCGCTGCCAGCTGCGGATGTTGTAAACCAGAATTTAACATTCAACGTTAATGATAAGCATGATGCTTGTAGTTGTTGTTATCGTTGTTGTTGTTGTTGTTTGTCTTTGTTGTTGCTACTGCTGCTGCTGCTGTTATGTGCATCTGCTGCAGTGCTGCCAGCTGTTGGGGAAAAAATCCCCACCATTGAAAAGTTTTCCTCATGTAAAATTTTTATTTTCGCCAATTTATCCCTCTTTTATTTATTTATAAACTTTCGTAAAATGCTTTTGAAAACAATATTGGTGGTATTTACACTGGACTCGTTAGTTTTTTAATTGGTTAGATGCTAGTGCCTTAAATTTGTTAACTGTGAACACACCATTTTGTTTAATCTCATTAGCCTGATAATTGTTGTTGAACAAGAGCTGACTTTGCTTTTTGTATGTTACAATTGAATCATAATCGCGAATAACGTTGTAAACAACATTTTTTTGTGCTTTTTTTTGCGAATACCTGTTAGAATCACTCTCTTATATTATATACAAACAGAACTGAGTAAGCAGTTGGGCAGTTTGGGGTATTTTTATCGCATACCCAAAAAAAAAAAAATTAATAAAAATATAAAAATTAATTAAAGTGCTTGTAAAATGAAAAAAGTGAACAATTACAATTTTGTCGTTTACAACGTTATTCGCGAGAACGCTTTAATTGTTGAAAGTTTATAAATAAAAAGTAGAAAATGCCACAAAAGTATGCACGATCTGAAATAATTCAACATTTAATTGCAAATGGTACACATCGGTAATTGAGGGTAAAGAGAAAAAAATTTTGTGAAATAAAAATTATTTTATGCAAATAGTTTTTACGGATTGATAGAGGTATTCAGTTAAGACGAAGAACTGGTCGAGGATACTTTTGATGAGTTTTTCTTTTGCTCTTCTACTTAAAATACAAATTAGCATGCATCGTCGTCCGTGGATTCATGTAATCCATACGCTATTTGAGTTAATGGAACAATTTTGAGTTTATGGTACAGTAAATGGGGCAAGAGGTTACCAACAATTTCTGTAGGAAGGAATATTAAGTTGAATGTACACGAAATATCTCAGTTCCTGGAAAAGATAGCAAAAAACGGATTGCGAATTCGAAAAATTTGGTGTCAAAAACCATTAACTCAAAATTGTCAAAATGGCGTATTGAACACACGAATCCCCGGGCGACGATATATAAAAAAATAGAAAACAAAAGAAAATTGAAATAACTTATATATGAAATATTTACTTTTAAGCGAAGACTTCAATGTTTTTAATGCGTTTCAGTTTCATAAAATTCAAAGTGTGACACAGCTGTGCGTATATAACGAAAAAAAATTATCAGGATTGCTACGTTGTTCTTTTGTTACTCGGTAGTTCCATAATTTTATAAAGACAAAATGCATGTAAAAAATAACAAGTAGCAACTAAAAAACTAACGAGTCCGGTGTGAATGCCACTATTAACTTTACACGCTATATAAAAAACATTAAAATTTGTGAAGAACAATCCTCCACTCTTATTCGTTCAGATAGTATTTGTAGTAAAATTTTTAAAAAAATGAACGTATGTTAAGATTCTAGCCCGAGTAAAAATATAAGCGAGCGAACAGCGGTCGAACATGGGACGCACGGCCGCACAAGGGTCGAGCATGGCCTAAAAATAATCCAAAAAGCCTAGCGGCCGAAAATTGGGTCGAACAACGGTCTTACAAGGCCTAATTTTAGTTGTAGACCGAGAATAAAACAACGTAAAATCAAAAATTTCTACTTTAAATAAAAAAAAAAAAAACAGTAACAAAAGTAGGGCAAAGATGAACATTTTTAAATCAAATCGTAGATATGATTATATAATATAGATATATTATATCTGTGGTCACAAGGAATAGCGACTAAACTCAAAGTATCGTAAAAAACGATATTTTAATTGCACGAACTACGACCCATTTTTTCGAAATATATGAACCGTTACAAACAAAATATATGCAGACATATGTGATGATCAATTCTGAGCAAAAAATGGATATCTGCATACTTCCAAAAATTGGCAATAAAGTAAATTCCATATCGCTTTTTTACGATATTTTGAGTTTAGTCATTATTCCTTGTGACTATCTATATATATAAAATGGAATGTGTGTTTGTTTATTTGTTTGTTTGTTTGTACCTTATAGGAGACCAAACCTCTGGACCGATCTACCTGAAATTTTCACAGCATTTAACTGGGACTCTGGCATGATTAATAGGGTACTTTTTTCGACCACGCCCACTTTTACGCCCACTTCTTTAAAATTATGTAATTGCTCCCATATAGTTTTTAACAGATTTACTTCAAATTCATTGGCGTCGGAAGCGGGGGAAAAAGGGGGCAGTTGCCCCCGCACTTTTTTAGCCAGATAAACAATTTAAAAGGAAAAGTTATTCAAAATATCAGTTTTTTTTACAACGATAATATTTTTGTATTATATATTTTCCTCTTCTTTCTCTCTTCTTCATGTTTCATGTGAAGAAATTTTGGTGAACTTTTTTGCACCACCATTTGTACTGCCCCCCATTTGTACTGCCCCCCCAGATGAAATTCGCTTCCGACGCGCTTGTTCAAATTGTATACACATTATACTCCAGGCGAGGTAACATTTCTTACGCCACGCCCCCTTTCACGCCCCTTTCCACACCAAATTTAAGTTTTAAACTTTTTGTTCTCTGTACAAATTTGTTCCTTCCAACGGATTATTTTTTATTTGGTAGTATATTGCTCTAAATACTGTTAACGTCGCCATATTACTATGAACCACGCCCACTTCACCGCCCCTTTTTTAAATTCAGATACTTACTTATACCACTAACAATGTTTGCTATACAAAATACTTTTTTGTAATATGTATTTACCTAAAGTTTTGTATACTTTTTATCTACAGGTAAGGTAGCCATAGATTTTTTTATAACCAAATCCACCTTTTTCGCCCCATTTTACTTTAATTATAATTAATCTGCTTTCAATCTATATATATATAAATGAATGTCTGTCTGTCTGTTTGTTTGTTTGCTTGTGCTTTATAGGAGGCCAAACCCTTGGACCGATCTTCCTGAAACTTTCACAACATTTTACTATGACTCTGGAAAGAATAATAGGCTATATGAAGTTTTTATTGGACAAAGGGGCGTGGCACTGCCCATATAACCCAAAAATTTAAATCGCCATATATTGGGCATTTTTTGACCTACGTTGATGCTATTTGGTACATATGGTATTGGCATAATTAGAAATACGTACCAGGAGAAAAGTGGGTGGGACCACCCCCTTTTTAGGAAAATTAAAAATCGCAATATAGTCTTAACTACTGGACCGATCGTCATTAAATTTTCACAATAGAATATTCTTACGAAATAATAAATTCTTGACTATATAAAGTTGTGAGTGGACGAAGGGGCGTGGCCTCGCCCATATAACCCAAAATTTAAAATCGTCATATCTTGGGCATTTTTTGACCAACGGCGGCAGTATTTGCTATATATGGTATTGGCATGAATAGAAATACGAACCAAAAGAAAAGTGGGCGGAGCACGCCCCTTTGTTTGCGATATATTGGAGGCTGGACCTGATAACCGATCTTAAATTTTCACAGCTTTCAGCTTTGACTCAGGAATACTTATTACATGATAATATTTTTCGACCATGCACACTTCTGCACCTACTTTTTTACTACGTTTATTAGCGGCTTTACCACAAATTTAAAATACATATTAATTAAAATAGTGGGGTAGCCCCATTCTCTTTCTTCCACCACTGTCTTCAAAACAGCTGATTTTATAATACGTGTTAATTAAAATAGAGAGTGGGGTAACCCCATTCTCATTCTCCCACAACTGACTGCGAAACAGCTGATTGTGTAATTGCTGCTTTTTGATTGGTCTAAAAATAAAAAGGGGGAGCATGAAGCAAATTACATGCAATTCAGTGCTGAATTCTAATTGGTTTACAGCAAAAAAAGAGGCGAAGCATTGCAATAATTAAATTAAATAAATAAATTTTTGTAAATATATAAATACTTTTAATTTTATTTTATACGAGGGTGAAGCACACCGGGTTCAGCTAGTAGATATATATAATGAATATCGTAGATATTTTCATTTTGCAAATTATTCTTTTTATTTCAAAAATGGGTCACTGTTAGTTTAATGGAGGTTCCAGCGAAAAAACTGTTTTTTAGGCTTTTTCTATGCCCTCCTTAAAAAACAAACAAAAAAAAAATTATTTTTATTTAGATGCCGAAAAGAACAAGCGTGTCTTGACATGACAAGGAGTGAATACATGCGCTTCGGTAAATATGATGTAAAAATAATTAAGAATGGGTATGTGGCCTCACTTCAAATACAACAAAATTATGACTTCATCAGAAAACGGCGGATGCAGCTTATATAACGAAAATGCAATATCGTTATAAGGAATTTTTACTCGCTGAGTGTAGGTGCTACTTTAAAGATTATTATATAATGACAACATAGGTTTGTCCTTCTGATAAAAAAAAAAATAAAAAAATGTATGACCTTTAAAAATTGCGGCGACAGTCTCTTAATGCAGCACCAGACCGCTAATGCAGTATTTTATTGTAACGTAAATGCACCATCGATGCACGAAAATATTGCATGGTACTAAAGTTAATGTTAGTGCACCACAGTAAAAAAGTAAAAGAGAAAAAAGGGAGTAAAAATATCAAAAAATAAAAAAAAAAAACAAATGAAATCGCAAAACCAAAAGTAGAAGAAGAAGCAAAAACAAAACTGATTGAGCAAAGGCAAAATCATAAGCGAATGAGCAAAAATAAATAAGCAGAAGCAAACACAAAGCAAATAAACAAAGGCAAAAGTTACAAGCAAAAGTTAAAACACATGAGCAAAAGTATATGAGCAAAAGCAAATGATCAAAAGCAAAAGCAAGTCCAAATGAGCAAAATCAGAGCCAACAAACAAAATACAGTATAGATAGGGATCCTAGTTTATTTTATTTATTACTATACTAGTATAAAAGCCTGCTCTACGACAGGTCCTCCACAAACTTCCTTTTTGGAGCCATTTCGTCGCTTGAGAAAATAAATGTCGTAAGTGAAAAATTTCACTTTTGATATTATTGACTATGATAAAAAATCTAGCGGAGCAATATTCTTCAGAAATTCAGGCCTTTTTGCAGACATATTCCACAATAGATTGCGAAATTTGTGTGGACCTACCGCTATTTTTTAGAATTTATAGCCCTTTTTTCTCAAGAATCTCAAAAGTGAAAATTTCCAGATACGACATTTATTTTCTCAAGCGACGAAAATTTGCCGAAAGCAGTTTTTTCTCTTTTGATAGCTTGATTTTTTATTCAATTGATTTTTTAAAAATACAAATGTACCACTTTAAATAACACTTTACGTATTGCAGCAGTATTGAAAAGGTAGTAGGTAGCAGCAGTATGAAAAACGTACTATTGTAAAAACCTAATATTGTCACTGATAAGTATCAAATATATTTTCTGTGCATACTTTCTGGCTGAACATTTTTCATAACAGTATGTCTTGTAAAAGTACTTTTCTGTCCAAAAATAATTACAGTTTGAGAAATACTGTGTGCGAAGCAACATGCTTGCCTTTTATGTATTAAGATGTGCATACTTTCAGGCTTAACAGTTTGAGAGATATTGGGCACGGAGCATCATGCCTTGTATTTATTATGATTATATTATATTCCTACTTCTATTTTATTATACTATTTATACTACTATTTTCGACTACTACTACTACTATTTTTAACTAAGTATGAAATGAAGGTATTGCATGATGTTGTGATATGATGGTTTCTTAAGTATGATGGTATTTGTGATAGTATGGGAAAATGTGATCATGGGTAGGATCATCTTAATTATGATATAATGGTAAAGAAGATATTTTATTGTATTGTTGGTGTGGTATGATATGAATATTTTAACTGCAATTTTCTACAACTATTTCTATTACTATTTGATAGAATTGTATGATGGTAAAGTGTGATATTTATATTTCTGTAAATGTTTCCAGCCACTTTTTTCTACTACTACTTTATATTACCTTTTTTGCTACTATTTTCTTCCACTATTTATACTACTTTCTTACTACTATTTCTACTACTATTTTGTTCTATTGTTTCCACTGCTATTAAAAAAATATTTTTTATGTACATAACGTCTTTTTAATAAGAATATATAAGAGTTATATAATGATTGTATTGAATTTGGTATGAAACTAACTTTTTCCGCTACTATTTTCTCCTTCTTTTCCTACTACTTTTTTACAACTATTTCTACTTCATACTTTTGGTACTGCAGTAAAAATTTGATCTTCATAAAATGGTTTAAAAAAAGTAATAATTGAAAAATTCATCAATAAAAAAAGTATTCATATGTTATAATGTGTAAAGAATTGTTTTTAAAAAGAATTTATTAAATAAAAACAATAATGGAAAAGCAAAAACGGCTTATAATTAAGATTTTTTTTTGAGAGTAAAAAACTTAGCTACTTTTACAGGTCGTCCACAAAAATTGAGAAGGGATTTATCTAGGAAATACGATTTATTAATCATTTATTAATTGTGTTTAAAAAAAACTTACGATCACAACATTAACCCTCGGATTCAGAGGCCTTTCGGAGGTGGTAAGTTGCAGAATTAGGTCTGGCTAGACCTAATATAAAATGTATGACCAGGTGTTTTCGTGTCTATGTTTATAGCTGTTTATATATATCTATATAGTTTTATAGTACATTATATATATAAATATACATACAGATATATATATTACTAGCAGAAACCCGGCGCGTTGCTTCCACGCCCTCTAGTCTAACACCGTACACTGTTATCAGTGAAACTGCATGTGTAAATTGAGTTTGAATACTGAATTCCGAGACTGTTTGGCATTTAACTCCAAAGCTATTCGATATCACAAATTAATCTTTTATGAGACGTGCCACGCAACTTTGTCTTACGCCCATTAAATGTTATCAGTGAAACGGCATGTGTAAATTACGGTCGAATACCGAACTCCGAGGCTGTGCGACCTATTTCAAAGCTATTCAGTATCGTAAATTTGGGCTGTATGGAAGGTGCTACTCCCACTTGTACAACACTCATAAAATATTATCAGTCAAACGGCACTTGTAAATTGTGGTCGAATACCGAATTCCGAGGCTGTGTAACCAATAATTTCAAAACCATTCGATAGCGCAAATTTTGGGTAATATGGGAGGTACCACGCCCCCTTGCACAATGCCCATAAAATATAATCAGTCGAACGAAACTTGTAAATTGTGATCGAATTCCTAATTTCGAAGCTGTACGACCTATAATTCCAAAGCTATAGCGATTTTAAATGACTATTTTCGCAATATCTCGAGAACCGCTCATGCGATGTTGTACAAATAACTTTAAGTCCCGTACCAAAAATGACCGAACACACCCTAAAAATTCAAATTTTGTTTACGCACACCGGACCATACAGATTGCATACATTTTATATGAGGTCTGGCCAGACCTATTACTGTTGCATTTACGAAACGACATAAAAAGCAATATTTAACAATACTAAAATAATTTTTTTGGATTTTTCGTTAATTCAGTGCGTTCTTACTGTCGTGCCTGACAAAGACCTTTCTGCTCTCCACTGTCATACAAAAAAAGTTGCATGCATTCAAAAAGGTAAAAGGTTTGGCCAGACCTAATACTGAATCCGAGGGTTAAATACATGATTTCATTTCACCTTCAAACCACTGTATGTCGCGCGTATCTTTGTCCCACAGACTTAATTATAATTTATTTTTGTCAAAAATATTTTGATACAAGTATTGTAAAAAGTTAATCGCATGTAGAACTAAGACTCAATATTAGTATGTGCCGGCGATTAAATTGATACAATACAGTATTAATTAAAATTTAGTCTAAGATTTTCGATCGTGTAGCTACCATTGAATAGATACATACAACATTTTTTATGCACCCATGATACCTAAAAGTAATGCAAAAACACTTGGATATGTTATGAATACCTAAATAGTGTATATTTAAAGAATTCCAACAGATTCTTTATATATAAATGTTTTGAAAGGTACACATAATAGACAATTTTTATGAAATTATACTCAACAAAACTTCAGCGTAAAATTTTTATTATCTATATAATACCCTCTAAAAAGCTTTCTCTTTTGTATTCGTTTTACATTCTAGTTAAACTGGTTTCATAGAGATTAAGAAATAGCTTGTGCGAAAATTGTGTCACATGGAAGCTATGAATTGTTTTTTTTTTTTATAAGTGAGTAAAAACTTTAAAAACTCTGTTAACCTTTTCTGAAGTCAAACCTATAAAAAAAATTTCCAATTAGAGAAGACATATCTATATTCAAAACGGTAACAAAAAAATAAAAAAATAGGTTTAAACTATCTTTCCATTTTTCCCGATTTTTATTACAGCTTTTCCGCCACCTGGCAGCTCTGATCTGCCCTCTTGTTGTTTTGATGCCTGCTAGCCAGCTTGTCTTGTTTTTCGTTGCAACCAACACAAGGATGCACACACAAGAACAGCCTCTGAGCAGCTGCTGTAGAGCACTCAAAATGCAAAATTCAAAAAATTGCTCATGATTATAATGAATAAGTTTTCCCGTACAGCAGCTGATAAGATTTTAAATTGGTTTTTCTTGGCTGTCGCAGAATCTGTGGGTGCATGCGTAATGAAATTGTTTTTAAATTGCGGCCTAGAAGTATGCAACCCCAATTCATTTTGAATGCATGTGCAATTTTAATAAGCAGCATTGAGCAAGCGGAAATTTAATGCAAGTATGTCAGCCAACTTCCGTGAAGCGCACTCGATGTATTGTCGATGTGGCAACAACTACAATAACAAATACAACAACAACATCACACAGTAAATGTGCAATTCCATAATTGTTTGAATGCGGCTGTCGCGTCGGCCTGCTATTTTTTTGGTCACATTATTTGTGTGCACAAATTCAGTATTGTTAATGTTGTCGTTGTTGTTGCTATTTTCTTTTGACCGCACATTTTATGCACTAAAACAACAATTTGCATAAAATTTTATTTACAACAACAATAACATGAACAACAACGCGCTTCAATGGCTTCATTTCCGTTGAATTGTCAAAACATTCAGCGACTACGTGACAAACCATGTGCAACAAGGGTGGGGAGGAAGGTTCGATTGAATACCCATGTGTGTGTGTGTATGTGTGTGTTAGTAGTTGGTTTATATATGTTTGCGCATTTTGCATATTTAAATGTTATTGTTGGCCAAGTGCATGGTTTTTACAGTTAAGTAAATTTTGTTGTGCGGCTCCATTTGTTATGCCAAATAATAATGAATGACAAAATTCTTTCAGCAGTCAATTAATGTTACTCATACGTCAAGGAGGCCTCATAGGATGTGTCTCAAAGGATGCCTCTTAGAAGTGATGATAGTTCCCACAAGAACTACTTAGTCGCATACATTTTCGTTTAATTTGCTTCATTTCGTGGCTTTGTATGAAAAACTTCTGCTTGATCTTAATTCAAGAACTACTTTAAGTATCATTTAAGAGAGTCATTAATATACTCTGACCATAGCAAGAAATATACCAATGCATCTGCCACATATTGTAAATTTACTTACAGATATTAAAATATTATAAATTAAAATAATGAATGAAATTAAATGTTTAAATTATTCATAAACGATCTGTTTGGAGAACTATCAAGAGATGAGATTATATCTTATGCTGATGGCACAGTAGTTATTTCCTCTAATAAGAATTGGCTTGATGAGCACAACAAGATTAGCTTTCAGTTAAATAGAATTTCTACATGGCTAGCGTTAAATAGACAATCACTAAATGTAGATAAAACAGTATTTATGACTTTTAGGAACTACTGTGACAGTGTTCTAAGACAAATTGTAATACAAAATTTTTTTTCAACGCACAATGAGATAAGTTATGGCAAAAGCAGAAATTAAATAAGAAAAACATTTTTTTACTTCGAATGTGCGCAGTGACAAACGTGTTTATTTTGAAAGTTTTTTTTGTGCATTATTTTTAAAAAAATACATAAAACTATAATGGAATCTTTTTGTTCATCAAACCCTATCCGTCCTGATAACATTAACATACGTTGACTTCTGATAAGAGTACCCGGGTACCCGTGTGTAATTTGTATTGGAACACTGAGAGTCATAGATAAGAAATGTCCGAGCACGCCACTGTTTAGGCCTAGCGTAATCCCTTTAAACCAAGTTCGGAGCGCTCAAAATTCGTACTCTGAAAAGAGCCTATCTGAAGAGGAGATTATGAGTTCCCTCCTATTTATGAGTTTTTAAAGAGTTTCTTTTGTATTTTCATAACGTACACTACTGAAAAGGACATATTTCGGATTGTTTTTGGAGTACTTCAGTTAAGGGCTGTGAAATAACTCGAATTTAAGAGTGTTTTGTGCAAAGCCTCGTGATGATCACTATGGACGGGGTGAGGAGTGCTATACGCTCATTTGCTCCGTACAAAACATCAGGGATGGACGGTATATTCCCTGCTATGATGCAATGGGGGAAGATCTCATTGCACCTAGGCTGTGGGGTATATTCGTTACTTGCTTAGCGACTGGGTATGTTCCGAGAGTCTGGAGAAAGGCGAAAGTTGTCTTTCTTCCGAAGCCCGGAAAAAAAGATTATGCGGAGGCGAAGTCGTTCAGACCGATCAGCCTAACATCTTTTCTCTTGAAAACGATGGAAAGAGTGATGGTTGACTGTCTTAAGAGCACCTCGCTGATGCAAAATCCTCTGAGTAGATGCCAACATGCATATAGAGCAGGTAGGTCTACGGAGAGTGCTCTTCACGAATTGGTAAGAGTGACTGAAAAGGAGGTATTTTCAGGAGGCATTGCGATGGCCACATTTATGGACAACGAGGGTGCTTTCGACAAAATATGCTTTAGAAGGCTGCGGCAAACCCTGACAGAACGCAATGTAAGCCCAATGATAGCAAATTGGGTGGACAATATGCTCAAACACAGGGCTGTCAACATGCAGAATGGAAGAGTAAAGACTAGAGGTAGAGTAAGTAGAGGATGTCCCCAGGGCGGGGTGTTATCGCCAACCCTGTGGAACATAACTGTGGACTCACTACTGGTTTGACTGGATGAATCGGGCATACACACGATAGGGTATGCAGATGACATTGCGTTGGTGGTCCGCGGCAAGTTCATTGACACCATCTCTGACATCATGAAGGGAGCACTCCGTATGGTGGAGGAGTGGTGTCGAGAACAAGGCCTTACCATAAACGCAGGCAAGTCAGACAATATTCTCTTTACTAGAAAGAGGGTAGGCCTGAGGACAGAACCACTCAGACTTTTTGGAGCTGAAATCAACATGTCCACGAAAGTTAAATATCTAGGGGTAATCCTTGATAGCAAACTGAACTGGAACTAGCATGTAGAAGATAGGATTCAAAGAGCCAAGAGGGTTCTGTTCCAGTGCAGACGCGTTTGTGGTCTCAAATGGGGGCTAAACCCAGAGGCTATGAAATGGGTTTACACTATGATGGTTAGACCTGTCATCACGTATGCTTCGGTGATTTGGTGGTCAAAAGTCAGTCAGAAAACCATTAAGAAGAGACTGGACAGAGTCCAACGGCTAGCGTGTGTTGGAATAACAGGTGCAATACGCACCACTCCAACAAGCGCAATGGAGGTTCTGTTAGGTATGCTGCCGTTGGATTTAGAAATAAAGAAAACAGCGGCGCTGTCAGCCCTCAGGATGTTGCGAAATGCTACGTGGCATGGGGCAACGGCCCTGCATGGTCATGTTCGCATCCTTGATATTGTACAGAGAGATGTCAGGGAGGCGTTTATGCCTATGGACGGAAGGCAGAGAGTAAAAATAACAGAAAAATGTTATAAAACTCTTATAACGGATGGAGCCGTTTGTGAAGAAATCGCTGGTAGCGATATCAGTATACTCACAGACGGCTCTCTGATGAATGGCCGGGCCGGGGCAGGCGTGTACTCAGAAGAGTTAAGCCTATCCTGTGTACTGAGGTTGGGGAGGTTTGTGTCTGTATACCAGGCAGAAATGCTTGGCGTAGTGCATGCGCTGGACCACCTGATAGATGGCCAGATCAGTGGCAAGAAAATTGTCATCGCTCTCGACAATCAGTCTGTGATTAGGTGTATGCAACGGACAGACATCACTTCCAGGTTGGCCATAGAATGTCTTACAAAACTCAATAGGTG
Source organism: Dichetophora obliterata (assembly GCA_963920525.1). NCBI lineage: Eukaryota > Metazoa > Arthropoda > Insecta > Diptera > Sciomyzidae > Dichetophora > Dichetophora obliterata. Next base: position 223,817,410 of record OY986436.1, on the reverse strand, counting down.
CGCCCAGACGAATGAGCTCACACTTATGTGGGTGAGAGGACACTCTGGCATAGAACAGAATGAAGAAGCTGATTCTTTAGCAAGAGCAGGATCAGCAGAAGAATTCTGTAGACCAGAACCACGTATCGCTATAGGCGACAATATGGTGGCAGTCCTTATTAAACAATGGACGGACTCGGAACACAGTTCAAGGTGGGAAGAAGCTGTTAATTGCAGGCAATCAAAGGCGGCCGTGAAGTGGTCTCGTAGTAAGGCAGCAAAAGTTATCCGATACAATCGAAGGACTTTAAGCTGGCTTACTGCACTGGTCACAGGACACGGTCCCTTCATGTACCATCTCGGGAAGATGACTCTGACCGAGGACGATGCGTGTAGGTTATGCTTAGAGGAGCCGGAAACAGCAGCACACATTCTGTGCCAGTGTCCGGCGCTGGCAAGCATAAGATTGACCACTCTGGGACGCCCATTTATTGGCGAAGCCGAGATTGGTCAACTAACCTATAAGGATATGCTTGAGGTGACAAAGGATGCTTACACAAGGAGCATGCTCACGTACGAGTACTCCGAGCAGTAGTACCCTTTGTCCAATGGGGGACGAAAAGGGACCCCCTGTGGTCTGCTTCGGCAAATCCCCAACTTATTATATACAATATAAAGCCTCGTGAAAATGAGTTTCTTATGTGTATTTTCTATGTATTTTATGTCTATAAAAAACGAGCTCCTAAAAACATTCGAATTGTAAGCATTTTCGGAGTAGAAATTTAAAGAAAAAAAGCATTTTTTTAAATACTGTTCATTCATTTGAAATTTTATTAGGTTGCGTAATTGTGTTTAAATAAGGTGCTTTTTAATATTCGTACAACTTTATATTTCAGCCATGAAATAGCGGTTAATTTCAAGGATTAACCCTCTTTTTCTGACACTGTCTTCTAAAATAAAATTTTAGAAGAGTGGCACGTCAAGAGTGACTTGTTTTAAATAAAACTTTGCTGTTTTTTGCCACTTTCAGGAGTCTTTTATGAAACCATAAAATTCTTAATAAGTGTCATAAAAGAGTCTTTTACGATTCTTATTGATGCTTATAAAGAGTGACAAAATTTAATGGAAAATAAGCGAATTTTCGGCACTTTTATGAATATTTTATGAAGAAAAAGAGAGCAAAAATAGGACACATAAAAGAGTATTTGAAGACTCATATTACTTACTTACTTACTTAGTTGGCGCTACAACCGTATGTCGGTCTTGGCCTCATCTAAGAATTTGCGCCAGCCATTTCTATCTTTCGCTTGCTGGCGCCAGTTGGAAATTCCAAGCTTCGTCAGGTTGTCCTCTACTTGGTCTTTCCAACGAAGATGCGGTCGTCCTCTTCTGCGTTGACCGCCGCTGGGTACCGAATTGAATGTTTTCTTCACTGGAGCATCGTCTTTCATGCGCTGAACATGACCAAGCCAGCGAAGCCGCTCGATTTTAATGCGCTTGACTATGTCGATGTCAGCGTACAGCTCATACAGTTCATCATTCCACCGTATTTGGTACTCGCCATTGACGCAGATTGGTCCGTAGATCTTACGAAGAATCTTTCTCTCGAATGCTCCTAAAGTCTTTTCATCTAAACTGCTCAGCGTCCAGGTTTGTGATGCGTAAAGTAGGACTGGCATGATGAGCGATTTATAGAGCGTGATTTTCGTTCGTCGAGAGAGGGCTCTGCTTCTCAGTTGCCTACTGAGCCCAAAGTAACACCTGTTGGCAAGAGTTATTCTTCGCTTGATCTCAATGCTGATGTCGTTGGTTGAGTTTATGCTGGATCCCAGATAAACGAAGTTCTTCACAACCTCGAATGAGGTATTGTCAACGGTAACGTGGGTTCCAAGACGCTGTGCCTGTTTGTTTGTTGACGTTAAGTATTTTGTCTTATCTGCACTGACTTCGCGCGTATTATGGCCAATGATATCTATGTCATCAGCATACGCAAGCAGCATAACACTCTTGTAGAATATTGTGCCACTACGTCTCAGATCAGCAGCTCGGATGATCTTTTCCATCATTAGGTTGAATTTCCATCATAGGAATCGAATAAAAAAAGAATTATCAAAATCGGTTCAGCGGTTACCGAGCTTATTCTGGATCAAATTCGTCAGTCTCCTTTTATATAATAGTATAGATATTCAAAAAATTAAAGTCGGTGGAGTGGAATTTACATGTTATGTTCGTGTACATGTTCTGAACCTCACCATATGTTCGTGTGGTTCTCCGTATGGTTTTTTTATGTTAGATCGTGCTGGGGTCTAAACATTTTATGTACAGACATATTTAACCCAAATTATATAGACTGGCAAAAATCCTCCAAGTGGGTGCCGGCTAAAAACCACTGCTACAGTGTCCTCAGTTAAAGGGGTAATCAAGCTACTCTGCAGGATAGCAGTTAGCTAAGGAGAGGACGCAATCCACAGCGCTCCAACTCTTAATAGTCCTAGTGCTGCCTGGAGCGGGTCCTTTACATCGGTGTGAGGTAATGGGCTGAATCAAGGTGTCATGCTACCCATGCTGAGGATTTAAAAAACTAGTTCAGTCCTTCATGGAGCCATACGGATAGCTTGCGACCCCCGGATGTATCTAGCCCCATCTTTGTATGCGGATCTCTGCACAGAATGACATCCTCTTCCCCACTACTCGTCCATTCCACTACTCACTTACTTACTTACTTAGTTGGCGCTACAACCGTACGTCGGTCTTGTCCTCATCTAAGAATTTGCGCCAGCCATTTCTGTCTCTCGCTTGCTAGCGCCAGTTGGAAATTCCAAGCTTCATCAGGTTGTCCTCTGCTTGGTCTTTTCAACCAAGATGCAGTCGTCTTCTTCTTCGTTGACCACATCTGGGTACCGAATCGAACATTTTCTTTACTGGTGCATCGTCTTTCATGCGCTGAACATGACCTAGCTAGCGAAGCCGCTCGATTTTAATACGCTTGACGATGTAAGCTTGACGATGTAAGCTTACAGCTCGTACAGTTCATCATTCCACCGTATTCGGTACTCGCCATTGACGCAGATCGCTCCGTAGATCTTACGAAGAATCTTTCTCTCGAATGCTTTTAAAGTCTTTTCGTCTGAACTGCTCAGCGTCCAGGTTTGTGATGCATAAAGTAGGACGTGCATGATGAGCGATTTATAGAGGGCTCTGCTTCTCAATTGATTACTGAGCCTAAATTATCACCTGTTGGCAAGAGTTATTCTTCGTTTGATCTCAATGCTGATGTCGTTATGCTGGAACCCAGATAGATGAAGTTCTTCACCACCTCGAAGGAGGTATTATGAACTGAAACGTGGGTTCCAAGACGTTTTGTCTTATCTGCATTCACTGCCAGACCCATTCGACTTGACTCTCTTCCCAATCTGGAGAATGTTGCACTGACTTCGCGCGTATTATAGCCAATGATGTCGCTGTCTCAGCATACGCAAGCAGCATAACACTCTTGTAGAATTTTGTGCCACTACGTCTCAGATCAGCAGCTCGGATGATCTTTTTCATCATTAGCCAGCAAAAAAAGTGCTTCCAAAAGAAGCTAAGCTGGAAGGGAAAGTCTTGAATTCCATCCCTTCTACTTTCATACCAAGAAGATATTCTATTAACATATGCATGTCATTGGAAGGAATGCTTTCCTTAATCTTCATTAGAAGTGCTTTCAGAACTTTTTCAATGGAAGATTTCTTTGAACCCCTCACTAAACGGATTCTAGTAGGTGTTTTTTAGAAGAACTTTAAGAAGGCATTCCATGGAATGGAATGGTTTTTGTGATTTGGGGATTAAAAACATCCCTGGGAAAATATCCCTTTTCCCGACATTCTCGCGATTTTGGTGTTGGAAATGAGAAGTGTTTGAATTTTGTTGGGGGTTTGAAAAAAGTCCACTTAAATATCCCTTTTCCTGATTTCCAAAGAGTATTGGTGTCGGAAGTAGTAAGTGGTTGGGTTTATTTGGGGGTTTAAAAAATCCCATGGAAAATATCTTAAACATATATTATAATTATATATAATTTTTTACTTTAATTGAATTTAAATGCCATTTGAATGTCTTCTAGAAGTAGGTTATAAGAATGCCTCTTGAAAGAACTTCTTTATAACGCTAAGTGAAGCACAGCTTGATCTGTAGAATGTCTTCTGGAAGCAGTGTCATTAAGAATGCATGTCACATTTGCATCAAAAATTTTGCTGGGTGGGAGGAATGATTTCCTTAATCTTCTCTAGAAGAGCTTCCAGTACTTTTTCAATGGAAGATTTTTTTGAGCCCTTCAATGAAAGGTTTCTAGTAGGTGTTTCCCAAAAGAACGTTTAGAAGGCATTACATGGAATGGAATGGTTTTTGTGGTTTGGAGGTTACAAAAATTCCTGGGAAAATATCCCTTTTCCCGATATTCTCGCGATTTTGTTGTTGGAAATGAGAAGTGTTTGGGTTTTGTTGGGAGTTTAAAAAAATTCTACGTAAAATATCATTTTTCCTGATTTTCAGAGCATTTTGGTGTTGGAAGTACATAGTTAGTGGTTGGGTTTAATTGGGGGTTTCAAAAATCCCACGGAAAATATCTAAAACATATATTATAATTATATATAATTTTTATACTTTAATTGAATTTAAATGCCATTAAAATGTCTTCCAGAAGTAGGTTATAAGAATGCCTCTTGAAAGAATTTCTTTATAAGGCTAAGAAGAAGCACAGTTTGATCTATGAATGTCTTCTGGAAGCAGTGTCCCAAAGAATGCATGTCATATTTGCATCAAAAATTTTGATGGGTTAAGTTGAAAAAGTTGCACGATAAGGAATAGCCTTGTCTGAAATCTCGTTTGGTAACAAATGGTGGGGAGAGGTCCTTCCCGATTTTAACTGTGCTGCTGGTGTTACTCAGTGTCATCCTGCAAAATCGTATTAATCTTTGAGGAATACCAAACTCAGACATGGTGGAGTACTGGTGCTTCCTTATTGGCCTGTCGAAGGCGGCTTTGTAGTCGACAAAAAGATGGTGGGTATCGACTTGTTTTCCTTTCACATAAAACGCTCGTCAAGGCTTATCACACGGTAATTAGCACAGATAGTGGGATCGCCTATCTTGTGGATTGGTCAGAGCACACTGAGATTCCAATCGTTCGGAATGCACTCTCCCGACCATATTTTGCATAGAAGCTCGTGAATTCATTTAAATTGAGCTTCGCCTCCGTTCTTAAACAGCTCAGCAGGTAAGCCATCAGCTCCCGCGGCTTTGTTTTTTTAAGCCAAGCTATAGCTGTCAGAATTTCAGCATAGTCGGGCAGTGGAGCCTCGACGCTCTCATTCGTAATTGGGGTTTCCGGAATAGCATATCTTTTGGCGGAATTGCTGTCAGCGTCGCCATTTAGAAACTTAGAGAAGTGTTCCCTCCATAACGTCAGTGTACTCTGGACATCTGTCACTCATTTTCATTCCCCATTTTCATCCTTGCAGGAAGAGGTTTTAAAACCATAGACAAGGAGTCTTATTTTTTCGAAAAATTTTCGGGCCTCATTACTGTCACCATACATCTCAATCTTCTCCCGCCTGAAAAAAGTCTCTCTTCCCTTCTCTTTTCTATGTATCGCTCCTTAGCAGCGCGCGTTACAACCGACTGCAGGGTGGCTTTGTAGGCGGCGTCTTTCTCTGCAATGGTGTCGCGACAATCCTGGTTGTACCATTGGTTTCGGTGAGGGCGGTGGTAGCCAATCACCTCTTCAGCAGCCGCATGCATGGAGGTGGAAATGTGTGTCCACTGCGCGCATATATCATCGATTGGAGGAGTGCTTTGAAGCAGGAGTGAGAGTAGAGTGGCGAAAGCTTCGGCTGTCTGTTTCGATTGCAGCTTGCTGACGTCTAGCTTTCTCTGTGTAGGACTGCATGTATTTTTAGCTGCGCACAGACGTGTACAGATCTTGGCTGCGACAAGATAGTGATCCGAGTCAATGTTTGCACCACGGATCGTGAGTACATCCAATACACTAGAAGAGTGCCTTCCGTCGCTCAAAATGTGATTAATGTGATCAGGGGACATCCAGGTGGCTTTATGAATATTGAGATGCTTGAATCTAGTAATACTTACGACCATGTTTCGTGCTGCAGCGAAGTCAAACAGACTCTTTATTTATTTATTTATTTATTTATTTTATTTATTTGATTCTAGCGCTAACAAGAGTTCACTTATAACTAGCGCTAACATTATCTAGAGTGGCAAACAGTTTGCATATTATTATTTATTATAAAGTTTATAAAGAAATATAATAGATAAAGAAAAATATTAGATAAACAAAATTTAAACAATATTTTAGCTGTGTATTTTGAAGAACATAATTTTATCATTAAAAATTAATTCATTTGTGCATCATTGAACAATATTGGAAAGATAAATTGTAAAACTAAATGGATGAAAAATGATTTATTAGTTTGTTTTTGAACTGCGTTGCGTTGGAAGTAGTTTGGATGTTATGAGGCAGTGAATTCCAAAGACGAGGTGTGTAAACAAAAAATTGTCGTTTGGACGAAAGATACTTATGTTTAGGCAAAATAAGATTTTTTCCGCGGTTAGATTGCATGAATTTTAGTTTTTCAAAGAGATATTTAGGCTCAGAAGTATATATAATTTTATGTAACATGGTAAGAGCTCTTAAGTTAAGAAGGTTATCGAAAGTCATTCCAAAAATTTGTTTTGCAAACTGAGAGATATGATCGAATCGCTTAAGACCAAAAACGTAACGTGCAATATTATTGTAAACAACATTTAGTTTATGCCTGCTCATAGCGTCACAGTTTGCAAAGATTTCACAGCCATATAAAAGTGTCGGGACAAGATATGTTTTGGCTAAAAGCATTCTAATTTCCCAGGGAGTATAATATTGGGTCGTCCAGAGCGTACGTAGCATTCCATAAGTTTTACCAATTGAGATGTTGATGTGATTAGCCCAGGTCAATGAACTATTAAAGAGAATGCCAAGATTTTTTGCCGTGGGCACAATTTCGATGTTAGAGCTGTTAAGACATATGTACGGGCTATTTATCCTGTTGCTGGATGCTCTGCTTACATTCAAGCATTTCGATTTGGTGGGGTTAAGGCATAAACCATTGACCATCGCCCAATTATTTACGTGCTCGAGATCTTCATTAAGCTTATCAGTGCATGATTTTATATCATTATTATTAGACAAGCAACTAATGAACAGTTGAACGTCGTCTGCATACATTTGTATATGACAGTGTTGGAGCACATTAGGTAAGTCGTTAATATATATTGAAAAAAGCAAGGGTCCTAGTATTGAGCCTTGCGGCACTCCTCTACTGACAGGTAAAAAATGTGAGTAAGTGGAGCCAATATTCACGGCTTGTGACCTATTTGAAAGATATGTTTCGAGAAGAGTTATTGAGGGTCCTGAAAAATTAAACTTGCGTGACAATTTTGTGCAGAGTATTCCATGATCAACTGTGTCGAAGGCTTTTGAGTGATCCAAAAGAACCAGAAACGTGAGCATATTTTGATCAAGGCTAACTCGAATTTGTTCTGTTACGTCTAACAATGCTGTTACACAGCCCCTATTTGGTCTGAAACCTGATTGTTTTTCAGTGAGTAGCCGATGTTCCTGAAGATAATTAGTTACTTGTTTATGCATTAAAAACTCAAAAACTTTAGACATATACGGCAAAATGGCAATGGGACGAAATTCATTATCAGACTTAGGTATCGGTATGATTTTTGCTTTTTTCCACTCAGCGGGATAAGTAGAGGTTGTGAAAATTGTGTTGAAGAAGTGTGTTAGGTAAGACAACAATTTTGGGAGTAAGGCTTTAACAAACATTGGGTGCATATTATCAAGACCAATAGCATTTGATTTGATTGCAAGAAAACTTTGCAGCACATCAGCTTGCGATACACAAGCGAAACAGAATTCAGCAAAACTATGAAGAGGGCTATTGATAATAGTGTAGTGGTTATTAATTGGAGTGGGAAAAGGAATGTCTATAAATTTTGTATTTAACGAATTGCAGTCAACAGTTATGGGTGTTCTTATGACATTTTTGTTGAGACCAGTCTCACGGATCGTGTTCCATTTATCTTTGCTTCCTAAAGCGGATTTAAACTTTTCTCCAAAATAGGCTGTCTTTGCTTCCCTGGTTGTCTTAATAACATTTCTTCTAAACTGCTTGAATTGTGCGTGCAGTTCGGGTGTCTTAAACCTTTTCCAACGATTAAATGCGTTGTTTCTTTTATTTATTAATTTTATTATACTGCCTGAAAACCAAGGTGGTTGCCCGTGTTTAATGAATTTCGTTTTTTTTGGGACATGCTTTTCGAAAAGATACGTAATGTTGTCCAGAAAGATTTGCAAATAGATGCAAATTTTTGAGCAGTTCTGTTTAATGTAAAAAAAAAATTTCTTTGACATGGGAATCTATAAAGGATTTTTCGCTGCGAAAAATTTCATCGCAGCAATATGGTACCAAGGAGTTTTTTACTCAGAATTTCTTAAAGAATCCAAAACTGTATGTTACCAGCATGGAAAAAACTTACTCCTCTCTAATGTTGGTACTTCAGTGCTTATCATTAAAGTACTGAAGCCAAGTTCTTCTTGAATCTTAAAAAGCAGCATTTTTCTGTCTTTTGTTATTTTTCTGAACCAGTAATAGCAACAAAGCTAATTGAAACAGAATGAGCAGAAAACACCAGAGCAAAAGAAACAGTATTAATTTAATACTGTAAATCTCCTAATTCGCTGAATTTACTTATTTTTCTTTGAGATGCTTAAAATATTGTTTCCTTTTTGTTTTTTTATTTGCCAACAACATGTTTTTAATTTTCTTTTCTACAGGGAAATGGAAAAAGGAAACACATTTTCTCTCATTTGTTGATGTTGCTTTTTTTATCTGTTGTTTTGTTTGTTTTTCTTCTTTTAATCTGTGTGATTGTCAGACAAATGTTGACATAATTATGTTCAGCACTGTAGAGGATGGATTTCTGGTTTTGTTTTTGTTATTTGTGATTGCAGTTGTTGTTGCTTTCTTTGTTCTAGCTGTTGCTGTCACTGCTTTACAGCTGTCACAAGCAGGTCGAATAGAATTTTGCAGCAAAGCGCATCACATCTCCACTCATCTCCAGCTTCAGCTTTGGCTTTAGTGGCAGCAGCCTGAAGTTGGTAATAAAATAAAATTTAAATTTTCTTTTGTGCCACGAGTGACTCGGCAGCGCCTTCCCTCGGCTAGGTTTGTGTGTGTGCTCGAAACGAAATGCGGAATGTCACGGTGCTAGATTTTTAGTTAAGTGAATGTAGAAAGTTATACACAGTGTTTTGTACTTCTTGTGTTTAAAATTGTGTCCACCCGTTTGAGAAACTTTATGTTTTTTCTTTTTGTTTTTGTTATATATTATGTTATTCTTTCTTCTTCTGTTATGCATCGAAGTCGCCCAGCGTCCTTGCCCCAGTTCGGTGTTGCAAGCACATTTTTGTGCTGCTTGTAAGCAAGGCACAGAGTGCTGCAAGTTTTTCTCTCACCTTGTCGAGGCTGCCGCACCTGATGTTTCATTCATGTTGCTTGTTTGCCGTTTTTTTTTTGTTGTTTTTGTTTTATTTTCTTATATTTTTATTGCTGTCACCAGTAAGCGTTAGTGTGAAATTATTTGAAAAAATGCTGCATTTTTTGTACTCTGTAATTTTTTATGCAAGTTTGAGGGTATTAGTATTTTTAGTTGTGGGCATTGACTGAAGTGTGCCACGCCTGCTTCACAGAGAACCGGAAGACTTAATGGAAACGTTTAAATTGGCATACATTTTTGGAGTGTAGCTTGGAAGTTAATTTCTTGGAAAAATGCTACGAATCAGTTTAGTTTTTGTGGTCTTTGAAGCACAAAAAGTTATTTTGGTGTTTCATTTTATGTTTTTCACATTAATTTTTAGATAACTCAAAGTGCAGGACGTTATCCTGGGTGTTTTTTTAGAAGTGTAAAGTTTTTGACAGGAATATCTGTCAAAACAGCAGCCAGACTATACTTCGGATGAAAACGTTTAGAATCGTTTAGAAACCGAAATACTGAAAGGTATTTTCTTTGCACAAGATTATCTGAAATTTAATAATTTTCCTTGTTATAAAGTTGAGCCACAATTTGAATTACTAAGCAATTTCAACTAAATAATATATCTATGTTAAAATATACACATATATCTTATATAAGCCATATGTGATTATATGTAAATGCATTTGATCTCATAACTAAAAAACAGTTTTTTTTAAATAAAGAATTTGCATTACTTTTTTTGCTTAAAGCTTAGTATGCTGTAGGAACGAAAATTTTTAGGCATTTAATTCTACACGCGAAACTTTGGTGTAGACTCAACACTAACACATACTTACTATATAACCCGTTTGTTGAATGCGTTAGTTGAACATTATTGTTGAATGTCAAATTTTATTTTTTTTTTTTTTTTTTTTTTTTTTATTCATTTAGTCTTTGGATTACACATCTTTACAGACTACTTCAAATTAAATTAACTTAAATACTAATGTAAAAATAAATTTACAAGGAAGAAAATAAAAAAAAATAAATAAAAAAATGTACAGTATGTATTCACTGATATATGAAGACTAAAAAATAAAGCTAAACATAGAGAGAATACTTATTAGATACGAAAAATAGTGTTAAGTGTATTCTTCAAAGATAATTTCGAGACAGAGAGATCTAAATTATTTTCAATAGACAGTTCATTATACAAAAATAAGGCCCGAATAATAGGCTCATTAAGAGCATACAGAGTTCAATGAATTTCGGAATGAAATAGCGAATAATTACGTAACGTTCTAGCCGGAATACTAAAATTTAAAAATTGCAATAGCTGTTCACAGTCGATATGCCCCGAAAAAAGATCGTGAATAAATGTCAATGACTGAATTTCTAGTGTTTAGTGTTTTTAATCCCAAAAGCAAAATACGAGCATCATATGCTGGCAGAGGTTCTACAAAATTTATGGAACGTAGCGCAAATCGAGAAAATGATTTCTGGATTTTCTCTAGGCGAGCACAATGAATTATGTAGAAAGGACTCCATATGAAGTCAGCATACTAACCTTGATCTTACAAATGAGTTATAAAGACTAATTAGGGTATGAGGGTCTGAAAATTCTGAGCAATTTCTACGCACAAAAGCAAGTAAAGAATATGATTTTGGAACAACATAATTAATGTGATTAACAAAAGTGAACAAAAGTCAAAAATTATACCCAAGTCCTTAATGGTATTGACTCTCTCAAGGGGAGTACACTCGATGGAATACGAAAATTTTAAAAAATTATTACACTTAGAGTACGTTATTGAAAAGCACTTATTAGAATTTTAAATATCCACGCCAATTAAATGTACGGACATATAAAAGACAGCGAAATTTTGACATTTCAACTCTTCAGTCATGGTTGTAAACTTGGCTGCATTGAACATAATTTTCGGTTGAACAGCATACTTACCAACGAAAAAGAAATTTCGCTACCTTTTCGCTGTCAAAAACGCAATGCATTTCTTACGGAAGATTTCTTTTCGCTTCTACAGTATACTAAGCTTTAAGTAAAAATTTAAATCTTCTGTACTATATGACGATTTTAGGACTTAAATTACGATTTGTGGCACGGGCAATTGACGATTTTTAGACCTAAATGACGATTTGAAAAGTTTTTGACGATTTTAGGTGAAGAGTCTCTGGCAACCCTGGTCGTGCTTTCGTTCGTAACCCGGCGTCTCGACAGGCAATAATCCATTGCTTACCATCTGTCAAATTCCATTGCAAGCAATGGCAATATTTCAAGGTGGGTTTTGTCATGTTACGAAATCAACATATGATTTTATCATTTATTATATAAATTTATTATTTTATAAATTTATTCTGCACGCTACTTGATTTTTATAGATATACACATTTAAAATTTTGGAGAAAAATGAAAAATGGCTGTCAAACAAGAAAAAATACAGGTTATTGCTTGGCAGTACATGGAAAGCAATATTGCTCGCCATGAATTGCCAACCATGGCAATTGAGTGGTCTCGATTAGCAATAATTGCCAATTGACAGATGGAAATCAATGAATTATTGCCTGTCGAGACGCCCCGTAAGCACTCAAAGCAATGCAAACAGTGTTGCCGCTTGGATCCAAATGGATCTATTTGGATACTTTTTCCTTCAATAATTGATGGATACTTTTCTTAAGCCTCAGTGTAAATTTGGATACTTTTTTAATAACTTTTTTTAATATGAATATATGTTTTTGTTTGCAAATATATAAAAAAGTATGCACTCCCTTAAATTCGACAAAAATATTAAGAGAAATGATTACATTGAGACATTTTGGGAAACTATTTTCTTATCAAAAAATGTATTAACATTTACCTTTAACTCTTACAAATAATTTTCAAATTTTTTGAATAAGAGACCGAAATAGTGAAATTTATGTTCCTTTTTAACATTATTCACCCTTATTCTTGAATCCGCGTCGAGTAAATGTCATCGTCGAGAGCACACTTTCAACAATGAATCGTCGTCGAAGATCATTTAAACGATCAAAAATTTAAATATTTAATTGACGACGCACAGAGGATTGAAATTGAAAAAAGTGGAGATTAATTGAAAAATGAAAATTTGTTTTTTTGAAAATTTTTACTACTCGATTAAAGAGAACAAAATTGTACATCACTACTGTATATTTTAATGTTATATGTTGTTTACTTTTTCTGCTGCATAGCTTTAAAGTTGAGAAATTTTTCGTTTTGTTGCGATCAGTTCAACAAATTGAAATTTGACATAGTTCAAAAATTAATATTTTTTTTTGCACATCAAAAGTGATGTTTTTATTATGAAACCTTCAACTTAAGGTATTATTCATATTAAGGTATTTAAGCGTGATTAAAAAAATGGTTAAAAAAATTGTGTAGAAATATGAAAAAAAATTGTTTTAAATATGTCAAAACTTGCGCTATTTTCGAAATATATGTGGAGTTTTAAATAAGAATATCGTATCATCACGTAGAAATGAAAATTTTGTAGAAAGTTGCTCGTTTTTTCCGAATCTTTTTTATTTCAAAAATCGTGATAACACAGTACGACAGTGGTTGGTACACATGAGAAATGTAAACAGAATATGAAAAAAGGCTTAAAATAAAGAAGTACGTGTCTCGGCGTTTTGCTGTAGCACGTCAGAATTTTGAGAAAATCAATTTTTAAGCTTCGAAGGACCGTGGAGGTTCACTAGTAATGTAATACTATTATTAAAATGTCTATAAAAACAGAACGGGTGAACCGATTTTAATGCTTGAGCCAGTTTTGAAATGGGAATTAAATTTGGACTTTTTTATTAAAAAAACAATTTTTTTCTCCGCTAGATGGCGTTTTAATTTTCATGTAAAGTTAAAAAATAACCAAAAATTTAATTTATATGTAATGTAAATGTAATGTAAATGTAATGTAAATGTAATGTAAATGTAATGTAAATGTAATGTAAATGTAATGTAAATGTAATGTAAATGTAATGTAAATGTAATGTAAATGTAATGTAAATGTAATGTAAATGTAATGTAAATGTAATGTAAATGTAATGTAAATGTAATGTAAATGTAATGTAAATGTAATGTAAATGTAATGTAAATGTAATGTAAATGTAATGTAAATGTAATGTAAATGTAATGTAAATGTAATGTAAATGTAATGTAAATGTAATGTAAATGTAATGTAAATGTAATGTAAATGTAATGTAAATGTAATGTAAATGTAATTTAAATGTAATGTAAATGTAATGTAAATGTAATGTAAATGTAATGTAAATGTAATGTAAATGTAATGTAAATGTAATGTAAATGTAATGTAAATGTAATGTAAATGTAATGTAAATGTAATGTAAATGTAATGTAAATGTAATGTAAATGTAATGTAAATGTAATGTAAATGTAATGTAAATGTAATGTAAATGTAATGTAAATGTAATGTAAATGTAATGTAAATGTAATGTAAATGTAATGTAAATGTAATGTAAATGTAATGTAAATGTAATGTAAATGTAATGTAAATGTAATGTAAATGTAATGTAAATGTAATGTAAATGTAATGTAAATGTAATGTAAATGTAATGTAAATGTTATGTAAATGTTATGTAAATGTAATGTAAAAGTAATGTAAATGTAATGTAAATGTAATGTAAATGTAATGTAAATGTAATGTAAATGTAATGTAAATGTAATGTAAATGTAATGTAAATGTAATGTAAATGTAATGTAAATGTAATGTAAATGTAATGTAAATGTAATGTAAATGTAATGTAAATGTAATGTAAATGTAATGTAAATGTAATGTAAATGTAATGTAAATGTAATGTAAATGTAATGTAAATGTAATGTAAATGTAATGTAAATGTAATGTAAATGTAATGTAAATGTAATGTAAATGTAATGTAAATGTAATGTAAATGTAATGTAAATGTAATGTAAATGTAATGTAAATGTAATGTAAATGTAATGTAAATGTAATGTAAATGTAATGTAAATGTAATGTAAATGTAATGTAAATGTAATGTAAATGTAATGTAAATGTAATGTAAATGTAATGTAAATGTAATGTAAATGTAATGTAAATGTAATGTAATTTAATGTAATGTAAATGTAATGTAAATGTAATGTAAATGTAATGTAAATGTAATGTAAATGTAATGTAAATGTAATGTAAATGTAATGTAAATGTAATGTAAATGTAATGTAAATGTAATGTAAATGTAATGTAAATGTAATGTAAATGTAATGTAAATGTAATGTAAATGTAATGTAAATGTAATGTAAATGTAATGTAAATGTAATGTAAATGTAATGTAAATGCAATGTAAATGCAATGTAAATGTAATGTAAATGTAATGTAAATGTAATGTAAATGTAATGTAAATGTTATGTAAATGTTATGTAAATGTAATGTAAATGTAATGTAAATGTAATGTAAATGTAATGTAAATGTAATGTAAATGTAATGTAAATGTAATGTAAATGTAATGTAAATGTAATGTAAATGTAATGTAAATGTAATGTAAATGTAATGTAAATGTAATGTAAATGTAATGTAAATGTAATGTAAATGTAATGTAAATGTAATGTAAATGTAATGTAAATGTAATGTAAATGTAATGTAAATGTAATGTAAATGTAATGTAAATGTAATGTAAATGTAATGTAAATGTAATGTAAATGTAATGTAAATGTAATGTAAATGTAATGTAAATGTAATGTAAATGTAATGTAAATGTAATGTAAATGTAATGTAAATGTAATGTAAATGTAATGTAAATGTAATGTAAATGTAATGTAAATGTAATGTAAATGTAATGTAAATGTAATGTAAATGTAATGTAAATGTAATGTAAATGTAATGTAAATGTAATGTAAATGTAATGTAAATGTAATGTAAATGTAATGTAAATGTAATGTAAATGTAATGTAAATGTAATGTAAATGTAATGTAAATGTAATGTAAATGTAATGTAAATGTAATGTAAATGTAATGTAAATGTAATGTAAATGTAATGTAAATGTAATGTAAATGTAATGTAAATGTAATGTAAATGTAATGTAAATGTAATGTAAATGTAATGTAAATGTAATGTAAATGTAATGTAAATGTAATGTAAATGTAATGTAAATGTAATGTAAATGTAATGTAAATGTAATGTAAATGTAATGTAAATGTAATGTAAATGTAATGTAAATGTAATGTAAATGTAATGTAAATGTAATGTAAATGTAATGTAAATGTAATGTAAATGTAATGTAAATGTAATGTAAATGTAATGTAAATGTAATGTAAATGTAATGTAAATGTAATGTAAATGTAATGTAAATGTAATGTAAATGTAATGTAAATGTAATGTAAATGTAATGTAAATGTAATGTAAATGTAATGTAAATGTAATGTAAATGTAATGTAAATGTAATGTAAATGTAATGTAAATGTAATGTAAATGTAATGTAAATGTAATGTAAATGTAATGTAAATGTAATGTAAATGTAATGTAAATGTAATGTAAATGTAATGTAAATGTAATGTAAATGTAATGTAAATGTAATGTAAATGTAATGTAAATGTAATGTAAATGTAATGTAAATGTAATGTAAATGTAATGTAAATGTAATGTAAATGTAATGTAAATGTAATGTAAATGTAATGTAAATGTAATGTAAATGTAATGTAAATGTAATGTAAATGTAATGTAAATGTAATGTAAATGTAATGTAAATGTAATGTAAATGTAATGTAAATGTAATGTAAATGTAATGTAAATGTAATGTAAATGTAATGTAAATGTAATGTAAATGTAATGTAAATGTAATGTAAATGTAATGTAAATGTAATGTAAATGTAATGTAAATGTAATGTAAATGTAATGTAAATGTAATGTAAGTGTAATGTAAAAATACAAAAATTAATATGAAATCTTAACTATTATTTTGTGTTAAGAATTAACAACATTGTATTTTTAATGAACTTCGTACATTTTTGGTTATTTTTTAACTTTACATGAAAATTAAAGCGCCATCTAGCGTAGAAAAAAGTTGTTTTTTTAATAAGAAAAAATCCAAATTTAATTCACTTTTCTGTTTCATATTCTGTTAACATTTCTCATGTGTACTCAAAAAAATTTGATTTTTTCATACTGTGTAATAGTCACTCTTACGAAAACAGAGACTCATGTCTTTAATTTAATTTTTCATGTGACAATGATGAAAGTCGAGGTCGATGCAGAGGAGTATGACGACTTTGGGCATCAGGAGGAATATTAACAAATTCAAAAATGTTTTGTTACTCGTATATAATATTGTTATGAATTTTAAAAAAAAAGGAACAAGGAATGATTTTTGTCTCGGCCGAAGTTTTTAACTTTTTATTATATTGATGACGTCACTTAGTATGGACGATAGGCGTGGTTTTTTCCAACTTCTCCGAATTTCAAATTCAGAAGGCATTTTAATTATTATAATTATTTATATTCTGCAATGAATTATTTTTTGAGGAATTTATGAAGGTTTTTCTATTGAGATGACGCCATTATGTATGGGAAGTAGGCGATGCATTTTTTAATTTTTGTAGATTTTGAAGAGATTTTACGTTTAAGATAAAGTCTCTCTGTATGGGTGGTAGGCGTGGTTTTCATCCGATTTGGCTCATTTTTGAGCTTAGTCTTAACACTTTAGATACAAGCTTAAATATCTACTTTCATGCCGATAGCTTCAAAATTACGACTTTAATCATATCGAAAGACGGACAGATAGACGGACGGACAACATTTTTTTTCTTATTTGTACCTCATCTAACTAAAACAGAATTAAAAAATTCCCTCCGACTTCTAGGTGAATTAATCTACATTTTTTGGGATTTCAAGCCACTGTGCGACGCTTGCTCAATAATTGAGTGAACAATCACTGCATATCTCAACGTCGAAATTACAACAATTATATCAAGAATATAACAATTTTGTTTCGACGTCGTTTTGAGGAGCGAGCGCGGGTTCAAGAATAAGGGCGATTATTTATTTTTTATACAAGGTGTTTGGACTTTAGATGTTAATCCGCTAAGGGGTCATTTCTTGACTTATTTTCTGCAAAAAATTGTATGGGAGGGGGGTCTATTTTCAACATACACTGAGATGCAGGGTATTTAAAAAACGGGTTTGGTAAAGTAGGTGCTACCAAAGATAATACCATAGCCTCCAAAGTATCAGACATACGATAGCCCTGATATAGTTGTTGGATATGATATGATATGACCAGGCTTTGTTTCGATACCAGATTAATTGGATACTGAATTCAGGATGTGGAGATCCAAGTCCAAAAAAGCTGATTTTTCACCATAATTTCCCCTATTATTTTTATTTTGTTTTTATTGATATTCTTGAAGTATCTATAGAAATAAAACTCATTTTCTGTTTGTTTGTTTGTTTTTTTGTTTGTTTGTTTGGCCTTTATACAAATATAAACGGCTCGACGGATTTCGCTCAAACTAGGTACACATATTAAGTTTATCCAAACTTAAAATGTTACATACTTAGTTTTTACCACGCCCCCCCTGAAATTTTTCAACTAATAGTAATTTTGTTATTATAAAACTTTTTACCATAGGAGATTTTTGTGTATTTAATTTTAAAAATTTTTTGTTATTTTGACGTCAAAAACACTCACATATCTTCAAAATTTTCAGTACAACGACTTTTTCATAAAACATCGTTACCTAAGAATGAGAAAAAAACGACATGAAAATCAAAGTTTGGTCTTTCGATGCAAATATCTCCGTTGTCCATTTTTATATTTCATTCAAATTTTTTTTGTTCAAAAATTCAACAAAATTACTTCACAAAAATAGGTTGAACTGTACCGTTTAGTCAGTGTAAGTATGCTTTATAATTATGTCAAAAAAGGTCCCAAATATTGACTTTTTACTCAAAAAATGACTCAAAAATTGTTGTTGTTGTAAAAATGAAATCAATTAAAAATTGCACATCTGACTACCTTTCATATGACATAGCATTTATTTGCAAAAAACCTTCCAGCTACGCGCAAAAATTATTTTACTGTTATTGTCATCAAAACAACAGGGTACCCCCTTTGATTTTTTCGCGAAATTTATTTTTTCCAAAATATTGTTTTTATATTTTTTACAAAAAAGTCAAGTCTCAAAAATAATTTATGTGCAAAAATTACTCCAATATCTCTTTTCAATCAAAAGTTATGGCTAAAATTCAATTTTTTCATACAATTGACTATCTATAGTAATAAAACTCATTTTCTGTTTGTTTGTTTGTTTGTTTGTTTGTTTGGCCTTTATACAAATATAAACGGCTCAACGGATTTCGCTCAAACTAGGTACACATATTAAGTTTATCCCAACTTAAAATGTTACATACTTAGTTTTTGCCACGCCCTCTCTGAAATTTTTCAACTAACGGTAATTTTGTTATTATAAAACTTTTTCCTATCGGAGATTTTTGTATATTTAATTTTAAAAATTTTTTGTTATTCTGACACCAAAAACACTCACATATCTTCAAAATTGGAGAAATTTTCAGTACAACGACTTTTTCATAGAACATCGTTACCTAAGAATGAGAAAAAAGCGACATGAAAATCAAAGTTTGGTCTTTCGATGCAAATATCTCCGCTGTCCATTAATATATTTCATTCAAATTTTTTTGTTCAAAATTTTAATAAAATCACTTCACAAAAACAGGTTGAAATGTACCGTTAAGTCAGTGTAACTATGTTTTATAATTATGTAACTATGTTTTATAATTACTCTGCATTTAAAAAAAAAAACATTAAGAAATGATTTAAATAAGTAAAGAGCAATGGTTTTTCATAACTTACCAAACAATACATTATTAAAATTTTCGAGCCTTCTGAAGCAGTTTGTTCATGCAACGCTGACAAATCAAACAGAAAGTAAAATTTTTCAGAATCGCGTGAAAGGAAAACAACAGAACAATCGTTTTTCAAAAATATTTGGCAAAAACAAAAACATCAACAACAAAGAGAACATACAAATCATAATAGATTGATTCTTTTTTCGCTTATAGCAGAATTTGTTTCAGAATCAATTCGTTTTTCACTTACCATAAAAGCAAGCAAGGAATCTAACAACATTAACTTTATTATAAATTGTTATATACTTCATAATTGATTCCTGCAGCAATAAAAACGAATCAATAAATTTTTTGTTTATTGATTCCAATTCCTAGGTTTTGCTTTAAATTTATATATTCTTTGGAATACATTCTAAAATGCATCACACGAATCCATTCAATTCCTGATTTTTTTACTAAAAGAGAATTAATTTTCTCATTTTCCCGGTGGGTATGGTATTATCTTTGTTAGCAACTTCTTAACCGAACACGTTTTTTAAACACCCTGTATTTCAGTGGATGTTGAAAATAGACCCCCAAACAATACCCCAATACAATTTTTTCCTCAAAATAAGTTAAGTAGTAATGGGCACAAAACAGATTTGAGGTGAGTTTGAGTAAGTTACTCGTTTTAAGAAATGAGTTGGTACATTGTCCCACTTCAAATGGGGCCTGAGTGGACTAAAAACTTATGTCGTTTAAAATGAGGCTGTGAGGTGTAAAAAGTGCTATGCGGTATTAAAAGTTGTTCTTAGGAGTATAGAGGGAAGAAATTGAATATAGCTTTTGTGCAAATAGTGAAATAACCTATTTTCAACAATTCAAGTCGCAAAATCAGCCCAAATTTTTTAATTAAAAAAGTCTGTATTATGGCCTTATGGTCCACAAGGAGCAACAACAACTAACAAGAAGAAGAAATCGGTATTGTATTTAAATCGCTTTGAGTTTTATTAAACAATTCATATGGTTTTTATTTTATGCCTGTTAATTTTAAATACTAAAAAGTGAAATCATAAAATTATAATGCTTTGAATGATAAAAACACAAAATTTTTAATGTTACATTTGACCTGTGTGAAAATTTGAAGCGGTTCAATTTACCTTTTTGAAGTGATGGTACAAGTAATATTGATGTATGGGACATGGGTTCACATGGAACCCACACCTAAATAACACCATAAACAAGGCAAGAGCCACATTATGGGTAAGCAAAAGTTTTATAGGTAAAAACTGGGGCCTAAGCCCCAAACTAGCCATGTGTATGTATACTTTCATCACGAGACCTATCATCTTATATGCTGCATCAATATGGTGGAGTAAGACGATCCAAAAAACAGCTTATTCATTTTTATGATCTTACACGTTTATTTGCTCAGCAAAGTTGTTGGCCCGAATCATAGAAAGAATTTTGCCGAAGAAACCAAAATGAAATCCTAATGGTTTAAGAGTTATCAACCTGAAAATGAGTGCATATCTTGAGTAATTTTAGATATATCTAAAAAAAAAATTTGTTCTGAAATCTCCGGTAAAGTGGTAAAACAAATGTCACCACGAGATTCCTTGTACCAAAATTAAGTAAAAAACGTTTAAATTATCAAATACAGAGAAAAAAGGTACAAAAAAGCGCACAGTGTTATTTATGGAACAACAAACATAACCATGTCAGCCGAATCTGGAAATTCTCGGAATTTAGAGTGCCCCAATTGAGTCCAAATGTATGCCCGACCCCCACTAACTTTGGAGGTCCGATCCATCCATGTTATTGGCACACCCCCTGGAACCCCCTGGGGGTTCCCCATACTCAATCAACATTTACAATCACAGTTCCCCAAAAATCACAATTTTTGGCACTTTAAATGAAAAAGTCAGCGAAATGGGGGTCGCCACTGGCATGGGTGGATCGGCCCTCCAAATTTAGTGGGGGTCGGTCACACATTTCGACTCGATTGGGGCACTATAAATGGGTCAAAGAGGGATTTTTCAAAATTTGACCCTACGGGACAAAAGTCAAATGTTGGGGCATTAGAATTCGTTTTAGAGATATAGTTCCTCGAGCAAAGTTTCTTATTTTGATCCCTAGAATACGATTTTCACTGAGCAATGGGCGATTTTTTTGCCTCCCCACAAATCGACCCGGCCTAATGGGTATAGTCCAGGAAGATCTGTGCAGATTATGTTACGAAGATGAAGAAACAGTAGAGCACATCTTGTGTCACTGTAACAGTGACATCGTCAGTATATTTTGTCTGAACATAACTAGTTGCTCGTTTTTTAACCTTTCTTAAAGTAGAACAGACTAATTACAGTACTATTTCAAGTGACTTTCCAGGTACTTGTTGGGTATGTTTCGGGTACATTATAGTTAAGACTCAGGCCAGTTTCGACACATATCAGCTACATTATTGATACAATATAATATGAATTTTTTTCTCATGTCCTGTTCGCTGAAGCTCGTTTGCATTCGGCTTGAATTTCTTTCAGTGTGCCTCTGGCAACAATGATTTACAGGAACCATTACTACTAGGCTTATTACAGTTCACAGCAATAAACTGCTGTGTCTTCTTACGAGTAGACACAACAGTCAAGAAGACATAACAGTTTCGAACTATTATGGTTCACAACAATACGTTGTTGTCACGTTTGATTGTGGAACGTATGTAGAATTCGTTGCTTGACTGGTCAAGGGTTGCTTCAGAGAAAAGTAAAAACGTACTCTTTAAAAAGTATTTTTTTAAATAGCAAAAAGTACTATCTTGATTAGAATTTTTTTGCGATATGAAAAGGAAATATTGTGAGCCCATAAACCCGTTAATTTCAACTGGCGTTAAAAAATAGGATTAAATCTAGTATAATGAAATAGCTGGATTTTAAAATTTTTTTAAGTACAAGGAAGCATTTTTTTACTAAGATTATAATGGTGTTGAAAAAAATCCCGCTTCCCCTCCTTTTGGTCAGGAACACGGACCCTTTTTATAGTAGCAACCAGAGAACTGCACAAGCCTACTTGAAGTCTATTTCAAGTACTTGCTTGAAATCAAGTTCAAGCTAGCTCTAGCTTGAGCTTGATAATTTTGAATCAAGTATTGCTTGTAATTGAATATAAATAAGCCCACGACAACTTGCGACTTGCAAGTATGCTAGCTTACAAGCGAACGGCACGAAGTTTAAAGTAAAGGATATATGAAAAGACATATTATTAGGTGGCAACTCTATTATTTCAAAATTTTATAATTTGGAAATTCTGACAACGGATTCGGATTCACCGACCCATTTTTGGTATACCATTTTTTTTTGCCAAGCCCGAATTCATTAAACTACAAAAAATTAAGGTGGCAACACTATCCACCATCTTGAATTTTAACATTCTGACTTTAGACTCGAAATCAGCGACCCCTTAACACTGATAAATGACGTTTAAAACTTTTAAAAATACATTTTATTAGGTGGCAATACTGTGGTCAAAATTTAGGTGTCAACCAGAGAACTGCACAAGTCTACTTGAAGTTCAAGCTTTTTCAAGTACTTAAATTCAAGCACGTATCCAATCTTGAAAAAGCAAGCTTTAGCCAGCTTGCAAAAATACCAAACAGATACAAGCCATATTCATGCTTGCTCGTTGACTTGGCTTGTTTCGGCTTACTTTGTCGGGCGGAAAGTTGAAAAGCTTAAAGCGATATCCAAATTATTGATTTAAAGCAAGTATCCAAAAAATTCAATGAGCTTCTTTAGAGAGAGCTTAAGCGTAATAGGACTTTAAAGGATTCTGTGGACTCCGTGGTGTGAAGTTTTAGGGTAAATGATTTCGAAGATGCTGTCAAACTTTAAAATTTAAGATGGCGGATAGAGTTGCCACCTAGATTTTTTTTTATTTTTGCGAAATCTTGTAATTTTGAAATTCTGACAACGGATTTGATTTCAAATATATTGTCACAGTTTTATAATTTAAGATGAAGGTTAGGGTTGCCACCTAAATTTTTACCACAGTATTGCCACCTAATAATATGTGTTTTTAAAAGATTTAAACATCATTTATCAGTGTTAAGGGGTCGCTGATTTCGAATTTAAGGTCAGAATTTTTAAATTCAAGATGGTGGATAGGGTTGCCACCTTAATTTTATTTAGTTTTATAAATTCGGGGCTGACAAAAAAAATGGTGCACCAAAAATGGGTCGCTGAATCCGAATCCGTCGTCAGAATTTCAAAATTATAAAATGTTGAAATAATAGGGTTGCCACTTAATAATATATCTTTTCAAGAGTTTTAAACGTCATTTATTAGTGTTAATGGGGTCGCTGATTTCGAGTCTAAAGTCAGAATTTTAAAATTCAAGATGGTGGATAGGGTTGCCACCTTAATTTTTTTTAGTTTTATAAATTCGGGGCTGGCAAAAAAAATGGTACACCAAAAATGGGTCGCTGAATCCGAATCCGTCGTCAGAATTTCAAAATTATAAAATTTTGAAATAATAGGGTTGCCACCTAATAATATGTATATTTTAGAATTTTAAAAACCATTTAACAGTATTAGGGAGTCACTGATTTCGAATCTGAAGTCAGAATTTTAAAATTCAAAATTGAGGATTCATTTGAATTTTTTTTGAATACTTGCTTCAATTGAATACTTGCCTTCAATTTCAAGCTTTTTGCCGAAGGCATCAAGCTTTCCTTTACTTGAAACTGCGTGCCGTTCGATTGTAAGCTAGAATACTTGCAAGCTGTCGTGGGCTTATTTATATTCAATCATAAGCTATACTTGATTCAAAATTATCAAGCTCAAGCTAGCTTGAACTTGTATTTCAAGCAAGTACTTGAAATAAACTTCAAGTAGGCTTATGCAGTTCTCTGATGCCAATAGCATAACTATAATTTAAGAATTATGGCAAATTTAAAATAATCTTGTTTTTAGTTTAAAACCCCTCTCGCGGCATTTCTTAACTAATAAAATAAAATAAAATAGCACTTCTTTCTATCATAAACATTCCAAAATAATAAAAAGGTAGCATCGCAGAAATTTTCTTACTCTCAATATGAAAACGTTATCTAATTAGTACCTTTCGATGCAACTGTGAACTGGTCACTGTCAAAATAATAAAGTAAACAAACAAACAATTTCGAATTCAATTGCTTAATTCAATATAATTCTGTTCACAAGGAGACGTATTATCAATTTTCTTTGAAATTTTCATAATTAATAAAGAAAAACGCAATTTTAAATAAAATTTTCATTTTTAATCTATTTCATTTTTTCAACACAATACCAAATTAGCTGTCTTCAAAATTTGGCAGATAACAAGACAATAAAGCACAACTGCTGTGTTGCGTAGTAAGTGTATTGAAGACACAGCATTGTTGACAGACAACAGTGGAATGTATTCAGTTGCTTTGTTGTCTACCGTAATAGAAATTTACATATTGAGACAGCAATTACTGTTGTGTTGTGAACCGTAATAAGGCTATAAGTTTCCATGCCGAGTTGAGTCGAGGTTGACTAGGGATTAACTCCCCATGGAGACGCGAGTTGAGTTGAATTTCGTTAAATCCATGAAACTGCACGAAACCTGTTAGATTTAACTGAGCTAGATTGAATGCGTTCAAAAGATGAAACAGTTGCTCAACTGTTGAGCGAGATTTTATTGAATTTATTGATTACTTGTTATTTTATTTCTGCCACTGCGCAGACATTAAATGTTACAAACCGTTCAGGAGACACACAAAGTAGCAAAAACCGATACTGATCAAAGACTCAACATCCCAGTGGGAATTTTAGCGAGTGCTCCGCAAAAGAAGGCATGCTAGCAATGCTATTATTGGCGTCAATACACCTTCCATGACCACTGCATTGATGAGTACTTCTGTAAGGCCTACCTTGTGAAGGTTCTGATTCTTTTCATATTACTTTATATGAAAAAATTTACAAAAAAAATTCCAAAAAAAAATTTAAATACACAGAACAGCTTGTAAAAACATGTAGATTAAAAAAACAACAAAAAAAATTTTTTTTGAAAACTAACACATTACATATATTAATGAAAATATTTATATGGAAAAACTCCAAGTCTTTTCTTATATTTTTGTATGAAGAAAATTTTTAAAAAAATCCAAAAAAAAAATGTAAAATACACAGAACAGTTTGTAAAAAAATTTAGATTTAAACAAAAACAACAACAAAATTTTTTTGTCCGAGTTGGGTCTCGAACCCGAGCTCCCGAAAGCTTACTTTCATTTGTATTGTTGCAAAATAAGCAACTGATTCTTAACAAACACGGTAGACGAGTGGGTAAGATGTCGGACCGCCGCATGGTTCAAATCTGGAATTGTTAGTCGTTTTTTATTTCATGTTGATATTTATATTGCTTTTCCTTCTAACGTGACTTCTCGAAAGAGCGCTTCTGGCAGGTCTCTTTTGAACAAGGAGAGCGGAAGGCCTGACAAATTTTCCAATTTCATACAAGCAATACAACGGTGTTTGCAAGGAGTGTGGAAGGCACCTTTTAAAACCTAACGCAGGCCTGCTAGAAGGCCTTCGGACTCCTGCAGTTGCCCACTGGGATGTTTTGTAAATTTTGTATCTCCTGAACGCACACATTTATACTAAGAAAAAATGGCGAATAGAATGGCCGAAGTCCAACGCGACTGAATGTTGTGCATGGAAACACTTTCGAGCTAGAAACGCCATTTTGTCCAATTGACGAAAACCCAACTCAGGCTCAACTCGTCATGAAAACGTAGTAAATGATTTTGTACTCTGTTGATTTGCACCCTTTTTTTTTTGTTTGTCTTAGCTGCAGTCTCCCATTTGATTTGTTTGCGGAGAGCAAGTGGTTGCAGTATTGTGTTAAAAGAGGAAATGTCTTAAAACTGGTTTCAAATTCACCCATGTATCTTTTACCTAAGAATGAGAAAAAAACGCCGAAAAAAAATAATTAAACTTGTGACTTTCGATGCAAATATCTCCGCTGTTTTTAAATATATTTAATTTAAATGATTTTTTGTTCAATAGTCCAATATAGGGACTTAACAAAAATAGTTTGAACTGTACCGTTAGGTCAGTGTATCTACATATTTTTTATCTTTTTTTTTTTAAAAATATTGAATTTCCTCACTCAAAAAATTACTCAAAAGTTGCTTTTGTTCTAAAAATAAAAGCAATTTAACATTTTTGTAATTGCCTTCCAAAACTGCTTCGGATTGGATGGTGTACGGTGCAATTTTTTTTTGGTATGGTCTATTGTGTAGTCTTTTGACAGCAAAAGCATTGCCAACAGTCTTTCAGGCATCCAGAAATCTTTGCATTTGTCTTAAATACTATACACATCATTAACAAAAAAAAATCTCAAATCTAACAAGTAACAAGTTAGATTTCCAATTAATACGTGATTTATCAAAATATACAGAATTAGAATTATACATTAACTGACTGCATTTACCGCAGCCAACCAAACCAACCAACATCAACTTCAAAATTTCCCCATCATAGACATAAGCTCTAATCTGTCGACAACAATTTATATGGGCAGCAAAATCATTGCTAAACATAAAAAATAAAAACACCCAACTAAAATTAATTCCAGTGTCGAATTTCATTTGGCTCGACTGCTTGGCATTTCCTCGCCTCCAAAGGCTAATAGCCTCCAACGACATTGGGTGGCATCCAGAATCAGGCAATAATTACAACCATGTGACTGAATCAGTGAGAGCGAATGTTTGAGTGAGTGGGTCGATGAGTGAGTGAGTTGATGAGTGAGTTGTGAGCAAGTTTGGGTAGAAGATGATTCCAGTAATCGATATTCTTACAACTGATTCCAAGTCTTACGTCGTTTGCTAGCCTGCACGCAATCCGTTAATGTTTGCTTGGAGTTGTTCTTGTTTTTACTCTTGTTGTATTTGGTTTCGGATAATTTCCCCGATATTGGTCAATGTTTATTGCGGTTGTTGGGTCAAAGTTTGTTATTTATTTACAAATTCAACTGTTTGTTGGCTATAAAAGTGGAAATAGAGCAAAAGCAGTTTAAACTTTGTTGAGAAATGATGAGCGGCTGCTTTTGCTGCGTGTTATTTTGGGCATCAGTTGCATGCAGGCGCAACCGAAAAAAATATTTACCGCAAGTACAGTACTTTAGTGGTTCTACGGTTGGTTGTGCAGCTAAAGTTCGCTACTTGGCTGCGACATATGCAGTTTCAATGGCGACTTCAATTTCCGAAATTAGGGTTGCAGCCATGGGAAATGACAGTTTTCATATCAAAATATTTGCATATTGCCATTGATAGTGCTTTTGTGGTTATCTACTTTAACAAATTATATAGTTGCTATAATTAAAATTTTATTCTAATTCGAAGATGTATTGCTTTCGAACTACTTATTTCTCACTTATGTAGTTATAAAAATGTAGAGTGTTCAACACTCCGTCTAGACCTCATCGCACATATCATCTGCACAAGTTTTATGGGTGCGTGTTTAAATTTTAAGCGTGCCTTGGTTGTTGTTATTATATCATATATTATGTTAGACAATAATTTTAATGTTACTTTTTTATAATATAAGCAAGCTTAAATAAATATATGTATAAGTATCTCATTTACAAGTACGAAAACAATACACATATTTACGTCATGCTTTAGTAATAAACCATACACAAAATACACAAAGTCATGCATGCATGCATGCATTTTGTATCCATCTTTTTGGAATGTGTGTCGAATTATATGGCTACAACGCCATAATAACATTATTTCATGTCAGAGGAATAAAAACGGCGATAATAGGTTTTTTTAATTATTGAATTATAAAATACACATAGTGTTTAGTTATGTTAATTCGACTAAGACATATAAAAATTTCGATTTTAATATTAACGTTTTGTACTTGACATACTTGAAGCCTTTGTTCTGTATGAATTGATGTTGAAGTGAAACTTCTTTAGCACCTTTGCTATTTAAAACTGGATGAAACGAAAACCAACACTAAAAATAGACAAACATATAAATCTAAAGGATTAAACATGTACAGAAACCAATTTCAAAGACATTTTTTAAACGTTAGACTTTGAGATTAAATAAAACTCGGATAAATTTAGTGTATACTTTAAGGTAAGTTTTTAAAGCTTTGAGTATATACATATAGTGGTATTACTTTAAGTTGTGTCACTCTCGCACTAGAGGGCGTCAAGTACACCGATCAAGTTCAGATTTCAATGCTACTTTGTCCATTTTTTAAGGTAAACTTCTTTTCGTTGTGATTTGAAATTCGATGAAACGAAAAAGCAACAGTAGAGTGTGTGCACTAGTTTGCGAAAAATGTGTAAAAAATAAACTTTGATGCTAATTCCGGTCGATAGCGAATGTATTACATATATACGATTAATATGATCCGATATTAAAAAGCAAATTTAATAAAAAATTGAGTTTTATTAATATACCAAGATAGTGAATAGTATGTAAAAAAAAAAATGAAGTCATAACTTTTGATTGAAAAGAGATATTGGGGTCATTTGATCACATAAACTATTTTTGAAACTTGACCATTTCGTAAAATATATAATATACAATTTTGGAAAGAATAAATTTCGCAAAAAAATCATAAGGCTATGAACGGACAAAAAAGTTTG
Source organism: Dichetophora obliterata (assembly GCA_963920525.1). Classification (NCBI taxonomy): domain Eukaryota; kingdom Metazoa; phylum Arthropoda; class Insecta; order Diptera; family Sciomyzidae; genus Dichetophora; species Dichetophora obliterata. The sequence continues at coordinate 223,788,368 of OY986436.1, read as the reverse complement.
ATAATTTTTGCGAAAATCGGGATCCCGCAATTGACTTTCCAATTAGGTATATATTTAAAATAAAAATACTTTGGGGCGTATGAGCAATCTTTTCTCCATTTTACTGTTTTACTTTGTTTTACGTTTAAAATCATTTTCAGTACTTCTTTATTACTTTAAATATTTTTAATACTCCTTGGAAATGTTTTAATTTAAATTGTGTAATTTAATCGTAAACTAATTCAATATAAAAAGTTTTTCTAAAAGCCTTAGAAAAAGATAAATTAAAACAAGATTAAATAAAATAATTAAAATAAATAAATAAATATATAAAAA
>OY986436.1:223553053-223785553 GCA_963920525.1 Dichetophora obliterata | reverse complement strand
AACATCTAGTTTTAGTTTTATGTGTGTTACTGAAAGTGATGTGCTCTCTAGTCTGATTTATGTAAAATCCAACTCGACAGGCATTGACGGTATTACTTCTAAGTTCCTTAAATAATTTTTACCTAAACTTGTATCTGTTATTACACATATTTTCAATACAATCTTTACTAAATCAGTGTTTCCAAAGAAGTGGAAATTAGCCAAGATAATTCCAATTCCAAAATCAGGCGATGAATTTCGGCCTATAGCAATCTTACCCTTTCTTTCAAAAGCATTCGAGAACCTTGTTTACAAGCAAATGAATTCTTATTTTACCACCAATCGTCTGCTTACGGACAGACAGTCTGGATTTAGACCAAAACGTAGTTGTACAACAGCAATTACAGATGTATCTGAAACTATTCGCCAAAAATATTGAAGCAAACAAAGCTACTTTCCTGGTTCTTTTAGATTGCTCAAAAGCTTTCAATTCTATTAATCATTTAATATTTTGCCATAAGCTCAAAAATTGGTACGGTTTTTCTCCAACAGCAATAAAATTGATTTGGTCATATCTGTATGATCGTTTCCAATGTGTTTGTTCTGGTGATTTGTACTCAGACTTTATTCGAGTAAATAAAAGTGTTCCCCAGGGATCAAGAACTCCAGCGAATCGGTAATTGGGCCGCAGAAAATGAGCTTGAAATTAATCCAAGAAAATCTAAGTGTTTGTTGATCTATAAAAAACCTATAAACTATAATTGTCTTCCTGATATAGTATTTAACGACTCGATTATTGAATATGTGCGTAAGGCTAAGAACTTGGGTTTTATTTTTAATAATACCTTGACATGGAACGAACACATCACCAGTTCCTCAGGTAAGGTAAATGGTATGTTACGCAGTTTATGGCCTACCCAATACTTTACGCCATTAAGAATTAGACTGCTTATAGCAAAAACATACTTAATACCAATTCTCTTGTATGGCTGTGAAGTATTTGCAAACGCTGATTCTGTCCATAAGCAAAAATTAAAAGTAACATATAATAATATCGCTCGGTATGTATACAGTCTGAGTAGGTTTGATCATGTCTCGGAATATGCTTACCAAATGAACAACACCACCTTTGATAACCTTTTCAAGATAAAAGTCCTACAGTTTGTCCACAAATTAATATTTTCCGCTGAACCTATCTATCTTTTCGAGAGACTTCGATTTACACAATCGCGCCGAAATAATAATATTGTATTAGCAAGACACTCCTGCCTTGTCTCCGAAAGACAATTTTTCATATATGGTCCACGTCTTTGGAATTCCTTAGATCATAACACACAACAAATTAGCAACGCTGTCAATTTTAAAAAGAAACTATTATCGTCCCTTAATTAGTTTAACATGTCATCCATTAGATATAAGTCCTTTTAAAGTATTCAATCAGATTTCATATTTATTTGTTATAATTTTGTATGTTTTCGATTTTTTTATTGTAATAAGCTCTTCATATTAGTTTTAAGTTTTCGTATATTAAATATAAGTGTTTCGTATATTAAATATTTACTGCCATATTTCCTTTCTTAATGATTAGTGCTAGTTAAGAGATATTATATCTTGTAACACTAAGAACTGCAAATAATAACAAATAAATAAATAAATAAATAAATTAATCATAAATACATAATTAATAAATACATAAATAAATAAATAAATAAATAAATAAATAAATAAAATAATAAATATATAAATAAATAAAGACATAATTAACTAAATAAATAAATAAAAAATATATAAATATAGAAAGAAATAATTTAATTAATAAATAAATAAATATATAATCTAATATAAAAATATCTCTTAAAGAGTGTTTGTGGTCACACTTCTCTGAAATGAAACAAGCAATTTTAATGAATTTTTTTATATATTTGATAGGTATGAGATTAGGTCGTAAAGTATTTTTCACACTCCTACCCCCAGTCTCCAATTTTTAATCACGATTTTAGTACTTTTGTATGATGGGTATGTATGTATATCACGTATAGACTCCAAAATCGTTAAACCGATCTTTGTTAAATTTTTGAGGAATCTTGAGAGTTTTTCTGTGGAGTTTGGTGTAGATTAGATAAGAGGGCACCTCCCATACAAAACAAATTTGCGATATCAAGTAGCTTTTGAGTTATAAGTCCCACATTCTAGGAAATTAGCATTCGACCTCAATTTACACATTAAGTTTCACTACTAACATTTTATGGGCGTTGGACAAGGGGGCGTGTAAGCTCCTGTACAAAACAAATTGCGATATCGAGTAGCTTTAGAGCTATAGGTCGCACAGCCTCGGAATTTAGTATTCGACACCAATTTACGCACTCAGTTTCAATATTAATATATTATGGTCGTTAGACAAGTGGGTGTGGCACCTTAAATACAACATAAATTTGTGATACCACAGCCTCGGTTTCACTGATTAATTTTTATGGGTACCTCACATACAACCCAAATTTGCGATATCGAATAGCTTTGGAGTTATAGGTCGCACAGCCTCGAAATTGAGTATTCGACCTCAAATTACACATGCAGTTTTATTGATAACATGTTATGGGCGTTAGACAAGCGGGAGCGCCGGGTTTTAGCTAGTAAATCAATAAAAAATTAATAGAAAAATTTAATAAAAATAATAAATAAAAAACAAATAAATTAATGATTACATAAATAAGTAAACAAATAAAGAATAAAACCAATAAAAGACTTATATACATTCACCGTGGAAACTTAATTAAGGATGCAGTCTGCTAATCCGGCTTAATTTTTAAGGTTTATTTCGAAATTTTTTTTTTAAGTAAATGAAATACAATCGATTAAATTTTTTTATATGTTATTATTAACATCTTAAACAGTATAACAATTTTTAACAATTTATTTATTTAACTGTTTTTTGCTTAATTTATTTACGTTCAAAGTGAGCACAAAAAAGGTGTGTTTCTGGCCCGGGTGATAACGGCAAATTTAGTCATCTGAACCAAAAAAATTATATAAATATTATTGCTATGTAGGCTTGTCATTCTGGTAGGTAGTCAATTTAAACATTTTCAGCGAAAAATAATAAAATGGCAGACTTTTAAACATAAATTTATAAAAATCGCGTCGTTTTTTGTGAAAAATTGGGCGGAAAAATAGGAACAAAAATATTCAAAATGTACAATTATGCTTAAAATTTCAGTACAATCGCTTCGATCGAATTTGTTAAAACTCCCAGGCCGATAAAAAAAAAACAAAGGGCAATAAGAGGCGCTCTCGACTATGTGCTACAACTTCATTAATATTTTGAATTTTGGCTTAAAATAAAAAAAATGTAAATATTAAAAATACCTTGATACTAATAATAGAGTGAGACAATTTTTAGGATGTCAAAATATTGACAATTTTGTACGAACGTAACATTCAATTAAACATTTTTCTACATAACAACACGTTTCTTATACAAACAACCACATTTGTTGGCGATGAGATGCGAACATTTTTGCAACATACACACATTACAAATTTTTTTACAATTTGTCTTTAATAAAATGTTTAAAACTATCGTGTTTTTCAGTTATGTGGCAACAATTGGTCATCAACAGGACACTAAACTACCATACATATAGTACGCAACAACACACAACCACCAACAACAATGCAATTAAAATTAAACCAACACAAGGTCAGTGGAAAAAATAAAATATATAGTAAAACAAATATGGAGAGCTGTTATGGAATTCGCTAAAATAACACGCGACGTTAAAATAAAAACATCAACGCAACAAATACACAAAAACAACAGCAACAAAAGCAGCACCAATAACAACAAGAGTATCACCAACAACTGTAACTAAATATAACAGCAACAATAGTGATAACAGAACATCATCACAACAACTAAAAATAGCTGGCTGACTTAACCACGCCTAGCAAATGGGTCTCTACAGCGTTCTCTCGGTGTTGCCATATTATTGTATTAGTTTTTGCACATATATGTATTTTGCAAAGTTTTTTACAGGTGAGTGGGTTTAAAATGGGTTTTTTTTAATAAATAAATGAAACAACGTGTGTTATATAAACACGTGTAAAAATGTGCGTGTGCATAGAATGAAAATAACTCTGATACATATTTGAGAAATGATATACGTACATGTTTACGTAAAAACATACAAAATACACACAATAAAAGGGAATTTAAAAAAAACAAAGAAAATTATAAAAATATCAAATAGTAAAGCGAAATAAAAGTGAAAACGTTGCGTGTCTGCTGCCGTTGTCCTGCTTCAAACCATGTTGTTGTTTTATTTATCTATTATGTACTTTACAAAACCTTGGCAATTGCTTTGCCGTTTTTGGTGTTTGGTGAAATTCACGTGATTTTTGTATATAGTGCATTTTGCAAGCTACTGTCGGCATAAACAAAGCTGTCAATTAGTAGGTAACGAGTTTTTCTACTAAATCCGCTGCAGGGTTTGTCCAACGGGTCTCGCAACCCTAGGACAAAAAGTAGTTTCTATTCAAAAAAGTACTATGCAGTTTTAATACGCACAGAAGAATTTGTCACGGTTGACTCGGAAGTAGACTCAAACAGAAGAACAGTTTTAGCTCAAAGCGATAAAAGCCCTTTTTGCTTTCTTATTATTATTGTTTTCTTTTATTTTTACCCTTTATTATTTTATTATTATTTATATTTTTTTCGGTTTTTTAGCTTAACAATAGCTGCGTTTTTTTCAACATCCAAATCTGGATTTGGATTTTAATTTGATGGTCATTTGTAACAACTCGTTACAAGTAAAATAAAATAAAAATATAAAATCATAAAATTTAAGTTATTACACTACCCCAACAACACTCAGTTCGTACGCCTGAATATATTTTAATATAGACAACTTCAAGTTTTCTTTACATTAACAAATCAATGTGTTTGATACAACAAAGTTTGTTGCATTCTTAAAGCTTGAAATTTTATTTCTAAGACCGCGTTCATAGTTTTTTGCAGAGCTGAGAGGTTTTGCTGAAAAATGCTTTCTGTGTAAACATATGGAAAAAGCTCAGTGTTTATAGTGCAAGCTGACTCCGAGCATATAGCTACTTTTTAAATGGTTTTCAGCGGTTATGTTTCCATCTCGCTTGCTCACACAAGCAGAAAGCACGCACTTTGAATACCACTAAGCTCAAGAAGCTACTGTGTGAAGCGTTGAATAAGCGTTCACTATGATAAAAATAAGCTCCGCAACGCTGCTTTATGAATCAGCTTCAGCCAAAGCGTCCACTTTGAGTGCGGCCTTAAAACTGACATTTCAAGCTGTAAGAATACTGCAAACGTTGTTGTATCAAAAACATTGGTTTTTTAATATAAATAAAAGTTAAAAGTGTTCATGAACTTAATTGGCATTAAGCTTATATATAATTCTAAAAAAATTATAAATTTTTTTAGAATTATTAAAAACAATATTGTAATGAAAATATGCCACCAATAACTTTTCATTAAAAGTGTTTATATTAAAAAATATTTAGGCGTATGAACTGAGTGTTGTTGGGGTAGTAGATTAATTTGTTAGTAAACAAGCTATAAAAAAAACAATATTTTAATTAATAATTTAAACTATTCCAAACCCATTTCTTTATTTTTTTTTTTGTCAATTACTATTTAAAATAGGCTTAAAAAAAATAAAAATATATATAAAAACTTTAATTATGAAAGCTCAAAATATAAATTTGCACCCGCCGGATTCAAACTTCGGCTGCCAGAACTTATTTAATATATGCGCTGCAATTAAATCCATAACTCTGAATTAATGATCTGATATATTTCAAAACTCTTTTTTTATTTTCTGTTCAATTACTATTGAAAACAGACTAAAAAAAAGAATGAAACATTCAAAAATATAGAATAAGAAAGTTAAAAATATCCGTCTGCAGCCGCCGGATTCGAACCTCGGCTGCCAGAACTAAGTCTAAATAAGTAGACACTAAGGAAATGTAAAAGAAAACAACAACACTAAATATAGCCAGAACTAAATATAAGTAGGCAAAAAGTAAATTACTCTAACTTAAAATAAGTAGACACAAAGTAGACACTTAGTGTAAAAGAAAACAACAACAACAACAACAACAACAAAAACAACACTAATATAACCAGAACTTAATATAAGTAGACTCTAAATAAATGTAAAGGATAGCAACAACAATAACAACACTACAGACACGGCATTTTTTTAGACATGAATAATCTTAAGCAACCTCTGACATAATTCACAACAACTTCATAACGACATGTGTATAAGAATGTGAAGAAATGTCCATTGGCGTAGCAAGCGGGGGGTAAAGGGCGCAGTTTTCCCCCGCTTATTTAGCTAGATAAATAATGTAAAAATAAAACTTCAAAAGTTATTCAAAATATCAGTTTTTTTTTACAACGATAATATTTTTGTATAATATATTTTGCTCTTCTTTCTCTCTTCTTCATAAGCATGCTTTCGGATAACCATTTTCTTTCTCTGTGCTTGCAAAAAGATAGAACAAAATGTAGAGTTTCTACTACAATTCCAATTTGAAAAAATTCGGATACAGTGAAAAAACTATTAAATGAAGTTGAAAAACTTGTTGCATTGCTTTTGACTGTGCCTGCATCAGCAGCTTCATCTGAGCGTTCTTTTAATGCACTAAGACGACTTAAAACGTATCTTCGAGCAACTATGACACAGAAACGACTCACTCATGCGGCACTTTACACATTCACAAAGATAAAACCGAAGAACTGAATTCGATGAAGGTGGTGAAAGAGTTTGTTTCTCGCAAGGACAGAAAGAAACATTTTGGAAGAATTTACATTGATATAACTTTTTGTACCTTATTGCGTTTAAACCATGGTAAAGATATACCTAGTTTTGCTTTATAAAAGCAACAATTATTGCTTATATTTTCATATTACCATATAAAAGATCCTTTAAAAAAGTATCTCTAATATCGAAATTGGAAAAACTTTTAAAAATAATGAAATTTTAATATTTTTTTATTTAGTTTTATATTTTTTTTATTTTGAAACTAAAATAAAAAATTTGTTTATTCATATTCATGTTTCTTTTAAGAAATTTTGGTGATTTTTGCACCACCATTTGTACTTCCCCTCCCCCCCGATGATATTAGCTTCTGACGCGCTTGGAAATGTCACATCAGGAGCGACTGGAAGTATTAAGTATCGCTAAATATCAACCTCTGCTTCCTTGCGCGAGCCTTACCGCTTCGACCTAAGCATGTTGATATTTATATTTTTGTTGTTTTCCTCTATCTTGCCTTATTTGTATTCTGCTCGCAGTACTACCAGCCCTCGCAACAGAATAAAAGCCTCGCAGTCGAACATGTGGTCGTCTGCCCTGTAAATTCTTCAGATTCTGCTCGCTGCGCTGCCTAGGTGGCCCTTGCACCAGAAATCAAGTTTTACGTAATTGGCCTTTGCGAAACCTTCGTGCCTATGACTGCATAATTTCTGCTCGCTGTACTGTCAACCGATTAGTAACCGTAAAAATCGATTACCGTCCGATTGCCGTCAAGCGATTCCCGTCCTAAGAACCGATTACCGTCATAAGAAGCGATTACCGTCAACCAATTAGCATCGTAATAACCAATTACCGTTATAAGAAGCGATTACCGTCAACCAATTAGCATTGTAAGAACCGATTACCGCCATAAGAAGCGATTACTATCAACCGATGAGCATCGTAACAACCGATTACCGTTATAAGCGATTACCGTCAACCGAATACCGTCATAAGAACCGATTACCGTCAACCGAATACCATCATAAGAACCGATTACCGTTATAAGAAGCGATTACCGTCAACCGATCAGCATCGTAACAACCAATTACCGTTATAAGCGATTACTGTCAACCGAATACCGCCATAAGAATCGATTACCGTTATAAGAAGCTATTACCGTCAAGCATTAGTACCGTAAGAACCGATTACCGTCAACCGATTAGCATCGTAAGAACCGATTATCGTCATAAGAAGAGATTACAGTCAACCGATTAGCATCGCAACAACCGATTACCGTCATAAGAAGCAATTACCGTCAACCGATTAGCATCGTAAGAACCAACTACCGTCATAAGAAGCGATTACCGTCAACCAATAAGTATTTTAAAAACCGATTACCGTCATAAAAAGCAATTACCGTCAACCGATTAGCATCGTAAGAACCGATTACCGTCATAAGAAGAGATTACTGTCAACCAATTAGCATCGTAACAACCGATTACCGCTATAAGCGATTGCCGTCAACCGAATACCGTCATAAGAACCGATTACCGTTATAAGAAGCGATTACCGTCAAGCGATTACCATCGTAAGAACCAATTACCGTCATAAGAAGCGATTACCGTCAACCGATTAGCATTCTAAGAACCGATTACCGTCAACCGATTAGCATTCTAAGAACCGATTACCGTCATAAGAAGCGATTACCGTCAACCTATTAGCATCGTAAGAACCGATTACCGTCATAAGAAGAGATTATTGTCAACCGATTAGCATCGTAACAACAAATTACCGTTATAAGCGATTACCGTCAACCAATAAGCATTGTAAAAACCGATTACCGTCATAAGAAGGGATTACTGTCAACCAATTAGCATCGTAAGAACCGATTACCGTCATAAGAAAACATTACTGTCAACCGCTCAGCATCGCAACAACCAATTACCGTTATAAGCGATTACCGTCAACCGAATACCGCCATAAGAATCGATTACCGTTATAAGAAGCGATTACCGTCAAGCATTAGTATCGTAGGAACCGATTGCCGTCATAAGAAGTGATTACCGTCAAGCATTAGTATCGTAAGAACCAATTGCCGTCATAAGAAGTGATTACCGTCAATCGATTAGCATCGTATGAACCGATTAACGTCATAAGAAGCGATTACCGACAACCGATTAGCATCGTAAAACCGATTACCGTCATAAGAAGCAATTACCGTCAACCGATTAGCATCGTAAGAACCGATTACCGTCATAAGAAGAGATTACTGTCAACCGATTAGCATCGAAACAACCGATTACCGCTATAAGCGATTGCCGTCAACAGAATACCGTCATAAGAACCGATTACCGTAATAAGAAGCGATTACAGTCAAGCGATTACCATCGTAAGAACCAATTACCGTCATAAGAAGCGATTACCGTCAACCGATTAGCATTCTAAGAACCGATTACCGTCATAAGAAGCGATTACCGTCAACCTATTAGCATCGTAAGAACCGATTACCGTCATAAGAAGAGATTATTGTCAACCGATTAGCATCGTAACAACCAATTACCGTTATAAGCGATTACCGTCAACCGAATACCGTTATAAGAAGCAATTACCGTCAACCATTAGTATCGTAAAAACTGATTACCGTCATAAAAAGTGATTACCGTCAACCGCTTAGCATCGTATGAACCGAAAACCGTCATAAGAAGCGATTACCGACAACCGATTAGCATCGTAAAACCGATTACCGTCATAAGAAGCAATTACCGTCATCCGATTAGCATCGTAAGAACCGATTGCAGTCATAAGAAGAGATTACCGTCAACCAATAAGTATTGTAAGAACCGATTACTGTCATAAGAAGAGATTACTGTCAACCGATTAGCATCGTAAGAACCGATTACCGTCATAAGAAGACATTACTGTCAACCGATCAGCATCGCAACAACCAATTACCGTTATAAGCGATTACCGTCAACCGAATACCGCCATAAGAATCGATTACCGTTATAAGAAGCGATTACCGTCAAGCATTAGTATCGTAAGAACCGATTACCGTCATAAGAAGTGATTACCGTTAACCGATTAGCATCGTATGAACCGATTAACGTCATAAGAAGCGATTACCGACAACCGATTAGCATCGTAAAACCGATTACCGTCATAAGAAGCAATTACCGTCAACCGATTAGCATCGTAAGAACCGATTAACGTCATAAGAAGCGGTTACCGACAACCGATTAGCATCGTAAAACCGATTACCGTCATAAGAAGCAATTACCATCAACCGATTAGCATCGTAAGAACCGATTACCGTCATAAGAAGAGATTATTGTCAACCGATTAGCATCGTAACAACCAATTACCGTTATAAGCGATTACCGTCAACCGAAAACCGTTATAAGAAGCGATTACCGTCAACCATTAGTATCGTAAAAACTGATTACCGTCATAAGAAGTGATTACCGTCAACTGATTAGCATCGTATGAACCGAAAACCGTCATAAGAAGCGATTACCGACAACCGATTAGCATCGTAACAAGCAATTATCTTTATAAGCGATTACCGTCAACCGAATACCGTCATAAGTACCGATTACCGTTATAAGAAGCGATTACCGTCAACCGATTAGCATCGTAAGAACCGATTACCGTCATAAGAAGCGATTACCGTCAATCGATTAGCATCGTAAGAACCGAGTACCGTCATAAAAAGCAATTACCATCAACCGATTAGCATCGTAAGAACCGATTACCGTCATAAGAAGCAATAATCGTCTACCGATTAGTATCGTAAGAAACGCTTACCGTCATAAGAAGCGATTACCGTCAACCGATTAGCATCGTAAGAACCAATTACCTTTTCGGGAAGCGATTACCGTCCGATTACCGTTAATCGATTCCCGTCGTAGGAACCAAATACCGTCATAAGCGATTACCGTAAACCGATTAGCACCGTAAGAACCGATTACCGTCAAAAAAAGTGATTACTGTCAACCGATAAGCATCGTAAGAACCAATTACCGCTATAAGAAGTGATTACCGTCAACCGACTAGCATCGCTAAAACCGATTACCGTCATAAGCGATTACTGTTGTAAGAACCGATATCCGTCATAAGAAGCGATACTCTCATAAGAACCGGCTACCTGTTTACCAACGAACCGATCACCCATCATTAAAACCGATTATCCGTTACTTAGAACCAAACCAGAACCGATTACCTGATTACTTAGAACCGTTAACCTGTCATATGATCCGATCACCCGTTGTAAAGAACCATTCAGAACATTGAACCGCTTCTGACTACAAACGCTGTACTGCAATAAATTTGTAAAATATAATAAGAACTAGCATAAGGAATTGGAATTGTTCAATAAAGATTGAAAACATAAATTCAAATTGCGTTCTTAATTGCTGGAGATCAGAGAATCCTAGACAAAACCACGTTACACATTAAAAGTATATGACAACTAGATGGCGTTGAATGCAAACATGAGAATATCAACAATACTTTTTCCGATCACTAACTTCATTGTATGCCACCTGGCTGTGATGTTTCAAACTACAAGTTAACAAAATCTAAATCTATAGCAGGATTTTGGTTGTTAAATTTATTAAATAAAATGAACAATTTTACTATACAGAAGCGGACAAAATTGTTCACACAGAACCCATTTTTTCATTTAATTAGGTATATATTAAAAATATATTAATGTTTTCAAAAATCTTATTCTAGGAAAAACTTATGTCTTTATTGTTTATTTATAAATAACAAAAAGTAAACAGAATTGTTTTTCATTAAATAAAAAATAACATTAAACTTAAGCATCTTCAGATTTTAAAGGGACAAAATTATTCACACATTCCACTTTCAACAAAAAATGTTAGGTTCAGTAAAATATTAATATATTGTTGACATGGTTTTTTTGCTTGATAACTTCGTTTAATTTTTTTAATGGAGTGAACCAGTTTTTTAGTCACACTTTCATCCAAACTCTTCCATTCCTATTGCAGTACTTGTTTTAGTGGCTTTGCTGGTTATGTTAATTTTAGCGACACGCCTCTCGACTTCACCCCACAAATTTGCGATGAGCTTAAGTCTGGAAATAGTGGTGGTGTTGGGAGAATGCGAGGAGGTTAATGTATGATTTACATACGCACGTCATGGAAGTTGTAAATAAGGCTCAGGTTCCGCGCACATTTTATAAAATGTTCTTTTAAAATATTGAGGTAAAGTGATACCGTCAATAAATACAAGATTCCCCAAACTGGCCGCTAGCATAAGCTCCCAACCAAAGACTCCCCCACCACCTTGTTTCACTGTACCAATTGTATTATTTTTTGAGGTCAGTGTTGGGTTTTTCCAGCATCTGTGATCGAGCAAAATTACGAAGGACACGACGAGACAAGTGCCTATCACGGATGCTGTAATTCGGCCCCAGGTTCGAATCCTTCCATCCGATTGAAAGATGTTAAACTTACTCTCGTCGCTGAAGAGTAAGTTGCTCCAGAAATCAATTTGCGTATCTTTTTATACCTTTGTGAAATCTTGCCTCTTTTTCTTATTGGCTTTGCTGATAAGAGGTTTTTTCCCGTCACTCGCAAATTACAACCGGCACGATTTTTGGCCCTCTGAACCGTTTTCGGATGAATCACTTTATAAATTTCTTCTTGAACTCCTACTAAAACCTGTGTTGAAGTAATTTTTGGTTGTTTTTTTTACATAGCATTACATTACAATTGCATAGTATTAATGTAATGTTTAACGATTGGAAGATATAAAGTGGGAAATTTTAGTATGCAATATGTGTGAATAATTTTGTCCGCCTCTGTATTAGCAGCAAAAGGTTGATTAAATTAGGCGGCAGAGGGCCAACAGCAAAAGCTTTTCCATCAATCGGTTTTACAATACTTAAGAAATACGCTGGGAAATTATTTTGGAAGTAAAACATTCGACTCAAGAAAATCGACTGTCTCAGTTTTTTGCCAATAGTTACGAAAGTTTCTAAGAGAGAGACATAATGAAATTACCCTCAAAATGGCAACAACAAGTTATCGAAAAGGAGGTGCACATTGCAACTAAATCGGATCATCCAAAATATGCTTAATAACGCCTTCGATTTCATGCAAAAATAATGGATTTATTTTTACTACCTCATACAATAAAAATAGTTCCTTTATTGCTGCACTCCCCGTAAAACTGTTACTGCCTTCACTAAAAATTAAAAATATTCTCTGGAGAATTAAACATCCTCATCTTACACTGTGTCAAAATGAACTCTGACGCCAACGCAGATGACAGCACAAATAATGACGTGTTTAAAATTTCAATTAATTTAAAATACCGCAGGGAACCAGACCATCTCAAACAGATTTTTTCACAAAAGAATACGCGAAAATAGCAGTACAAAATGACGAAATACAAGTGACGATTAGTAAACAATTATTATGTTAAAATCCTTTTCACCAAAGCACCTTGCCACCCACAGCATTGTTAGTACAACCGCCTACTTGTTATTAAAAATGCAAGATTAGACAAAACATCTAAGCACTGCAAACAAGCAGGCAGGCAGGAGAGCAGGCAGGCGTAGAACAGGTGGCAACTTTATTAAAAGAAAAGGCATTTGCAGCAGCAGTACAGCTGCCACTCGGGCTCTAACCCACTTTTGTGCTTGACTCCTCACGCACTTACGCATTTATGCGCATAAGCACACACACACACACACATATAAACTGGAATGCTTATGTGTGTAGGTTGCATCATATTTTACAGACATGCTGAAAATAGCTACGAGTAAAATATCTTGAAAACATATCCTTGCAATGGGCGGAATTTCGAGAGGATGCTGCATGCATGCGTTAAAGCTGTAAGAGATATTTTCAATTGAGGTTTTCAAAAAGTGATGTTTTTGCTTTTGTGTTTTCCTTACAATCCTCTTCGAGTGGTCCTTGGTTACCACCATTTCCATGGTTAACACTTTTGACAGCAATGCTGTAGGATTAAGTCAGGTTATGACTTAAATTGAGTAAATATTCTGAATCTTGAAAATTGTTGTTGACGTAAAGAGGTAATAGTGAACTTTTTCTATCATAGACGTCTATGTTAATTCCGTCTTCTCAAAGAAACTCGTATATATCGTGTAAGAATCTGAACTAGACCATGATTCAATTATTACAGGTTGTCCATTCGTTTGACAACACCCGTAAATATGAAAAAAAAATGATATTCTCTCTCAAATAAAACTGACAACCAGGGTTTTGTGGTCTTCTATGAAAAAAGTTATGTCTCAGTGTTTTGTTGCGTATTTTTTTTTTTAAAAGTAGTTATTCTATATTTTGCTGTTAGCAGGAAAAAAAGAAATAGTGTGCATTGCGCTTATAATAATTATTGCTTTGATAATTATTATTTAAAATTGTTTTCAAATTTTGTTGCGAGGCGGTTTTTTTCAATTAAAATATAAATTGCGACTATTAAGTTGTAATTGGTTAAATAAACTTCAAAGTGCGGTATTGGCAACACAGTTTATTTTGGTGATGAAATTTAAAAATATAATGTGCCAGTGGATCCAGTAAGTCGTCAGCGGTGTGAATAGATTTGCACAACAAAATATTGAAAATAGTTTTTTAAAAACTTACATACTTAAATTTTCTATCAAAACAAACAAGCAGTGCAGAACGTAGTACAAAAACAGCAGTGAAATGTATCCTTGGGTATTTAGTACTGCGGAAAAGTATGATATTCCTGCATTTGATTACTTTGATGGCATTAAAAAATTACTCTTTTGCTCTCCTCTTCAATTTTATTTATTTATTTATTTATTTATTTGGCCAAGCAAGGCACTATACTTATTCTAACAGGTTGTTTTTTTTATTTATTTTTTTTCTCACCCCTTACCTTGTTTTGGTGTACAAAGACATGCTAATCGAAGTGGGCGTAATCCGCCCACCTGAACGACATGAATTTAAGAACACGTCAAACAGAAAAGGAGATAAGAAAAGAAAAGAAACAGAAGGATCTTATATCTAACATATTTTATACAAAGTAGTAGAAAATATGACTATTAAGCTACTGTACTATCTTAAAAAAAGAAGGAGCTTATTACTTACATATTTTATACAAAGTAGTTGAAAATATGGCTATTAAGCTACTGTGCTATCTTATAATTAATAGGGAACAGTTAAAGAGGTATGGATGGTGATTGGTGATCGTGATAAGGATAGATGCTTAGGGTGGAAAGAGGTGATTGGAGAGGTTACGCTTGAACATGTATTTAGACATAGGTGGAAGGTAGTGCTCGCTGATAGTATTAAATATCATACAACATCTATTAATTGGTTCTTTGAAAGCGTAAGTAGTGTGGTGCTGTGACTCACATAGAAATCTTGTGTGCCTAGTTCTCCTTATTGGGTCATTAATTGTTACTTTGTTGGAAATATATTCGCTGTCAATGTTTCGGGCAATGACATCAAATATAAAACATGAACACAGTAGCGATCTTCTTGTTGACAACGGCATTAAGTTAATGGCTTTCAGTCTGTGCACATATGGTGGCAGGTTTCTATAGTCCCGAGGGTTGTACGTGTCTCTCAAGGCAAAAAGTAAGAATTGTTTTTGGATAGTTTCTATTCTATCACTATGCACTGCAAAACTTGGGTTCCATACTGTGCAACAATATTCAAGAATGGGACGCACTAGTGTGCAATATAGGGTTTTAGTTACCCAGACGTTCTTGAATTCATTTGCACGTCTTTTAATGAATCCGAGAAGCTTGTTTGCCCTGGATGTGATATGATCGAGGTGAAGATTAAAGCGCAGCCTAGAATCTAGGATAACCCCAAGATCTGCAATGTGATTGATCCTTTTTAGTTCAACCCCATTTAGCTCAAAACTACTGTAAAGCATTTCTTTTTTACGGGAATAACTTATAACATAGCATTTATTTTCATTAAGAGAAAGCTTATTTTGATTACACCAGTTTTCCAGGGATACGAGTTTACTCTGTAAGAAAACTGTATCCACATCTGATTTAATGACATAATACATTTTTAAGTCGTCTGCGTATAAGAGATGTGGGATATCATACAAAACTTCAGATATGTCTGCAATAAATATGTTAAAGAGGAGTGGACCGAGGTGACTTCCTTGGGGTACGCCTGATGAGACAATAATCTTATTAGATAGAGTACCCTGAAATTTAACATGTTGGGATCTTCCACTAAGATAAGATATAAGCCAATTCAACAAAGAACCTGATATACCGAATTTTTCTAATTTTTTAGTTAAGATTACGTGATCAACTCGATCAAATGCTTTACTAAAATCGGTATATATACAATCTATCTGATGACCTTTTTCCATGTTCTTAAGAACATCTGAAACCATTATTGTGAGGTTTGTTGTGGTTGATCGTCCTTTGCGGAATCCGTGTTGTTGTTCATTTAAGTGTGGATTAACTATTTCAGTGAGCTTAGAACATATTATTTTTTCAAAAAGCTTAGGAATAGTTGACAATAAGGCAATGCCTCTATAGTTTTCGATCGCTCTCTTATCGCTATTCTTATAAATTGGTGTTAGATGAGATGACTTCCAAAAAGATGGAAAAACACCTATTTCCAAAGACTTATTAAACATAATATGTAATGGTGTAATTAATTGAGCTAGGCACTGAACAAGGAGAATTGGTGGAATAAGGTCCGGACCGGGAGACTTGTAGGGATCTAATTCATTTATAGAATTAATTATGTCCTCTTGTGTAATATTGACTGTGCAAACCAAAGGGGACGTGTTGGGATAAAGTAACGGCGTACGAATTGGGGTTGAAGGAGGACGAAATACTTCTTTAAAATGATCTGCAAAGAGATTACAGATCACTTGTGGGTTAGAAGAAGAAACATTACCTTTAAACATGGTTGTAGGATATCCGGCCGATTTACGCTTGACGTTTACAAAGTCGAAAAATTTTTTAGGGTCGTTAATAATTCTTTCACCAATCAAGTTGGTGTAAAGTTTATATGCTTCTTCAGACTTTTTTGAAAACTCTTTAGACAGCTCTGCGTATCTTGCCTTTACTTCATCACTAACAATGACGTTGTTTTTAACGATTTTGTAGAGACTATTTCTTTGATTTCTGAGTTGCCTAAGATTGGGATCAAGCCACGGTTCAGATAGTTTATTTCGTTTTTTTATTTTTGGAACAAAAGTATCGAGTACGGAAAAGATACTCTGATAGAAAAACGAAACAGCATCGTCCAAATCCAAGGCTGATAGTTGGTCCCAGTTAAAAGAATTCAGTTCATTTCTTATATTATTATAATCAGCGTTAAGAAAATCATACACTACAGAATTATTAAAGGATTGTCTAAAGGTTATACGGGAAGCAAGTAATTGAACTGTAAATGCAGTGTGGTGAAGGGTATTTGAGAATAAATGCTCTGCTTCACAGGTTGGAGTGACGTTGACTTCGTCGTATGAGTTAGTAAGAACTAAATCTAACCAACGTCCATTCTGGTTAGGGATGGGAGCTACTTGCAGACAATCGTTACTATAAAAGAAGCTAAGTAAATTAAAGTCGACCGAATTAGTAAGATTAATTGGAAGAAGGTGTTTGTCATTATCATCGGTAATAAAAGAAATATTGGGACGGTTAAAGTCTCCCAATATAATTATTTTATCTACTTCGTTTAAGTTGGCTGTAACTGAAGTTATAGTTTCACATAACTCATTGTATGAACTTTCTTTTGAGTTGGGAGCAATATATATTGCACCAATATATATATAACTATTTCGATCTAGTATTATTCTTATTATTAGGAGTTCAAGGCAATTATGAGAGGATGTTGCGATTATCTCACTAGACAAGGCATTGTGTGTGGCAATCAAAACTCCTCCACCACGTGAAAGACCAGTTTTTGTATAATCTCTATCATTACGGTATATTGTCCAATTACAATCGAGAATTTCCTCATTTTTGAATGTATTATTTAACCACGTTTCAGTAAAGACGAGAACATTGAAGTGACAAGATTTAGCATCAACAAAAAGTTTACTAATTTTACCTCTCATACCACCACAGTTATGGTAGAATAAGTTTAAAGTAATTGACGGGTTAGGCAGGTTTTGGGAGATAGGAGTCGTAATAGCGTGAGAGCTAGGAGCAGTAGTAGTTTTTTGTGTTAGTACGAGATTTTTGAAGGTGCCAAATTCGCTTTGAATGTGTATGCAATGCGAATGCAGAGAGATCATTTTCAACATCTTTTGGGGATAAGTTGAAGCTTTCATGGTAGTTTATGAAAATAGTAGTTTATGGTAGTTTATGGTAGTTTATGGTAGTTTATGAAAATTTTACGGGTGTATATCTTCATTCTTGTGAGTAAACGAATGGACAACCTATAGTAATTGAATCATGAACTAGACTTCTTTCGCTTCTTTCAAATTATAATTGACAGGGTTCTCTGTCGCTTACACCAAAGACCACTGACTTCAAGAAATGAATTGACGGTGTATCTCGCCACTTCTGCTTTGTAGTTGCAATTCACACACTTTTTTACACATTCGCTCGCATTTGCATTTTCTGCCCATGAACAGGGTATACATTTTTTTGACAGCTAGTCAGGATTCAACCACACATTCCTCACATGCAATCAACTTGATTGAGTTGACACACGTCAAATCGATTAAATGACAACGGCACACAACTTATGATTTGATAGCCACTGATTGAATATTCTATTGAGTTGAATTTCTGTATAAAATGCGATATGAAAAGGCATTACATACAGATTGCAGTGAAGATATAGAAAGATGAAAGGTTTAAAAAAATTTGAAAACAAATCTTTATTTTTAAAAACACTTATAATTTATGTATTATAAATTACATTTATGCACGTTATTAAAAAGCAATTTTAAGAAAAAATTTTATTGATTTAAACAAAAAAAAAAAACAAGGCAGCTATGCCCCTGTGTTGGGACAAGTTGTAACAGAAGTAGGACATTTTAGTAACACTAACAACGTATGCATTTAGTTAAAATTTTATTAATTTATTTAAATAAACTTACAAAGTAGACTTATTTCTTTCTAGTTTCAGATTCAGACTAAAGATCATATTAGAAAGAAACATAACAAATCTTAAAACACACATATTTCCAGTTTATAACGTTTTGAATTTTTAAAAATTTAAAAACGTATTCTGGGTTGTTGTGAAAACCAAGTTTGATTTGCCTTTTTGTCGGAATTGCTAACAGATATCAAATTAAAATTATGTCATAGAATCTGATTGGTTTTGCTTCTTTTCGAAAATAAATGAAAACGATATTGCAAACAGTTGTTTTGCTTTACTGTCAACAAAATTGTAGGGTGCGGTGGGGTAAAGCGTTTCACTTTTTTTTTTTACGCTCACAGCACTCCCAAAAATTATAATTTTTGAATGGTTTTTGGGTTAAATCGCAAAAATGGACATTTTTATTAGTTTTTATGTGCTCGGATTTGAACATTTCGGCAAAAAATTATGGGGATACTTCGAAAATGTTCGTTTTTCGATTTTTGAAAAATGGTGTGGTGAAGCGTTTTACCTTAATAAGTTTCCGTTTTTATGTATAAACATCAACATAAACCGGTTTAATGGCCTTGGGCAGGCTCCTAAGTCAGCAAGAAACTAAAATACTGAATAAAAGTCATCGAATCCAAATTTATTATTCAGCGCTTAAATCGAGGTCAGAGCCGCAGTTTCGACAGATGTAGTAGCCACGGTTGCCGATTTCGACGCATTTCAATTGATATGGCCGGTCGCATTTGTTGCAATGAATTGAAAAATGCCAAAAAACAAAACTAAACGCATTAAACACATAAAAACCACTAAATACACAGTTTCATTTTCAAAACACGGCTGGCGTCACACAACCACTCGAAAGCTATTACACAAACACTTCATATTTTTTTTTAATAATAAGGGTTTTCATGCAAAGTGGCAGGCTTCTAATTTGGGCAATTAGTTATTTTTGTCAGACAGGTTGTATGAACAGCCCTTAAAGTCGATTGTGCATTTGCAGCATATAAGTCAGCTGTGCGATCTGCCAGCGATGCGTTCCATTTAAACGGGGACGCTTTGCGGATTGTTTGCTTGTTTTCTGAAATTTTTAGAATTAAATCTTTATTAGTTTTGCTCAAATTATAACTTTTCCTTCAAAAAAGAAAACAGCTGATTGATCATATAAGTTTGCCACCTCGTTTGCTCACCTAAATCGAAGAGCAAATTTATCTGGTTTGTGCAAAAGCTTTTTCATACGAATTTTGACAGTTCATTTATAAGGCTGATAAACTTATAAGGTTTATACCATTTATAAGGGTATTGCCCATTTGCATGAAAACCCTTAATATTAAACTAGCTCGACAAATATATTTACCTTCAATTTGTGTTGAGTAGTTGGTATAAAACACAATAAATTCATTCGATCAAAAAACTTTTGGAAAAATATCTTTACCACTGTTTTGGAACAGAACCACAATGTACGTCTACAAGCTTCGCTTTATCATGAAAATCTGTGCGGCTATGAAAGCAACACGCACGGGCGTACCGAGGCCATTTTGATGGGGGGGGCTATCAATGTATTTCGGCCGACTGGATACCCTCAAGTCCCGACCTTTTTTTATATACAACATAGTTGAATTATATAAAGTCACTCATCCGTTCGATCCATATAAATAAATCTTAAGGGGTCTCTTTCATTTGAACGGCTAAGAAAAACACTTTGTAATTATATGACTAAAAACTTTTTTAATGATGACAAAAACAACTTGTTTGCATCAAAATACATATAATTAAGTATGTTTTGAATTTTTTTGGTTAAGCCTTTTATCTGGCTACGAAAAAGGTGGCAACGATTTCTCAGATTTTACAACAGGTAACTGAAAATTCTTTTAGTTCATCTAAACAATAATACTTGAAACTATAAGATTACATATAATCAGCCAACTAAACCTCATACGTGTTTGCATACAAAGATTGTAGGTAATAATCTTAGAGGTTTTACAATAATATATATAATGCAAAACAGTTTCAGCTCAAACGGACTTTTTCGTTAGTCTTTGGTACCGTTTTACGAAATCCTGAAATTTTTAACCCACATATAGTAACACTTTTCAATCTTTCGATCTTTTTCAAGTTAAGAAGATCCCTTAAAGGCAGTTTTCATATCGTTCCCTCTATCAAAGAAAATAAAATAAAAGTATTTAAACATTATCGAATCAGCATTTAAAAATTTTTTTTCGTTTTTGTTTTTAAAATTCATAGTTTAATGTGTTAAAAAATAAACAGGGCTTTCAATTTCTTTTACATTTTTTCTTTAAAATTAATTAAAAAAATAGTGTTTTAAATAAAAAATACAAACTTAATAGCATTTTTAAGTATAACATTTAAATATTAATTCTTCTTTTTTTTTAAGGTAGCCCCATTGCTGCGCAATATTATCTAAGTTAATGAGATCAACTATGTTCTTTTCCGATGAAAGTATTAATAAGTCATTAAGACGTGATTTTGCATGGTTCTTAAATAATTTTTAACTAATTTTAATCTGCTGAACATTCTCTCATTTCCTGAAACAGTAACAGGCACTGTGCACAGAAAACGCGACATTTTGTTAACTGCAGGAAGAGATTTTTTATTGCATTCTGAAACATTAGCTGTAAACGATAGAGTTTCTACGCCTGTGCCTAGACCATAGAATACTTCAAATTCCGCCTTCAATTGAAGTGAATCCAACAAACAATTTTTTGGTAACAATTTTATTAATTTTAGAATTCGCTTTTGGGTCAAGTTAGTAGAAGATAGAATTAGATTAAAGAGTTCATACAGAGGCTTTATTGTTTCTAAGCAACTGCTTAATTTATCTCGCATCAGTGAGGTTATCTTATCCAATACAAGTTTAAATTCTCTTCTATAAAAATAGTTCATCGAAAAATAAGCCGCGTTGGCATTGTTATCATCCAAACGTTTCGGAGCAAGACGACGGCGATGGCGAATTGAGAATTCCTTTAACATTTAAAGATGTTAACAATGCAACAGCACTTCTAATTAGGTTATCCGTACCTTCAGAGTCCGAATTTATTTTTTCTTATGATTTAGGGGAACAAAAAATAAATTTCATAGCATCTAAAATATTCAGTTCAAAGGCTTCAAGAGATTCAGTCAGGAGTTTCATATTTACTTGGACATTTTTCATAAAAACTAGACTTATAATAAAGTCCACAGAAAAGAGTTGGTTTCATAGCGAATATGCAGCATTTCGAGTCCACTTGTCAATTTTCTTAGAGCTTTGGAAAATTTCGTTTAGAACATCAACAATGACATAAAGCGATGCTTTTATAATAAATGAATTTTGAATGCAGATTTCAAAATGATGTTCTTTATGCCATCATCTCGAGTTTAAAGGTTAAAACGGACCTTTTTTCAATAGTTTGACAAAATCCTTTAAATTCATTATTTTGTATTTATAATTGTATAAAATAATAACTGTATTTAAATTAAAATGTTAAGTCTATGAAATTAAAGATTTTACATCAGAGTTCTTGAGCTAAGAAAATTTGTTTAAATATGTTGGCCGATTTCGATCATTAAATTTTTTATTACAAATGTTGGGTATTTCTAGATAAAAATTTCAATCTCAGAAATTTCTACAAAAATGTATTAATTAGGTTTTAAAAAGGGTAATATCTGTGGCGACTGAGTAAACCTTTGTTCGTTGGGGCTTGTTTTATTTCACTTATTTTTTCATTAAGCTATCATTAAGCTATATTCAAAAACTTAAGCATTAGTCATTATTTTATGATTTTCAAGTTTTTGCTCAGATATAAGAATAGTAATCTGATTTTATCTTTTAAATCTTAAATAAAAATCATTAATATTTTTTGGTATTGTATATTTTTTAAAAATATCATTTTCGGTTTTTATTTTTGGTCATGGAAAAATATGGTCCATTTTTCCATTTGATCCGCTGCTCTCTTATACATTACTATGCATTACTATTTCCGTACTTCTTTAACAAAATTTATACTACTTTTCTGAACTTTTTCTGCATTTTGTCACAAAGGAACACTGGATTCGTTTACAACAATTCAACGCTGATACGATTTAAAATGAGTTGGCCGACTGAAGTTCGTTTAAGGTATGACTGAAAGTGAGTTAGCCGAGTGAAGTTTGTTTAAGGTACGACTAAAAGTGAATTGGCCAACTAAAGATAGTTTTGGGTATGAATTAAAATGAAATAGCCCACTAAAGTTGGTTTTCGTTATGAAAATGGCAATAAAAGGTACAACTGGCATTGATGCGTTCATAATTATTGTTTATAAAAATCAATATTTAAAAAATTTAAGTAAAAAATAACAATTAGGCAGACTCTAAAAAAGTAAGGAAGTAGTCTACCCCCTTCACCACTCCCCGCTAGTTACGCCCCTGGAAACACGTGACGGTATGACACTTGTTTATTTGTAAGCGCGCTGTCAAAATTTCACAGGTGAAACGCTTCACCCACCGAAACACTTCACTCCACCATATTTTTTTATTAAGTATTAAAGATTTATTTAAGCAATAAAATCTGAAAAGATGAGCGTGATTTTTAGTAGTCGGGTTTTACTTTTTTGAACTTATTTTTTATTTAAATTATTCTGGGGATATAATTATTTTTATATTATTTTGTAGGTTATCACGTCAGGCAGGTTTTGAACTAGGATAATTGGACTAACTCTACTACCGGGGGAGGGGTAAAAACCAACAAAAAACAGCTAATTTTTGAACTTTTTTTCAAATCGCGTCGTTTGCCTTCTCATTTTTACGTACCCATTTACGGAAAAAGTTAAGAAATTACGTCTACTTTCACGTAAAAAAAACCTAACATCGATGAATTGAAAAACGACTGAGCTACAGCAATTTTAAAAAATGTTATTTTTGTGGGCTTGAACCGCAGGCCATACCTTAATATGTGCATATTTTCTGGCTGAGCATTTTTCAGTACGGTATATGTTGTAAAAGCACTGTAATAATAGCAACAATTAATTACAACTTGATGGTGCCACATAGCTGCAGTTTATAATTAATATTTATTGAATAAACCAACTTACGCAACAATCCGGTTTTGAATCAGTGAGTAGCGTGTAGAACTATCAATCGGAGGGGCATGAGTTCGATTCTCACAACTGTAACGGCCAATTTTGTCCCGTAAATGAATCGTACATACAGGAAAAAACCAAGTTCGGGTTCAACTTAGATAAACTTAATTTAGTTCAAAATATGTATATAATTAATAATTATAAACAACTCATATATTGGGGGTTGGAATTAGTTTTAAAGGTTTTCTAAGAGATGGTGTAACTATCAATAGATCGCATCGGGCACACCTGTGACTATATTCATTTCAAAGCACATTGTCTAAGCTTCATTTTTCAGTATGTGTCATTCCACTGAAGTGTAAACAACATATATTTTTTTCTCTGCGAACATGTCGACTTTCGTTCCAACAAAACGCAATTTGCGGGAAGGTTTACTTTTGTGCTTCCATTTGAAGAAAAAAGCGGTTGAAGCACAACGCATGCTTAATGAGGCTTACGGGGACTATGCTCCATCGATTTCTACTTGTGAGTACTGGTTCCGTCGGTTTAAAAGTGGTGATTTTTATACGGAAGACAAAGAGCGTCCGGGCTAGCCGAAAAAGTTTGAAGATGAGGAATTGGAGGCTTTGCTCGATGAAGACCCGTGTCAAACCCTTCAAGAATTGTCAGAATCATTGGGAGTCGACTTATCAACGGTCGGCAAACGCTTGAAGGCCATGGGAATGATTCAAAAGCAAGGAAATTGGGTGCCGTACCAGTTGAAGCCGAGAGACATTGAACGGCGATTTTGCATGTGCGAACAACTGCTTCAACGGCATAAAAGGAAGAGGTTTTTGCATCGTATTGTCACTGGCGATGAAAAGTGGATCCATTACGATAATCCTAAGCGAAAAAAATCGTGGGGACCACCTGGCCATGCATCAACATCGAGGGCCAAGCCGAATATTCATGGCGCCAAGCTTATGCTGTGTATTTGGTGGGATCAGAAGGGTGTCGTGTACTATGAGCTGCTAAAACCTAACGAAACCATCACTGGGGAACGCTACCAACAACAATTGATGCAATTGAGCCGAGCATTAAAGGTTAAACGGCCGGAATATGCCAAAAGACACGACAAAGTGGTTTTTCAACATGACAACGCACGGCCACATGTTGCAAGAACCGTCAAGGAAACGTTGGAGGCGCTGAATTGGGATATGCTACCCCACCCGCCTTATAGCCCAGACATAGCCCCTTCCGACTGCCACCTATTCAGATCGATGACGCATGGCTTGGCTGAGCAGCGCTTCACTTCTTACGAGGATACCAAAAAATGGGTCGATTCGTGGATTGCCTCAAAAGACGAATCGTTCTTCCGGCGCGGAATCCATATGCTGCCAGAAAGATGGGAAAATGTTGTAGCTAATGATGGACAATACTTTGAATAATATACATTGTACCGTTGTTTCTAAATAAATGCTCAAAAACCGAAAAAAACCTTTAAAATTAATTCCAACCCCCAATATAATATTTTAAAACTTTTACTTTTTGTTTCATTTATGAGAACAAAGCGCCATGTACGGACTTAGTAACGGAACAATCGGATAATTGAACAATAGGCCGGAGCGAAGTTCAAAGCATTGATTTGGCCCAGGGCACATTCGACAGGTATTGTAACAAACGCGTTAACTACAAAATTTCATTTCGATCTGATTGCATCGTTGTGCTCCGGTTTGTTCTTAAAATCAGGACATTTTTTAAATACTAAAGGTATGAAAAATCTTAAGAAGTGATTCAGTTAGTAAAAACATGAAATGTAGGTACACAAAATTTCGTACTTTTCTGAGTACACATCTATTAAACTATTTGACTATCCTCCCGACGAATTTTTGTTCAAGTTGGTCAACCTTTGTATGTACTTCTAATTTGGCTACCCCTCTGACGAATTTTTGTTTAGATCAGCTAACCTTTGTATTTGCTTCCCATACAAAATTAAGTAAAAAATTAATAAAATTATTAATATTAATATTAAGCATACAAAATTGCATTATCATAGGAGCACTTCTTCTATTATTGCCCAATTTTCGTATGAAAAAAAAACCTGTAAGTTTTTCTCCAAAATATTTTGGTATCATGCTAATTAGGCTATTTTTAAACAGCCTACTTTTAAACAGCCATAAGAGTTTATGCATTTTAATATTTCTTTTCCACTTTTCAACCACTGTGCGACGCTTATTAGGTCTCGTGTCAAGTTTATTTTCACTGTTACTCAGTGCAATTATAAATTTTCTACAATTTTCGGAACTAAACTAACTTTTAATCGAAATTACATGTGAAAATAGGCAGCTTAAA
This sequence comes from Dichetophora obliterata, assembly GCA_963920525.1. Classification (NCBI taxonomy): domain Eukaryota; kingdom Metazoa; phylum Arthropoda; class Insecta; order Diptera; family Sciomyzidae; genus Dichetophora; species Dichetophora obliterata. The sequence continues at coordinate 223,759,372 of OY986436.1, read as the reverse complement.
AGAAGGCAATGATTTTTTTAATAGTTGTGCAGCATTTGCACAAATTTTTTTTTAGATATGTATAACTTTTGTTCATTGGAACTTTTTAAGTTTAAAAACATTGGCATTAAAAAAAACGTAAACTCGATTAAAATCTGGCTGTGCAGCTGTTCAAATTCCATCATATAATTAGCACTAAATTGTTCCTTTAAACTCAAAATATGTCCTCTTATATAAAAAAAAGGAATGAGCTGAAGAAAAAGTAATGTTTTGAAAAAGTTGGCTAAAAATTTTAAATGGAACTAAAAATTTGTATCAACCCAGTCAATTTAAAAATTAAGTGTTGTAAGATTAGAGAGATCCAACCTAAACTGAAACTTTTTAATACGAACTCAAAAAAAAAAAAAAACTATCTCAAAAACACACACAATTTAGGAAAAAATGTAGTAACCCTCTCTCACCCAACAAAATTATTAGTGTGAAAACATAAGAAAGCTTTCAATCAACGGACACACAAAACAAGCACTCATCACATGAATATAGCTTAGTCTATTTTTAGGAGCAATATCAGCAATGATATAACGTCAATGCAGCGACATTTCATACCTGATGCAATGCATCAAAGTGAAAAAAATTCGCACACATACTTACACACACACACACACACACACAATAAAAGCCAAGCAGCATGTGCGTAAATTTTGCAAAAAAACAAAGCGAAAAAAAACAAAGCAAAAACTAATAGAGAAAAAGCTTTTCACCACTTTGCAATGTTGAATATGGGCGAGCTGCTCGTGAAACAGACAAACAAACGAAAAGTAAACGAAACAAAAATAAAATATAAAAACAAAAATGTAAGCGTAGAGCAAAATCTATTTCCTGTTTTTCACTATAAACGAACGACTACCAGCGGAGGCTGTAGCCAGGGAGAATCTCAGATTGGAGTGTTCCATGTTGTGCTGCACACGGAGAGAAATGATTCTCTTATATTGAAAATCATTTTGCTTGATTCAAGAATATGTCAAATTAATTCAAATTAAAACCATGTTCATGCTCATAAAAAAAGCTGCTTTTTTCATATTCGAAAATACTTTTTCGAACTGCGTTCATGCTGGCTTTTATTAGCATTAGCTTTTATTTTGACATTTGTGTGATATAGCAGTCCAGGCTAATCGCTTTTCCTTTGCTATTTTTTGGAATAAAAAAAAAATGAAAATGACTATAATTGCTATATTATAACTAAATATATAGAAATACTTACAATCCTTTACTTATTGACTTTGTTGATATTTGTTATTGTTTTTTTTTTCTTTTTAACGTTACAAAAAATCAAAATTAAAGTCGCGTTAAGTTGCATTAGTTGCTTTTTTCTATTGTTACTTGTATGGAAAAAAAGCTGCTTTTTGTTGCGTTTAGTTGCGTTTTACAAAAAGCAGCTTTTTCCACCAGCATGAACGGGCTATTACTTGAACCAAGCATTTAAAACTAATTATTAGAAAATAGTTATTGCTAATATCATATGCGGTCGCAATTTGACCAAATGTCTGTAAAACAGTGAATGAAAATGAACACTAACATTGTTTGAAATGCTGAAATTTACGAAAACTTCAGTGCAATTGCTGTTGTTTTGGTTTTCCGAAGTTTGCTTAACACTTTAACTGTCACCATTCAAAAAAATATCGGGTCCTCCGGGCCATTTTTTTTTTACAGATCTACAGCCCTATTCTGGTTGTTAGCTTTACAAGAAATAGTTAAGGAGATCTTGTTAAGCTGATTGTTATGTTATGTAAATGTTGGTATTCTTAAAAATCATTAACAACATAAAAGCTTAAAAAGCTTTTAAAGTTCACCATGCATGGTGAAAATCGATATGCCTATTGGAAGAAGAGATGCGCTATATAAACAGATGCTCCGAGTGCAACTTGTGACTTTGCAAGCGCTTGAAAAATTTGCCACGACTACTGTAAAATTTCATTATAAACACTTAAAATAAGTAAAAAATTCTTCCATTTTTCAGATTAATGTATTTTAACTTAATATTATATTATAATTTGTATTTTTTTATTATTTTCACAACAATTTTCTATCTAAGAACATACATTTCATTCGTTGTTAAGACTCTTTCTGTTATTAACAAAATTGTAAGGAAAAGAGCTTTTAAATTTGCAGCAAATACGAAACCTTAACAAATTGTTAATATTAACTATTTTGTTAATGTGGTGAGCTTAGTTAAGCTGCCAGAATAGGGCTGCTAGTGTATTTTGTATCAGAAAATCCGAACAAAATAAAGGGTGTTTTTTTAGAGGTATAGAACTTCGAATTGAAATAAAACACAAGAAAATCGTTTTAATGTCCATCAATTTAGCTTTATTGGAAGGATAATTTTATGCCATTAATGTTTAAATATGATTTTGGGCATGTGGCCGCACGGCTGGCTCGAATAAAGCCAATTCTACAGGTCCAATTTTCAACCACTTTTTCGAGCATATGGGGCAATATGTCGGCAATAACGCCACGAATGTTGGCTTCCAAGTCCCCTAACGTTTCTGGTTTGTTGGCGTAGACGAGCGACTTCACATATCCCCAAAGAAAATAATCCAATGGTGTCAAATCACACGATCTTGGTGGCCAATTGACAGGTCCATTCCGCGAAATTATGCGCTCATCGAATGTTTCCTTCAATAAATCGATTGTGACGTGCGCTGTGTGGCATGTAGCGCAGTCTTGTTGGAACCACAACTCATCCACATTCATGCCATCCAATTCGGGAACAAAATAGTCGGTTATCATGGCTCTATACCGGTCTCCATTAACGGTAACTGACTCTCCAGCATTATTTCGGAAGAAGTATGGCCCAATGACTCCACCAGCCCATAGAGCACACCAAACAGTCAGATTTTGTGGATGTAATGGCGTCTCAAGGGTCTCATGTGGATTCTCTTCACTCCAAATGCGCCAATTTTGCTTGTTGACGTAGCCATTCAACCAAAAATGAGAATCATCACTGAACAAAATTTTGCGATGAAAATCAGCATCGAGATCAATCTCATATTCGGCCCATACACCAAAATCACGACGCATTGCATGGTCTCGCGGCTTTAATTCTTGCACAAGCTGGATCTTGTAAGGTCGCAAGCCAAGATCTTTGCGCAAAATCTTCCATAAAGTTGATGGACAAAGCTCCAATTGCTGTGCACGGTGGCGAATCGATTCATTCGGGTCCTCTTCAACATTTTGGTCTACAACGGCAATTGTTTCTTTGGTGCGCACTGTTCGACGTCTCTGCGGATGCATATTATCACATAGAGTAAACGTAGTGCGAAAACGATCCATGGTTAACCGAATTAATTGCTCTGATGGACGATTATGTCGACCATAAAATGGACGGAGCTTGCGGTAAACTTCGCGAACTGAACCATTATTTTCGAAATAAATTTGCACGATTTGCAAGCGTTGTTCTTTTGTCAACCTGTTCATGATGAAATGGCAAACCAAACTGAACATAAATGACATTAGAGTTGCCAGATTTGACTACAAAATGCCAGTTTTATCTCTATTCGAAAAACAAACCTCTAAAAAAAACACCCTTTATCAGAAAATGTTTTTTTTATATTTCTGTGAAATTTTGAAATATTTTATTGAGGCACAACATATGTACCTCGCGGCCTAATTTATCGTTTTGATAAAGTCACTTTGTATAAGAGATAGGCGTGGTTTTGTACCTAATTTGGCTAATTTTCAAACTTGACCTTTATTTTTTAGATAAAAGCTTAAATATTGAATTTCGTGATGATAGCTTGAAAATTACGGCTGCAATCATAATCACAGACAGACGGACAGACATACGGACGGACAGATGGACATGGCTAAATCGACTCGGGTGATGATGCTGATCAAGAATATATATACTTTTCTATACCTACCACGCTTCCTTATGGGCGTTACAAACGGAGTGACAAAATTAATATACCCCAGTAAAAGGGGTTTTTTTTAATCATGAGGGTATAAAAATAATGCGCTTAAGATAGGTTTAGGTATGCCAGGCCATGCGAAATTGAACTACGTTTACAGATTTGCATTTAGAGGTACTAATTTTAAACCATGAACTATAATGTGTAATCAAATACTGAGTCACATACGCTGTGCCTCAGAGCCTACGTGGACATTTTATTGAGGCACACCGTATGTGCCTCATGGCAGTTAACGTGTTAAATTTAATCACCTATTGAGTTGATGAAAAATAATCGTCGGAAATTTGCGAAGAAAAGATGTGTTCAGTTACCATAAGCAAATCTGTGTGTAAGTGTGAGTGAGAGTGTGAGTCGTTGTGAATATGATAATTTCGATAAGAATAAGAGCATTCCCAATCAGCCAAACAAGCTTGGAATAAGCTTTAAACAAGCTTAGAACCGTAAGCATCAAGCTTGGAAAAAGCTTTAGATTACCATTGTAAAATGCTTACAAGTAACTGTAGAATAAACGAAAACGATCCCTTGGAAAATTATTCCTTACTATAAGCTTAATCCAAGTGTTTCTTTAGAATTGGAAATTAGTATTTGAATAAGCTTTTTCCAAGTGTTTCTTTAGAATTGGAAATTAGTATTTGAATAAGCTTTTTCCAAGTGTTTCCTAACAGTTGGAAATTAGTATTTGAATAAGCTTTTTCCAAGTGTTTCTTTTCAATTGGAAATAAGTATTTCAATACGCAACTTTTATGTATAAATATATTTACCAAACAATGCGCAGCCATCTTAAATTGACAAATAAAAATAAAAAAGAAAATTTGCCAGTTCGAGAAGCTGTACCGTCCTCATTTCTCACTGTCAACCTCGCCTTGCCTTCAAGAAAACTTGTCTTGTTGCATTTTAAGCCCTCAGTTGTGGGTTCTTGTCCTTTAAATTCAATATTTTTCACTAATAATTCGTGGATTTTTATGTTTAGTTTCCATAATTCTTAAATGTAGTAAAGAGCAAAGAAAGTGAAAAGAACCACGACCGAACCCGGATTCGAACCGAGGACGTCTGGGTTGATAGTCTAGCGTACTATCCACTAGACTACACAGGTCAACAGTTAACAGCAATCGCAACTTTGAACAGTTGAAAAATTATTACTTTGGCTAACATTTTGCAAGTATGATTGGAAAAAACTTACTTAAAGCAAGTCTTTCCAAGTATTATTGTACAACACCTACTTTTTGTTTTTCTATATAATAATAATTCTACAAAGCAACTTGGAAATGTATTACCTATGCAAGTATTTAACAAACGTGCTTGGAAAAGACTTGGTTTTTGCATTGGGCCATTGTATGTAAGCTTAATCCAATCACTCTTTCTGATACAAAAGCTGATACAATAGGTTTGTTCCCGCCAGGGTTGCCAACTAACATTTTATGGATTTCCCCGCGGTGGTTCTCAAAATTCCCCGATTTTTCATCAAATTCCTCTCAAAAAAAATTTTTATGAATATACTTATAGACTGTTTTAATTGAATATTACAATAAGTAATATAAGGATTTTAAAAATTTTATATTTAATGGAAAATGTTTTTTCGACTCGCGACTTCAAACTTTGAAGCTACAATATGTCGATGACCCGATTCAAAAGTATGTTATGGGTGGTTTTAGGTAAACAGTTTATTTAAAATCTATTTTTTTACATTTGATTATTGTTTTGCAGCTATTCACAAATATGTACAAAAAAATTTATATATCAATCCCGCTTACAATACAGATCCTCTAGCGCTTAAAACCCGGTTCGCCAGAGTACCTTTCACTAACCAGAGTAACTTTAAATGCGTTTTTCTAAAAACATACTTTTTCAAAACAGGCCGCACTTCTGTATTCAAACTAATCGAGCTATTTTATTTTTTTTTTTTAAATCTTTTTGTATTGTAATTTTACACATCTTTAACCAAAATAAGAGTCTTTGTAAAATTTGTCTAGCTTTTACACACAACAATATGGTAAAAAATATAGTAAATTTTTTTCCACGCTTCATAATTTTCTTTATTTTAATTGTTTTTATTCCATTTTGGTAAAAGATGTGCCTTCAAAGGGTCTGTTTTTGAATTTCTTTTTATTTTAGACGATCTGGAGCTGAGCTATGGTGAGTCCCGATTTTCACTTATTTTTAAGCACACTTACTTCAGCGCAATCTTTATATTTAAAAATAGTATGTTAAAAAAATGTTACTTATACTGATGATGTTACATTAACAAGCAAATGAAATTTTTTTGTATGTATAATACAGGGTCCGCCATCTAACGTTTTTTTTTTCAACTAGTGCTTATTTCGTGAATGATAACACTTAGCTCATGTCTGATTTGACAGATAATTAGTTTTATCCTTCCGCTGAACGAATATGGTTGTGTATACGCTTGAACAACGCTGAGAAGTGGGCCTGCGATCGAATTACAAAAGATGCCGATTTTGCCAAAAAAATCATCTTTTCAGATGAAGCTCATTTTGATCTTGGCGAGTATGTAAACAAGCAAAATTGTCACATTTGGGGCACAAAAAACCCGCACGCATACATTGAAAAGCCGCTGCACCCAAAACGAGTCACTGTTTGGTGCGGATTTTGGTCCAGAGGCATAATTGGGCCATTTTTCTTCGAAAATGAGCAAGGAGTGGCCGTTACAGTCAATGGCGATCGTTATCGGGCCATGTTGAACGAATTTTTGTTCACAACATATATAAATATTGGCAACATTTGGTTTCAACAGGACGGCGCTACGTGCGATAATGTGCTTAAAAATTGGACCGATCGTGTAGGCTACTGCATGGCCAACCGAGGCAGCCATTTGAATGAAATTATTTTCCATTATTAACCGGAAAGATTGTACTTTCAAATAAAAAAAGAAATTTGAGAAAATATCTAGTAGTTTTTTTTTATACAATTTTCAAAAAAAAAAATTATTTGGCGGACCCTGTATAATTATATAATTATATATATAATTTTTTGTAGAAAACTTCTTCTAAAATATGCCTTATTTTAAAATGCTTTTGCCTAAAATCTCTCTGAAGTCAACTTCGCACATTCATGATGTTATTGAAATGCAAATCAAAGTGTAAAATTTTTTTTCAATTGTGCAATATCTTTCAAGGTTATAAACGAAAATACAATAAAAATTAAACAAAAATGTATTACTAAAAAAATAATTTGGCAGTAAGGATTTTTTTTTTTTTGCTAATGTTAATCTTATTTTTCTGATGTTGCAAGAAGAACATTGTATCAGAAAATCTATATATATAAAAATGGATGTATGTATGTGGGTATGTGGGTATATGGGTGGGTATGTGGCTATATCACGTATAGACTCCAAAACCGCTGAACCGATCTTTATGAAATTTTCAGGGAAAATAAAGCCACATCTTGAGAGTGTTCCTGTGAGGTTTCGTAACGATTGGAGAAGGGGGCGTGGTACCTCCCATACAAGCCAAATTTGCTCCATCGATCACAAACAAAAAAAGGATAGATATCAGGCGGTTTCAATCGTAAAAAACTAAGATTTGGTGATTTTGTTCAGATGGTTACTGTCGGTAACTGTTAAAAAATGGGCGTTGTCGTAATATAAATACGCCCACTTTTTTGAAATCATGGCAATTCCAGAGTTCTATACACTTTTACAGTGAAACTTGCTGTATAGGTGCTCCAAGAGGCGGTCACTATATATAAATGTTTTCACGCCTACTCCAAATCGATATCTATATACATAAAAAGCTAAACGATGTGTGTCTGGCTGTGTGATGTCTATAGACTCCAAAACTACTAAACCGATTGACCTGAAATTTTGGCAGCCGATTTATTTCAGGTACGAGATGGTTGAGGGAAAAAAATGTGTCACACCCCCCTTTTACCGCCCCCAAATCAATAAAAATGTTATATTTCAGTCAGTTTGGTTCGTATAAGGCTAAAATTTTGTAATTTAGTATGTACGGTTACTGTCGATAACTGTACTTAAAATGGGTTTCCACGCCCCCTTTTACCGCCCACAAAGAAATGAAAACGCTTTATTTCAGACGGTTTTGGTCGTATAAGACTTAAATTTGGTACTTTGGTTTGTGTAGTTACTGACAGTAACTGTACGAAAAATTTTGCGCCCACAAATCAGTGAAAATTCTATATTTCAAGCAGTTTTGGCCGTATGAGACTAACATGTGATACCTAAGTTTTTATGGTTACTTTCGGCAACTGTACTAAAAAAGGCGTCATCGCTATATAGCCACACCCACTATTTGAGAAATCATTACAATTGACTACTGGGTCAATTGAGCTAAAATTTTGGCTTAGTTTGAACGGTTACTGTCAGCAACTGAACTAAAAATTGGTTTCCACACCCCCCCTTTTACCTCCCACAAACCAATGAAAACGTTTTATTTCAACGGTTTGTATCGTGTTGGACAAAAATTTTGTAATTCAGTTCATATGGTTACTCTCGGCAAGTACACTAAAAATAGGTATGTCCCACTTTAGTTAAACTCACTTTTCAGGGAGTTAGCGTCGAGTGAAGTTAAGTGGGCCAGGCTTAAGCTAAATTGAGCTGAAATTTTGGCAGTCGATTTGTTTCGATTACGAGATGGCTCAAGGGAAATATTTTCCCGCACCCCTTTTTACCTCTTGCAAAACAACAAAAATGTTATATTTCGCACGGTTTTGATCGTATTAGACTAAAATTTGGTTATTTAGTGCATATGGCTTCTTTCGGCAGCTATACTGAAAATGGTGAATATATTTTGCATTTCTTGACATTTTCGTATATGGCAGTAAGGTGGTCTGTGGCAGAACAACGTCTGCCGAGGAGAGTGAGTGTTCCTGTGAGGTTTGGTAACGTAAGGACGAGGGGGCGTGGTACCTCCCATACAAGCCAAATTTGCGCTATCGACCACAAACCAAATAAAGGATATATATCAGACGGTTTCGATCGTAAAAACTAAGATTTAATAATTTTGTTTAGATGGTTACTGTCAGTACCTGTACAAAAAATGGACGTAGTCGCATTAAATATACGCCCACTTTTTCGAAATAATGGCAATTCCGGAGTTCTACGCATTTTTTATAGTGAAACTTGCTGTGTAGGTGCTCCAAGAGACAGTCACGATACATAAATGTTTTCACGCCCACTTTTAGCGCCCACAAATCAATATCTGTATACATAAAAATGAATCGTGATTTGTTCGTATGCTTAAAACTTGAAAACGACTAGACCAAAAAGGATACTTCCTTCTACTGGTTTGTTCGTAACTACTACGCAAAGGTTTAGGAAAAAAGTAATGCCACACCCCTTTTATCGCCCACAAATCAATAAAAATGCTATATATAAGACAGTTTTGGTCGTATTAAGTTAAAATTAGGTAAATAAGTTCATATGATGACTGTCACTAACTTTAATAAAAACGGGCGTGGTCACACTTCATCTACGCCTACTTTTGGAAATATCACAATACTTCGAAACTATTGGTCCGATTGAGCTCAAATTTTGTAAGTGGCTTTGCTTTGAGTACGAGATGGTTTAAGAAGAAATGCCACACCTTCTGTTACCTCCCATTAATATAAAAACAATTTGTGTTATCGAATAGCGTTATGGGTCGCACAGCTTAGAAATTCGGTATTCGACCACAATTCGACCACCACACCACACCGTTTCAGTGATGAAATTTTATGGGAGTGGACAAGGGGGAGGGGCACCTCCCATACCACCCAAATTTGTGATATCGAATAGCTTTGAAGTTATAGGAATTCAGCTTTGGAATTCAGTTTTTTACCTCAATTTACACATGCAGGGAGGCCTGACATCTCCCTTACAACCCAAATTTGCAATATCGAATTGCTTTGAAGTTATAAGTTGACAGCGTAAGAATTCGATGTTCGACCTAAATTTATACATGCACTTTCGTTTCTTACATTTTATGGGCGTAGGGCAAAGGGGAGTGACACTTCCCATACAACCCAACTTTGTGCTATCAAATAGCTTTGGAGTTATAGGTCGCACAGCGTCGGAATTCAGTATTTGACCAAAATTTACGCATGCAGATTTACTGATAAAATTTTTTAGAGTTTGTCGGGGGGGCGTGACACCTCCAACTTAACCCAAATTTGCGATATCGAATAGCTTTGGAGTTATAGGTAACTCAGCCTTCGGAATTCAGTATTCGACCTCAATTTACAAATGCAGTTTCATTGGTAAAATTTTATGGGCGTAGGGAAAAGGGAGTGGCACCTCCCATACAACCCAAATTTGTGTTATCGAATATATTTGGAGTTATTTGTCGCACAGTTTTGGTATTCGGTATTCGACCTCCATGTACACATGCAGTTTAATTGATTACAGTCTATGAGGGGTGATCAAGAGGGCGTGGTACTTCCTATACAACCCAAAGTTGTTATATCGAATAGCTTTGTGGATATAGGTCGCACAGTCTCGGAATTCAGTATTTGACCTCAATTTAGACATGCTGTTTAACTGATAACATTTTATGGGCGTTTGAATAGGGAGAGTGGCAGCAACGCGCCGGGTTTCAGCTAGTTTAATATAAAATTGAATTCCCCGCAAATATTAGATAAAATGTTAAAGGGATTTTTTAGAATGGTTATCAATAAAAAACTAAGACTAAATTTTTAATTTTTTTGGATTACATATATGATAACACCAAAAAAAGATTACTTTTCAATCTAAGGAAAAGTTTAAAATTTTCTAATCCAAAAAAGATTAGTTTCCAAAATCCAAAAAAAGGTTTATAAAAAGCAATAAAATATCAACTTGAAATAAAAAACTTTTCTGACCAGTTCATGATTTAAACACACGTCCACTGATTTGCTGATCCAACACCTTATCCACTCGTCCAACTCAGTTGAAAATAAGGTTTCGCTTATTTTATATCATTAAGAATGCAAGTAAGTTCCTTTCAGGAACGTGGGTTTGAGACCCAGCTAAATTAGGGATTAAAAAATAGTACTTTTTGGATTAAAAATTCGTTTAAACCAAAGTTTGGATTAAAACGTAGTCCCAAATTTTTAACAGTGTATGAAAACTTTTAAGTCTCTTAAAATTCGGCAAAAATTAAATAACTATCTAAATTACTAAAATTAAATAAATTAAATATCTACTTACGTGCTCTAATTTTAAAAATATTACTGATGTCTGACGAACATCTTTTTAAGAACAATAGTTTATTATCATCCAATGTAAAGTTAAAACTTTGTATAAAAGACGTTTGCTTGAAATTATGTGGCTTATTTCATTGATACAATTTACAAAATTTACAAAGAAATGCCCGAAATTGTGTTTTGCGATGTCTGTCAGACTATGACACACAGTGTAAGTTGCACTGTGTAACGAGGTGGAAAAGTCATAAATAGGTAAAAGTAAGTATGCAATTATAATTTATAGTTAGGACTCTTAATTATGCGAATCTAAAAGGATTATTTAAAATCTTTCCATTTGTGGTAGTTATGGTATTTATATGCTCCTATGAAAATTTTACTAAAATTCATTCTTAATAGTTTTGTACAGAATATTTTCCAAAATTCCAAAAGTTTTAGTAAAATTCATATACGAAACTTTAGCAAAAATATATTTTAAAAGTTCTTGCTCAAAAAAAAAATCTTTAAAAATATCAATAAAAAAATTTTCATATACCACAAAAAAGGTCCTAGAAATCCAAAAAAACCTAAATTTCTATATACAATTAAAGAATAAAAACATTTTTGTTTTTTTTTTATTTTTAAGTACGTCTTAAAACATGCCTTTTTTAACACATTCCCAAAATTTGGTCTAAGACTACATAAAATGACAATAAGGATTTTATGACCACTTTTAATCCGAATCGAATGTTTTAACGAAAATGCTCAAATTTATATGAAAAGATTATCAATTTTCCATAAAGTTTCAAACGCAATCAAACAAAAAGAAGATTTTTGTTTTTCTTTTATTTTTAAGTGTGTCTTAAAATAACTTTTTCTCAACACATTCAGCCCAATCATGAAACTTTTTTCCCAGGAGTTGTAAAAGGGATTTTCCGTTTTTAAGATAAAGTTTAAAAACTTTTTGAAAATTTTTAATGCAATTTTGTTTATCAACCGCCAATATTCATTAGTGTAAAATAAAAAAATTAGATGTCTTTTTCTGCTATCTTAAAAAGGGAAACTCCCTTTTACAACTCCTAGCACAAAATGTTTCATAATTGGGCTGATTCTCAAAATTTGGGAAACCGACAATAAAAACTAAGGATTTTATGACCTGTTCCATGGAGCATTTTTTGACGAAAATGTGCAAATTTATGTAAAAAAAATTACAAGTTTTTCATAAAATTTCAAGCACAATTACAAAATAAAAACATTTTATTATTTTTTTTATTTTTAAATATGTCTTAAAATATGCCTTTCTCAAAACATTCCAAAAATTTGGTCTCAGACTACTTTCAAATAAGGCTTTTTTGACCACTTGTCTAAAGCATGTTTAGACGAAAATGAGCACCAATTGCGTAAAAAAATACATGATAAGGTTAAATTCCACATTTAAACAAACTACTAAGGAATTATCTTCGACTAGACCGAAGTCAAAATACCCCCACTGCCGTATTTTAAATTATTTGTAGTCTTGAATGTTCTATTATTTTGATAACGTCACTTTTATTGGTCGCCGTATTATCCAAATATATCACATTTGAAATTCACAGTCCCTTTTAATTATTAAAGCTTGTATACAACATCAAGTTGAAACATTAAATTTTTTGGAATTTATAAATGTTTTACTATTATGATTACATCATTTTGTAAAGAAGGTGGGCGAAATTTTGAGTTTTTTTTAAATTTCAAACATCGAGTGGATAGTTAAGATTAAAACTAATTTGAAAAATTTTAAGCCACTGTAGTTATTTTCGTGGAATTTAAGAAGATTTTACTGATTTCATAAAGTCACTTTGTATGGGAGGTAGCCATGATTTTCATTTGATTTTTCCAAATTTCAGACTTAAGCAAATTAATTGTTAAAGCTCATGAGCAAAATTTTAAGTCATTAGATTAATTTTTGCGAAATTGAAAGAGATTTTACCATTTTGGTGAACTCACTTTGTATGGGAGGTAGCCGTGGTTTTCATTCGATTTTTCCAAATTTCATACTTAAAGTACAGATAAATTGTTAAAGCTTATGTGAAAAATTTAAAGTCACTAGATTAATTTTTGCGGAATTGAAGGAGATTTTACCCTTTTGGTAAACTCACTTTGTATGGGAGGTAGACGTGATTTTTATTCGACTTTTACAAATTTCATACTCAAAGTGCATATTAAAGGCAAAAGCAAAATTTTAAGTCATTAGATTAATTTTTATGGAATTTAAAGAGATTTTACCGTTTAGTTAAATAACTTTGTATGGGGGGTAGGCGTGGTTTCTATACGATTTGGCTCATTTTCGAACTTAACCACCATTTTTTAACAATAAGCTCATATATTGAATTTCGTTACAATATCTATAAAATTACGGCTGTTATCTTGATCACAGACAGACAGACGAACAGACGGAGATGGCTAAATAGACTCAGGAGGTGATTCTGATCGGCGTTTCAAGCGGAGTGACAAAGTAAATATACACCTATAACGTTTTTTAAACGTGGGGGTATAAAAAGAGCTCAATTTAAGGCTTTAATGTGCAAAGACAATAGAGACTTGAAATTTTTTACGTAAATAATACAAAAATCAGTATTCTAGAAATTTTAATCTGTTTAATATTTATGCATCTTCTTCTTGCTAGGTAGTGTCGAAAAAAGTCGTTTTCATCCAGGCCGAAAACTTTTCGAGTTATACGCATCTGATTTCATCTGAGTTTATCGTGAATTGTTTGTTAGGATTACGGAACGTGTTAAAAAGGCAAACATAGCACTAATTGCCTGTAAAAAAGCTATAGGTAAAAAATGGGGTTTTTCCCCCAAAATAGTACGCTGGATTTATACAGCAATTGTCCGCCCCATACTAATGTATGGCTCACTGGTATGGTGGAGGGCCCTTGATAAGGCAACCGCACTTCAGAAGTTTGCAAAGGTGCAAAGAAGCGCATGTCTTTGTATTACGGGGGCACAGTCCTCAACACCAACTAGCGCACTCAATGTCATGCTTCACCTTCCTCCTCTCGATATCTTTGCCAGGGAATGTACCAACACTGCAGCCCTGAGACTTAGAGAATCTGGTAATTGGATAGGTAACATGTGCGGCCACACAATTATTCTGAACTCGTCTGCACCCGACAAAACAGACTACTGTGTGCCGTGCTTAAATGTTGAAAAGAACTATGCAGTTTTCATCCCTTCGCGGCTAGATTGGGCAAACAAAATCCCCCTTAAAACCTCCGCCATAAAAATCTTCACAGATGGATCCAAACTTCAAGAACAAGTAGGGGGAGGTATCTACTCCCAAGATCTCGAAATCGAAGCGTCCTTTAGACTTCCTAACTATTGTAGTGTCTATCAAGCGGAAATGATGGCTATTCACGAAACCACTAGGATTCTACGTCAAAAAGACCTTGAAGGAAAGTGTATTTCCATCTTTTCAGATAGCCAAGCTGCACTGAAAGCACTGAACTCAAATATTGACAACTCTAAAACTCTCACTGAGTGCCGCAAATCTCTTAACGAGATGGCAAGGCTACTCAGGATTCACCTCATATGGGTACCCGGACACAGGGATATCGAGGGCAACAATTTGGCCGACGAATTGGCAAGGAAGGGTACGACCTCTAACACCCTCTTAAATGAGAACTTTATTGGTATACCCATTTCCTCCTATAAACTCCAGTACAAGAACAGATCCCTAGGTCTTGCACAAGAACGCTGGGAACGCCTTGATACATGTGGGATAACTAAGCTTACATGGCCTACCTACGATTTAAAACGCACCAACTCACTGCTTGAGTTAAGCAGGGTAAACCTGTCAAAAATAGTAGGAATCCTAACGGGACACTGCCTGATCGGAGCGCATGCCCTTCGGTTGGGAGTTGCATCAAACGATTTCTGCAGAAGCTGCAGATGTGAGGAGGAGGTAGAAAACGTTCAGCACCTCCTCTGCGAATGTCCGGCTCTAGCTAAAAGGAGAATGGCAACTCTGGGCCTTCCCTTTTTAAACGGACTTGCCGAAGTCTCATGCCTGGAAATCAAGCATATACTCAAATTCATTATCCGCTCGAACTGGTTTGAGGAGGGAAATCTCTATTAGGTTTTTAAAGAGATCATGTGGTATCACAACGGGCCTGCTTTGGCCTAAGTGTACGAGTCGTCTATCGGCTCAGCCACCGTTACCTAACCTAACCTAACCTTGTTAGGATTTTAACAACAATCTTTCTTCACTCAATTGTAGTGAAGTTTGTAGGCTTAAATATGTAAAAATATTAATTGTATTGCTTAAGAAGCTAGTCATAAAGAGTTCAAAAAAATTAGCTTAAATCATACCCGTAAAAACTTTTGAGAACTATGCAATACAGAATTATTACGTGGGTTACTGCTTTCATCAGATAATTTTACATCTTCTCTTAGAAAAATATTGAAAAAAAAAACAGAATAATGATAATGAAAACAATGAATTCGTTTTAAATGAAGATCATGATACGATTGATGACAAAATTGATTTCATTTCTGATCTCGATTTCTCTAACTTTGTGTAGATGACAGTCAATCATTTTCTCTGTTATTTTATCTTATTCTTAAGATTTGTGTAAAATTTAAACAAACCCATGTATTAAAAAAAAGAAAATATTTTATAAAGAATTTTATAAAAAATATAAAAAGGGGGCAAGCGCAAGAGGCAATGACCATTTTTGATATATCTTCATATTAAAACATTTAGAAAATTTTAAGAGGAAATCAAAAAACTTTCTAAATTGGTCTTGGTCTTAGTTGTAGAAGTGTAACATATTGCGAAACATGTATTTTGATAAGATGCATGATAATCAATCCAAAACTCGATTTTGAATTTTTTTTAACTTATGGCTTCTTTGATTTCATATGACGTTATGTTCATTATGTATTAATATATTTTGAAAAGAATACAAAAATACTTTTTTAAGGTTAATTTTTAAATAAAGCAGAGCTAAACCATTCATTTTCAAATAGTATATTGTACCCATTGCTGTAAGGCCGTATTCATATTACGCTTTTAGTCGCGATTGCTCTCACGTTTTTTTTTTTTTTTTGCAAACGCTGCTGAAAAATAATGAATTTTGTGTGTATTTAAATACATTTATTTATTTAATATTCAGTATTTCTCAGCCGTGTTTGCAAAAATAAAATTGAGAATGGTGTCGAAATCGCGACAAAAAAGAGTAATATGAACCCAGCCTTATAAGTTACGATACCATTTCATTTACCTTTGTTTTACAAAAACTTTTCAATACGTATTCTTAAATTGAATACTTTTTTTCTACGAATTTTATTCGTAATTTTCAGACACGAATAGAATTCGTAGGATAGACATAGTTTGGCACAAATTTCAAATATTTTATTCATATTCGTACAAAAACAAATTTATATTGTACTTTACATTTACGAATGATCGTAATACCTAATCACGAAAAAAAAACATTCTGTTCAGCTAGGGCTTGAACCGCGGTTCTTTAGCGTATGGGGCACGTACTCTTCCAGTAGGCTACGGCCACCTTGCAATCACACATGTTCTTATATTCGCTAATTGTTCGACAAACCAGTCTGAACGATTTCATTTGAAAATTTTTTAAACTCAACTAAAACTTCGTACCTTTTACGAATGATGTGTGCGGTCAACCAGCGAATGAATTCGTTAGTAAATACTACGAATGTAGCTACAGAAATCAAGGTGCATTTACTTTATTCATTGAACGTTTGTTTGTGTATGCATTGAATAGGGAGATTCGTAACATTAGTCGTGGATTTTCCAGGAAGTTCTTGTATAAGTGTGAATTGTCTGTTCGTGGAAAATTGTTACAGTGTATACTCCAGAAGTATTTACCTTTACCTTGTGAGTTCAGGACTATTGTGAGTAGGTCGATGTTTGGGAGTCAGATGCAAGTTCTAAAATACAGTTGCGAAGATTTTTCTTTGTTGTTGTGTAGGGTTTTTAAGCGGTTTAATTTGGGTGTTCCTGTGTTTCGATCCGCTGTTCAGTTTATTATTAGTGGTGTTGGTTCAATAGTTGGAATTATTGAGTCTTTAAATGGTGACCCTAGGGTCTGTGATTTCAATGCATAAAGGAGTTTTTGGTCATACTATTTCTGATCGTTATATACTAGGGCGGGTCGATTTGTAGGGAGTGAAAAAATTCACCAATTTCCCTATGATTTCCGTATTCTATGGGTTATTCCATGAAAATTTGCCGAAGGAACCATACCTCTATCGTTAATATCGAGTCCCCTACTTTTTGTTGGTACATTTTCCCCAAATTGACGTTCGTATGAAATATTACCTACACGTTCACATCCATAACTCAAAAACTATCGATCGGGTTTAATCGCCAGTAGGCGCGTTGGAAAGGTGAGCTCATTTTGATCAATTTACCAAAAAAATTGGTCCAACGGTTCAAAAGTTACGGGCATTTTTGTCCAAATTTTGGAGCATTTTTCCATTTTTTCATGATTTTGTCCAAGATTTTGTCTTTTACTACACTCAAATTGAATATTTTTTTTTTTGATAATAGGTTGATAGATACTTTATTATCTCTTAATTTGAATTTTTGTAGAAAAAAAATAAAAAGGGAAAAAAAATCAAAAAGTTGGTTTTATGTGTTATTTTGTTTTAGCAATATCGCATGAATTAATCAACCGAATTCGATAAATTTGGGCTTAAACTCTTCGTTTTGAATTGTAAATTGAATTAAATAATGGATTGAGCCAAAAAAATGGCCATGAAAGTAATATTCTTGGACAAAAGCATGAAAAAAATGGAAAAATGGTCCAAAATTTGGACAAAAATGCCCGTAACTTTTGAACCGTTGCACCAATGTTGGAGATTTTTTTTGTAAATTGATCAAAATGAGCTCACCTTTCCTACTGGCGATTAAACCCGATCGATAGTTTTTGAGTTATGGATGTGAACGTGTAGGTAATATTTCATACGAACGTCAATATGGGAAAAAATCTACCAACAAAAAGTAGGGGACTCGATTTTAACGATAGAGGTATGGTTCCTTCGGCAAATTTTCATGGAATAACCCATAGAATACGGAAATCATAGGGAAATTGTCGAAAAATAAATCGACCCGCCCTATTATATACGCTTACCTTTGTTAGGAGAAATTGATTTAGGTTTTCAAATTTTGCTTTTTAAGGGTTTATATGGTACTATGGGAATTGAGTGTGAGTCTGTGAAGGCTATATCGGTTGTTCCTAGGTTGCTTCAGCAGGGCATTGATGTTTTTATTAACGCATTAAAGAATCGTAAGGTTTATTCTTACCGGGCTTTGGGTTTACCAAAGCCTAAGTGAGTGTTTTTGAAAAATTATATTCTTTTTTTAAAAATTATATTCTTTTTTAAAAAGTCTAGATCATGGTCATTCCAAAGACTATCCTAACAATTAGTTCAGCAGCTGTTTACTCTAATTTAGTTCCAATAAGCTCATAATATTAAGCCCGTAATTTTAAGCACTTGTAACTTAAGTGTTTGGTCAATCATTAATACAATTCAATGTATTTAATAGATCTTTTGTTAATTTGATTCAATAGATTTAATAGATCTTTTGTTAATTTGATTCAATAGATTTAATTGATCTTTCATTAATTGATTGCTTTTTATTAATTTCAAAGTGTTATTTCAAATGTTCAAAATAATTTAATTGTTCTTTACTTTAATTAATCCTTTATGCTTTGGTTACTTTCCATTATTTTAGTTACTTTAGTTAACCCTTTATGCTTTGATTACTTTCTATTATTTTAGATACTTTAATTAGTATTTAATTGCCTTTTAATTAATCTTAAGTTACTTTATTAAAATTATAAATAAATGGATGAAAGATAATTCACGGAGTTCTGAATTCTAGTTTTCTTTTCTTTTCCACAGCTGCGTAAATAACCGCTGGACAGTCATTTGTATGACCATGTTTTTATTTTGGATGGGTAATTTGGGGAGTTTCCTCCCTAATTCCTATACATGTAGCTGGCTAATCATCATCTATGGGTGGAGGAGGTTTTGTATAGAGTGCCTCGTTCCTTCGTCGTAGATGTGATCCGCAGCAATTTCAAAAAGAAGTAATATTGTTAGATGTTGGTAATAATTCCCCATGAATTTGTCTCTTTTTTTCCCTTTTTGTGTTTTAAAGTGTTATTTCATTATGTTATTTTAAGTGTTATTTCATTATATAATTTTTGGTGGCTAGTCTAAGTAGTAGTTGGCAATGTGATAAATACTCTACTTCTCCCTGTTATTGAATCACAGGTAGTATTAGTTTATCCATTGTAGGTGTTTTTTATAAAATAGTAATCACTATTTTTGCACCTATTCCTTTTTTACCCCGTGGGACCTATTATGATACGACAGAAGACTCTTGGGTTCCAACCAACAGATTTTGGTTTCCTAAGATGGTTGGTTACGCTTACATTGGGACGAAACTTTGAGCAATGCAATGGGTAACAGGAATGCCCAATAATGGCTGCATTCCATAGCATCTGTGCATCACAAATGGGTCAATTCGATTCGGTTCCAAGTTATGTTGGCGGTGAGGCCTCCCTATGACATGCCTTGGGAATCTAGGTGGCAATATTGTGTGTGACAGATGAAGTGTTAAGTTTTTCCAGTTTGTTGTGTTATTCGTCTTGTTAAATGTAAGTGACAGTAGAAATTTTAAATGTACAATAAGATATTTTTCCAGCAACATGGGCCACCCCAATACTGCCTAAAGACGGAATAATTTTAAGCAATTACAGGCTTTTATGAGGCACGTTTTAGTGTGCACATTGTAGTTTAAAACTATGTTTTTGTAAAAACATGTTTGGAGACTTTCCATAAATTTTTTAAAAATTTTTATAAATTTTTATAAAAATTTTTTTATTATGTATGAGAGCTAAGAATCTTTGATTTTAATGTATATACTTTTTGAGTTGAAGTGTGAAACCATGCACCTGGCATCGACCTCAGTAAATACCGTAGGTATGCCAACTGCATGATTGTCAGCACCTTGTGCTGAGACTAGTAACGTGCACGAAGGGAGGTCCTTTCACTGGGTTATATAAATATTCAGTCATGTTTTTTTATATTATCAAGGTTTTTTATGTCTATGAATTTTTGAACAAGCAGATTTCAGAAACTTCCGGAAACCTAGAAATTAGTGAATTCACAGTTTTCAGAATTTCATAAAATTTTAGACTTTTTAGAATAAGAGTTTTAGATTAAGAGTTAAGATCCTATTAAACAAAAACAACAAAAATAACAAAAATGACAAAATTAGTGTAAAGCTCTTAGATTCAATTTTGGGTTTCTCGGATACTTCGGGTTATTTTCCGATTAGTGAAGCAGCTAAAATAACGGATATAAACTTTGATGATAGGCAAATTTATGTTTTAAAGTCATTTTAAACAAGCAGAAGACAAAGTAAATAAATAATACAAAAAATTAATATTTTCCAAAAAGTCGGCTTATTTTTCTATCATAAAGATGATCCAATTTTGATTTTTTTTTAAATTTTCCTTAACTTAATAAAATGACAAACAATTCTACAGCATTAGGAAAGTGAATAAAGTAGGCCAATTTTGGAACAAGGACTAATTTTTCAATAACCTTATATCATATTCAGCAAACGATTTTATTAGAATATGTTATAATCAAACGATTATGTTTTTTATGACATAAACTCAAAAAGGAGACTCGATTTCAAACAATCATTTTATAATTCTTAAAATTCAAAATTATATCAAACCAGGATTCAGAATCAGGCCTTGCAGGGAAACATTCTGGAATATGTTAAGAAAATGTATGAAACCGAAACCAATCTTATATACATGTACCTCTTTATTTATTTATTCATACGTTTTGAATTTAAAAAAATTGTTTAAATCATTCAGGTATGTTTCTGTACTAGATTGTAGGAACTTTCAAGCTACTAGAACTGATTCATGTTGGAAAAAAAAATTAGGAGATTGGTGTGAATGTGGTGTGAGATCCGGTGAAAAATATCTCCCTCACCATGCGAGGAACATTTAAGAATAGCGACAACTCGAATTTTTAATCTTTGCAAATGACATGGATTTTGACCTCCTAAATCGACATCTGAAAAATTTCAGTCCGCTCAAAATTGAATTAGGAATTAAAGGGTTTCAAAGTTAAAAAATGGCCTAAAAATGTAGTTTCTTTTTAAGTTTTCAACAAAAAAAAATATTGTTTAATATTAGGAAATTTTTTTATTCTAATTTTAAAAGTTGAAACCTTGGGGCTCGATAGTAATTAATAAGATTTTATCATTGGCGTCGGAAGCGGGGGGGACAAGGGGGCAATTTCCCCCCACTTTTTTAGCTAGATAAACAATTTAAAAAGAAAACTTCAAAAGTTATTCAAAATATCAGTTTTTTTTACAACGATAATATTTTTGAATTATATATTTTCATCTTCTTTCTTTATTCTTCATAAGCATGCTTGCGGATAACCATTTTCTTTCTCTGTGTTTGCAAAAAGGTAGAACAAAATGTAGAGTTTCTCTTGTGCAAAAAGCTTAAGTCCAACTTTCGATACTTCAATACTGCGGTAAGCTTTCTGAATAGTTAATTAGGCGGTAGGACTCAGAGAATAAAAGTACACAGTAAAAAATATGAGCATAAATTTTATACTATTTTTTATACATATGAATCAAAACAAAAAATGTTTTAAAATTTATACCATCAAATCTTATAAATTTTTAAAGACCATTTTTCTCGTCAGACCAATCGAAACCACTATATTTATACATTTCCCGATTTCGGTGAATTTTTTCCCTTCGAACCAGAATATATTTGTACGTTACAATTTAAAATTTGTAAATTATATTTGTTTTATTATTTTTATAATATTGAGTGGTATAAAATTTATAAAATATTTGGAATAAAAAAGTTTATACCACACAAATAGTTTAAAAAAGATAAAATTTACCTTCAAATTTTTTACTGTGTAGGCATAAACTTTTCAACATATAAAAATACTAGCAGCGGAGTGCCCCAATAGACCGAGGTCTATTGCCGTTTTCTATGTTTATTAATGATATTTTCGACAAGTGCAATAACGTCTCAATGCATGCCTTTGCTGACGATTCATTCGCGTAAGAAGCGGGGGGAAAATGGGCAGTTGCCCCCCGCATATTTAGCTAGATAAACAATTTAAAAAGAAAACTTCAAAAGCTATTAAAAATATCAGTTTTTTTTTACAAAATATATAATATTTTTGTATTATATATTTTGCTCTTCTTTCTCTCTTCTTCATAAGCATGCTTTCGGATAACCATTTTCTTTCTCTGTGTTTGCAAAAAGATAGAACAAAATTTAGAGTTTCTACTGCAATTCCAATTTGAAAAAAATTCGGATACACTGAAAAAACTATTGCATGAAGTTGAAAAACCTGTTGCTTTGGTTGTGACTGTGCCTGCATCAGTAGCTTCATCTGAGCGTCCTTTTAGTGCACTAAGACGACTTGAAACGTATCTTCGAGTAACTCTGACACAGAAACGACTCACTCATGCTGCACTTATACAAATTCACAAAGATTAAACCGAAGAATTGAATTCGATGGAGGTGGTGAAAAAGTTTGTTTCTCGCAAGGACAGAAAGATACATTTTGGAAGAATTTAAATTGATATAACTTTTTGTACCTTATTGCTTTTAAACCATGTAAAGATATGCCTAGTCTTGCTTTATAAAAGCAACAATTGAGGAGTTGGGTGCAATAAGGGCACAAGGTGAGATGTGGAAAGAAAAGGCCCTGTTTTATGTCCCCTCAAAATATCAAGTTGATATCTCTTAAACAGACTTCAAAAAAGCAAAAAATGTGAACCTCTACATGTGCCCTTCTTGCATGGGTCGATAGAAGTAGCATACAAAACTAGCGGAACTTTGTTTAGTCAGTGCACAAACAAAAATGCTGTTTTGTTCTTTGCTTTGGTTTATTCTTCTTCTTACTCTGCTGTTTTTTATTTGATTTCGGACTTTGAAGAATCAAACGCAAATTAGTATTTAATACATTTCAAAAACATTTTAAAAATGAATTCGGAAAGTGATTCAAAAAGCGATTTTGAAGGGTCAGAAAGTTCATATCAATTTTCACACAGTTCAAGTGATAGTGAGTTGGAAGGTTCTACATTAACCACAAAAATTTTGGGGAGAAAACGAAAAATACTCAAGGAAACTTGGAAAAGAACTATTAAAAAAACTGCGAAAGTCAATGGGAAAAGATATCGAAACACCAAAGGTAGATTTTTCAAACCTCGTATTTCAAATCCCTGTGGCGTGTCAGGAAGGTATACCAATATGTTTACCTTAATGATCAGCGCCGAAAACTGAATTGATTTAGGCATGTTCATCCGTCTGTATGTCTGTCTGTCTGTCTGTCTGTCTGCTTGTCTGCCTGTTTGTCCGTCTGTCCACACGATCACAGCCGCTAGGTTTAGGCTATCGTCTTGAAACTTGGGTAACAAGCTTTTATTTATAAAATAAAGACTATGATTGTACAAAAACAACGCTTTCCTATCTTACAAAGTCACGTAATCAAAGAAGTTAAGCCTTAATATATCCGGAAGTTTTTGAGCAATCGAACGAAAATTTAGCATAGAAGATTTTCTCTTTAAGTGATAGCCAAGTCTGAAAATAAGCATAATCAGCTAAAAACCACGCCTACTTTCCAACATAAATTGACGTCGTTTATGAAGTTCAACCTTTATTTAATCGCATGCCGAATTTATATTTCTCTTCACTAGTTAAAACTTAATAATATCAAAACTTTATTATGCTACCAGGTTTAATTGTCGCAGCAAAGAATTTTATAGCTGTCAGTAGTTGCTGTCAACGTAAATGTGCTGAAAAGTTCTGCATAAATTTACAAGAGGAACTTTTTAATAAGTTCTGGGCACTTGAGAGTAAAGATCAGCAGGATAATTTTCTTCTCAGCTGTATGTCTCCATTTCATCCAAAAAAACGAGTGCTAATTCCAAAAATAAGAACGAGAACTAATTGGAAATATTTCATAAGAGTTGACGATACTCAGATTGATATTTGCAAAAAAATGTTTGAAAGCCTCTTCCAAGTTTCAAAAAAACGTATTCGAATAATTTATGGAAAAGTTCTAGAAGAGGGACAAATCTGCATAAAAGACAGGAGGGGTAGGCACAAAAACAGACCTAATAAAATAAACCCTACAGTGTGGAACATAGCTAAAGAATTTTTAGCACAGATACCTAACAGAGAATCACACTACAATCGAGAAAAATCTAAAAGAAAATATTTCGAAGATTCGTCGCTTAACGTTAAAATTCTTTTCGAACATTTTCAGAAATTTTTTTTTCAAAATACTAACAACAAATTGAAGATGAAGTACAACACATTTCACAAGTGGTTTAGGGAAAATTCTGAATATTCTTTTAAAAAGCCGAGGTCAGATATATGCGATTTTTGTGAAAGGAATAAAATACTTTTGAAGATGAATCCCGATGATCCATGTAAGGTTCAGCAACATTTACATGAGAAAAAGGTTGCTGCATATAAAGATATGAAGAAAAATATAATAGATGATTGCAGGAAATATAAATCAACTTTGGTGGTTGAGTTCGACTATGCTCAAAATCTACCGCTTCCTAAACTCATAGTGTCTCAACAATTTTATAAAAGGCTTCTATGGCTGTACGTTTTTAACGTACATTGCCATAATGATGGAGTTAGTGCGTTCTACTGCTTTACTGAAAACGAAGCAAAAAAAAATTCAAATACTGTTATATCATTTTTAAATGACTTCTTAAGAGCCAGCATTCAACGAAATCCAAATGTTACCAATATTGTTCTATTTTCTGATGCAGCAGGAAGCCAAAATAAAAACTATTATATGATTAATTTCTGCTTGTGGTTTGCAAAAACAGCGAAAATTTCTATCAAACATATATACCCAGTTCGTGGGCATTCCTATTGCGTTTGTGATAGGAATTTTGGCATTTATAGAAAGCGTTTAAAAGTCTTAGAAGTTGTCAAAACTCCTAAAGATTATCTAGAAATCATGGGAGAATGCCGAAAAAACCATTCCCATTTCAGGTTATTGAAGCATCTTCGCTTATAAAAAAATGGGATGAAGCATTAAGCATATTTTTCAACAAAAAAAATAATAAGAATAAAAATTTCAAATTGAGAAAATATTGTATTCTCAACTACACGTCTTCTGGAATGATGTTAGTTGCTGAAAAATATAATGAACTTTATTCTCCATTCAACTTTTGGAAGTCAGGAGATCAAGATAATTTAAAAGTTACTTTGAAGTCTGAAACCTCGGTCAAAATAAAACCAGAAAAAGTTAATAACCTCAAAGAATTAATGCATTATTTGGATGAGGCAGATTTAGAATGGTATGAGAGGAATATATTCACCAAAGACATAAATTCTGATACTTATGTATTATCCGATGAAGACGATAGTGCTAGTAACCTTGACTATTAAGGGGTAAGGCCTAATATTTTAGAACTGCATACTTAACAGGTTTAGGGACCTTGGATGTAAGCCCGTTATTTTTGATTTTACTTTCATGAAAAAATTAATTTAAGTTATATAAAATAACGTTATCTTTTGAATTTATATTGACTAATTTAAAAAAATTTAACAGCAAAATAATTTTGGGTACAATAAACCCCTTACCCCTTAAACTTTTTGAAAAAATTTAAGACTTATTTTAAATGTATAAAAAAGTTAAATTTTTATTATCATAATATTTTAAATGATCAAAACAATAACAATTCTTAAGAAGTATAATTATTTTCATTCTGTTTTTTAATTACTAATATACTACTTTATGTAACAAAAACAACTTTGGAGTACAAAATATTGATTATTTTAATAAACTTTTGATTTTGAGAATTAAAAATGTGAAATTTTTCTTCAACACCTTGTTTTATGCAAGAAGGGCACATCTCCCTTTGACTTCTCTCTTAGTTTCTGAAGAGAAAAGTGCAGAACAGATTTCGCATATATACAAATTAGAAAGACAATATATGAGTTAAAATATATATTAAAATTTTTTTTTATATACTTCAGCAACAACAAATTTATCACACATCGAAAACTTTAAATGCAAATATCTCAAAATGCAATTTTAACAGAAGTGCCCTTATTGCACCCAACTCCTCAATTATTTCTTATATTTTTATATTACCATATGAAAGATCCTTTAAAAAATTATCTCTAATATCAAAATTGGAAAAACTTTTAAAAATAATGAAATATTAATATATATTTATTTTGTTTTATATTTTTTTTATTTTGAAACTAAAATAAAAAATTTGTTTATTCATATTCATGTTTCTTTTAGGAAATTTTTGCTGATTTTTCTTTGCACCTCTATTTGTACTGCCCCCCAGATGAGATAAGCTTCCGACGCGCTTGTGACGATATCCAGTTATATTTGTCAAGACCTGTTGGACTCATAGAAAACCTACAGTGGTGGTCACGAAATTAGCACACACTGTGTTAGTGTTAATTTGTAATTTTTTACATCTTAGCTTAAGAATTGTAATCAAATATATTTTTGTATTGTTTATGAAGTTAACTCTATGTAACGTTAGTTAGTTTCTAAGTTATCCTTAAACTTTCTTACATATTTCAAGTAGTATCAATCAATGTGGTTCAAATGCTGGACACGAATTTAGCGCAGTTAAGAATTACTGTTCCATTTCTTTTTTTATGTTGGTTATTTATTATGTTTATTATGTTAAATTTATTAAGTTTCTTTTTGAATTCTAACAAAAAATTGCAGAAAGATATGGCGAAAGGTTACTGATTTTCAGAGGCTCAGCGGCAGTTGATTCAGCAAATGAAAACTGGTGGAAGCACAGTTTCAGAGATTGCTCTTATTCTTAGATGTTCCTGAAAGTTATAATTTAACGCATTACGATATGTAGAGCAGTATTAGAGCATTAAAAATGTGAAATTGCGACCTAGAGCGCGAAAAACAATAACAAGAGAGGGCCATTTGATTCATAGAATTTCACTTAGTAATCTTTTTAAGACCTCAAATAAAATGAAAAATTAAATTTCATCAAAATATGGTATAAATGTGTCCTCTAAAGCCATAAGAAAACGCTTGAATGAAAACAATTTGCGTAGCTGTATAGCCCAGCATACACCACATGTGTCGCAAAAAAATATTATATATAGTCTTGCGTTTGCAAAAGAATATTTAAAATGTCAACGAATTTTTGGAAAAATGTGCTTTGGAGGGATGAATCAAAGTTTTGCCGATTCGCATCTGACAGCAAACAATATGTGTGGCGTCCTCAAAACATGCAACACAATCCAAAGTACACGCTCCAGACTATTTAAAAGGCTGGCTGAAATGTTATGGTATGGGCGGCGTTTTCTTGGCACGAAGTTGGTCCGATTGTTAAAATTGACCAAAAAATAGATCAGCACGTTAACAAAAACGTACTTGTCAATACCATGATACCGTTTCAAGAGGATAATTTGCCGCTTTAATGGCGTTTTATGCAGGATAATGATCCAAAGCACAGTGCTCACACAGTTAAGAGTTGTTTGGAAGACAACCATGTTGATATTTTAAAGTGGCCATCGCAATCATCGGACCTAAACCCGATTCAGAATTTGTGGAGGGATGTCGAGCAGCAAATACTAACAGTAAAACCCAAAAATTTGCCAGATTTGTGGACGGAAATCCAAAGGATTCGGTATAGTAT
Source organism: Dichetophora obliterata (assembly GCA_963920525.1). NCBI lineage: Eukaryota > Metazoa > Arthropoda > Insecta > Diptera > Sciomyzidae > Dichetophora > Dichetophora obliterata. The sequence continues at coordinate 223,731,554 of OY986436.1, read as the reverse complement.
TCCAAAGTACCGTTGTGAGGCTTTGGTCGAAAGCTTACCAAGGATATGAGACGCAGTAATTAAGATTAAGGGATTTCCTACGAAATATTGAGTTTTATGCAAAAAATTTTGATTATATTTTTCTTCATAGACATTTTTTCGCTCCTGTGCTAAATTCATGACCAAGTCGAAATGCTTATTTTTAATTTCTATTTGATTTTAAGTTCTATAAAAAAAAGTTTTGTTATAAAAAAGTGTATATAAGAAATAAAGAAGATATCATATATGTACTGAAAAAAATTTAATTAAAAATTTACAACGAATAAATGGAAAATTTAAGTATTCACTTTACTTTTATAAGTGTGCTAAATTCGTGACCACTACTGTATGTGCTAGAATTAATGAAAACTTAAATACCATAACAGAATGGGCTAGAGCTAACAAGCTTAAACTTAGTCCCCTTAAATCTTACGTCCCGCCAATCTCTAAAACACCCTTCTCAAATCTAGATTTTCCTCCAACATGTATTAATCATGTGGAATTAAAAGTTGTTAGTAATGCTTCCAATCTTGGGTTCCAAATAAATACTTCCCTGTCCTGTGAGGATCACGTTAATTCCTCCTGCATCAGTAAAGTTTATTATGCTTTGAGAAATCTCAGAATGGCTGCTGAATTTGTCCCTGTCGAAATGAGGCGCAAACTGGTCATTCAATTGCTAATTGCAATTATTACTTATTCTGAAGTCGTTTATAGCAATTTAGATTCGCGATCATCACACAAGTTAATAGTTGCTCTAAGCCAGCGTTTCTTAACCTGGAGTCCGCCGTCTAATCTATAGGCATTTGAATTAATAATTTTTTTTTAGTTAATGATCATTACAGAAATTTGCATGCAATAAACCCACGATACTTCAGGTCAAAAATAAATTACACATCAACAAAGACTGCGCTGTATTCATCGCACAGTATGCGAGCAGCATTTTTTTTTAATAATTCTATTGGCAGCGCCAATAAACATGCTAATCATTTCAATAACTTTGAATGGCTTACAATGGTGGCATATTTGGCTGATATCTTTAGTGCCCTGAACGAGCTGAACTTAAGTCTACAAGCAAGAGATAACAACATCTTCCAAGTTGAAGATAAAATAGAAACTATAATAAAAAAACTTGACCTTTAAACTAATCGTACTATTAAAAAAAAACTAGAATCATGTTCCTACACTGGTAGCGTTTTTGGAATCCTCTGGTGGAGAAATGTTGCCAACGCAAGTAGAAGAGGAAATGATTAAACACCTCCGCGGTTTGACGTCTTCTTTTCGGGATTATTTTCCAGAACCCGACAGAAATAAAAACTAGATAGCAGATCCTTTCAACGCAGATGTTTTTAAATATAATCGGCTTGACAACGGTACAGGAAAAACAATTAATAGAAATATCATGTGATTCAGCTTAAAAACGTAATTGGAAAGAATCGTCTTTATCAAGTTTTCGGGTTAATTTAAAAAAAATGTTTATAAAGAAATATCAGAAGAAGCACTAAAATATTTACTGCTTTTCTCGTCCACGTGCCTCTGTGAAAAGGCATTCTCTGCTCTTTTATACACCAAAAACAAATACAGAAACAGATTACAATTGGAATCAGATTTGAGATTACAACTAAGTAGAAACACCAACCCAAATATTACTAATTTAATTTCAAAAAATGTAATTTTTTTCAGTACTAAAATAATTTGTCCATAATTTATTAATGTGTTTTTATTAAGGGGGTCCTTGAACTTGTGCGTGATTTTCTAGGGGTCCGCGGAGTGAAAAAGGAGAAAGCGTTAAGAAACGCTGCTCTAAACAATACTGCTTGTTATATTTATGGATTTAAGAAGTTCGTTCACGTATCATTTTTTCGAACCAAATTACTTGGTCGTTGTTTATTATGCTATCTTAAAGCATAAAGCACAATTACAAAAATTCTAGCAGACTGTTTTCGTCTGATTTGACAAACAATTTTAAATTTGTCTCCAATCAAAGAGCCTTTAAGCGTTTAGTTTTTGATTACTTCACTGAACTTAACTTTAATCTATCTTTTCATTCTGTTGATCTTTTGCCTTTATTTTTCGTTTGTTTACTTTGAATTACTTTTTATTGCTTATGCATAATACTCTGTTCAGTTTCATGTGAAATTCGACTCAAATCTCCATACAAAAAGTGACAGCTGCGAAACAAGCGTGGAAAACAAGCGTTTCACAACATGTTCGGCAGAGCAGTACTCTGTTCCGCTGCGTGAAATTATCGCAACATGTTTCTGAGGAAAATTTTTCATGACAATTTAGTTGTACATGGCAGAATAACCAGGTAGATGCAATTCGGAGAGCAAAAAACGAGAGAGCAAAACATTGGCTTAACTATAATGTCACTATTGACAATTTATGTTTATTCGTTCAGCCATAGGGATGTTTAATTTACTTGTAACCGTATAAATCAATTGAGTACCCAGATTTTATGTATGAACATGTAAAAAAAGTAAACAAAAATCTTAAAAATTTTATAAAATAAGCCGTGTTTTAAGATATAATATATAACTAATTGTAGTTTTGCCTTAAATGAAGCAAATGAAAGTTTACTTTTAATATAATTTTCATTCGACTACTTATTTCGATTGTTAAGTAACCAATTTATTTGTAAAGCTATGTACGGCTTCTTTAAACTGTCAAAATATATTTTGACAAGTGAAATTTCTGTTTGAAAAAATTAAATTTATTTAATGAAATCGACGATTGTTTGTTTATTTGCCAACAATTTAAGAATTGTTTTGGAATTATCGCGACGGGAGGAAGTTATAGGGTGTCCAGTAAAGCCGTTGTCAAACCTGAGTTGTCGTTAAACATTTGCAGTTACCGCAATTGAAATACTCAAGATAAACTGCTTGGGAGTACATGCTATTTACGTTTAAGTCCACCGGAATGGAAACGGATGTGCTAAATTCAAGAAACAATCTTAAAATAATTATGTGTATTGTGTTGCAAGTAATTGTGCTCTGTGTAATTTTCAAATTGTAATGTTTAAAATGTAATTAATAACTTGCTGGGACTTTGAAAAAATAAATTAAATTAATTGTCCTTAAGATTTCAGCTACGTTTTTAATTCGATTCGATCGGCAATAAGTAATATGCGAAATTACTACATTAAAGGCCGTTTTCTCAATGTCCGGTAAGCACTAATCGGAACTTTGACCGGCTGTTAGCAAGAAAGCATTTTCTCAATGCTCGGTCAGGTCTTAAGTGCCGGTTAAGTTAATGGCAAGTTGAGGTTCCGGTTAGTTGCTAATCGGAAGAACAGCTGTGTAGTGCAAAAAATAATTATATATTTTATAACTAGCTGAACCCGGTGTGCTTCGCTACTCCCCTCGTTATAAAATAAAATTAAAATTATTTATATATTTTTCACGCCATCGAATTTTCGAAATAAGTCCACCCCAGCGCCACCTACCGTGTCCATTTATACACAAATTATTTTCTTATGATCAAACAAACATACATTCTGAATTTCAGTTAAATTGGTCCATAAATTCAAATTTTCGATATAAGTCCACCCCAGCGCCACCTATCGGGTCCAAATATAGCCTATGTTACCCACCGTACCAAGATGAACATTACCTGAAAATTTCATCAAAATCGGCCCAGCCGTTTTGGAGTCCATACGTTACATACATACACACATCCTTTTTTATATATATCGATTAAGAATTGATTATAATTGATAATCATCCAATAAAAAAGTCAAAATTGATATCATTTTCAAAGCAGCTCATTTTGACATTATAATTACGCCTTTGTTATTGTTTTGTTGTCGGAGAGAGCGTATTTCTAGTGCATCTACCTGGTTATTCTACCATGGTACTGCCTATTTATTTTGAAGTGAAAACAGAGAGATCATATGAAATCTCCCAACTTATTCTGTGAGTCTCTCTGAGAAACATTGCCATAGGAATTTCTCGCAACAAACTTTAAGTCAGAAATTTCACGCAACAAATAAATATATGATGCGAGCGAAATTTCACGCAAACGAACAGAGTACTAGGCTTAAAGCTCGATTTTAACATAAGTGCATTTATTTAATTTGTATGTCATTTTAAATAATTTAATCTTTTTATATTCATTAATATTATTATCAATTGTTGTTATTATATAATGTTGTTATTTACTTTAATTAATTGCAGCATGCAAAAGATTTCCTTCTTATATGCTAACACTTTTGCTAAATAAATTGAAATTGAAGTAAGTTTTTTCGATTTCAAACTAAAAAAAGTTTCAGTGAAAAAAATAGCAATGAAATACAAAAACCCTCGGACAAAGTCAAAATTTATGTCGCATAAAAAAACTAAGGATGCAGAAAAATTTATTTTGACGAGTAGTTGCCAAAAATATATGAAGTCGGTGTGGTTAAAAATTCATTCTACTCCAATGTACAAGTAATAAATGTGTTATATTATTTGAAGGCATATTTTTAATTACATTAATAACGTCTGTATTATTATTGTTTCTGTTCAAAATAAAACACTGAACTTTAAATAAGGGGAAAAAACGGGAAAATGATAAAGGAAGAACGGGAACAACTCATTGAAATGCATGAACAAAACGGGTATAATCTCTTCCAAAATCTGACAACACTGCATATGGCCAAAACTAGTTTTAAATAATTTTTTATACACAGTTATTTTCTTATACACAGCCCCTCAAGATTTCAAACTAATTATCCGTGGTTCAATCGGGACCAAATTTTGTCCAAAAAGTTCGTAGGCCTAACCGAAGCTAATTTAGTTCTGGGAGCGAAAATCAAGTAAACAAATTCTCCCATACAAATAAGGTACGTTCTAATGTAGACGCTAAGTAAGGTGGTAGATAAAAGGTAGGTGTGTTAGAAAGAAATGTTGAAGGTGAAACAATAATAGGATCATTACAAACATTTGAAGCCTCTAGGGGTAAAAACACTAGAGATATGAATTATTTTCGATATTTTTCTTTAGTTTTTGCAGGAAAACTTCAAAAAGTTTTGCATATTGAAGGTGGGTGTATTTCGATGAACTGCTGGGAGGGTCAAAATAACAGGACCTGGTGATGCATTTCACCCCGTGAAAGATATGAATAATTTTCTTAAAATTGATATGAACAATAATTCCTTGCTTGAAGAAGCTGCAAAGACACAAACACTCGCAAGACTCCCAAAAGTCTTGAGCTATTTTCGTGTCTTGCAATGCTTGCGCCAGCAAGCAACGAGTCTTGTTGACAGCCGTTTTTGAGGCAGTATAACTTTCACTTGCTCGTTGTGTGCAAGCATCACACACACTCCAGACTGGTGACTTTTTGGGAAAACACTGGTTTTGTGAATCAATACGTGCAGTTCTCTGGTAAGAACTGATAACCTTTTTGCTTGGTTGAAGCATTAAAAGCTTTAGTTTTTTCTCTCTGTGTATTGTGTGATGGGCTGGCACACTATTGTGCTGGATGTAGAGTCTGGAGTAGGGTGCAAAAAGGGTCCATAGATGACAGCTATTATGCTGCAGAGACGCGTTTATGTAGCTTAAATTGTTTGCTGCGTCTTTTTTAAAGATTATTTAAAATGTGTTTTTTTTTATATTTCTTTTCACTTATTTTTGTTTTTATTTTTTAGGTTCTCTGGATGATATTTGGTGTTGTTGTTGTGCGTCAGTGGTGTATTGTAGTTGTTGTTTGTCTATTTTTGGCGTACAAATGCACTGTATAGCAAAAGAATGCTCTGGTTTTTCTGGTACATATTTATATTGCAAAGCATTTGGGGCAGATGGAATAGAGCATAGGATTTGGGTGTTTGTTAAAAGAAAACATATGATTTTTAATAAAAAATATAAAATATGTATGATTTATACACATCTAAACTACATAATTTTAACTATTTTTTGGACAGCCTGAAATGTACCTAAAAAATTAGTATGTTTTTTTTAAACTTGACCCACCTTTTTTGCAGCCTCGTTGCGTGCTCACGATTGCCTTAGATTTGTTTTTTTTTTGTATAAGCTTTAAATTGATTATAATAAAATCACACACAAAAACGCACACATACACAGGAGCAGCAGTGGCAGCAGCAGCTGCGACGACGGCGGCAGCAAGAACAACACACTTCACCACTGTCAGGATTTCGTGGAAACGCACACACACACACACCCTAGCACATGTTACGCGCACGCCTCCTTGTGTGCTAGTGCGAGCTGTTGGTGTATGTGTTGGTGAGTGAGTGTGGGCGGAAGCAATTCTATACTTTTTCATTCATTTGCCTTTTCGAGGTTATAATTTTTATGTTTGCCTACAGCAGAAATTTTTTGTAGCAGCTTTTTAGGTGCTGAACTTAAAAACTTTGCTCAGACAAATTTTTTTTTTTTTAATTTTCTTCTGTGCTTAATACTTTTTCTAAGCATACTTTTGGACTAAAAAATTGCACACGCACACACATGTACGTACGTGCCAGTTTATTTTTATTTTTTGCACTTCCGTTTCCGCTGGCTGGTTTTCAGTTAAATAGCCACTTTTTTCGCTGCATTTTTTTCGCGTTACGTTCACGCAACCCAGCAATTATTAATTATTTAAGTTAATTAAAGGCCTCCGCGAAATTAACAAAAAAACTTTACACACAAACACGTACATATGTGTGCATATACTTTGTCTATATGTTTATACATATATAAATGTATATACTATATACATAGTATATAATATTGAACTCCTACGAACAAGCGAACGAGCACAAGGACTGACGTCGCGGCGACGACGACAACGACAACATTTGACAGGACTTCATTTCATGCTAGTTGAAAGGAAAAAATCGTTTTTTTTTCTAGCTCAGCCTTTTTTCTATTTTTCTATATCTTGAATTTAGCTCATTTCAACTTTTTTCATTAATTCTCACAAAACTTGTGCTTAATAATATCATTAATTTTATTAAATTTTCTTTAAATTTATTTCCTATTTTATGTTATTAATTTTTTGATTCTTCCAACTTCACAAAATTCCACAACAGCAGCAGCAGCAGCAACGACGCAGCGCACAAAATCAACGTCGACCACAACGCACGAACATCAGCCACGATACTCATCAAGCTCCGTGTTGTACGAATCCTTTTTTCCAACGCCGCCGCCTCATCGCATTCATTCACTCACTCAAGGAACACTCACGGTGCTTGCTTGCGCACTCAGTCAGTCAGTCCGACAGCCACTCACCACAAAAGCGCACGAAACTATGCTTCAAAATTTGAGCATTACTTGTGCTTTCTTTGTGTGTTTTTTTGCTGCTGTTCTCTTTGTTGTGCTTGCTTTAGACGTGCTCTACTTTATGTTTATCCTTTTTACACTTCAGTGGAGTTTTTTTTTACTTTGTATTTGCTTTTGTTTGTTTCTCACCCTGAAACTACAGCCCTTGAGCTTTTGAATGGTCACAGTTTGAACTTTGAACACACTCTCTCTCACTCTCAAAAGCTTCTAACAGCAAACACATGGAGGAATAGTGCTTGCTTTCCGTTGAAAGTTTTCCATTTGTTGATGGTGTGTTTTTTCGTATGGGAATTTGAAGTTTATGCTGAACACGAGACCTTTTTAAGCAACAATGATAACTGCAGGTGACTGCTTACTACTTTTGAGTAACTAGGGATGATGTATTTATAAAAGCTTCAGAGAATTGGTGTTAAACTTTTGTCGACAAAAATTGCTTTGCATTTTTTAAGCTTCGTTGTTGAAGTTCCATAACATAAGAAACGTCAACTTTCAACAAGAATCATGTGACTGTCTTTTGAACGCCGTGAAATTTAACAAGGAACATTTTTACAGATTTCTTTGTTATTTTATAGAATATTTTCTTTATTTATTTTTTTACAGGGTGTTCCGTATTAAAAGGACAATCCTGTGGCAGTTGAATGCTTGGGTCAAGAAAAAGAAAAAATTGTATGGCAGGGGGGTCCATCTCCCCCCTGTAAAGAGTTATAAGGGAATCGTTTACTTAAAATCACTCAAAAAGAAATAATCAGCTCTACGCTTATAACTTTCAAATTAGTAGAACTAGAAAAAAGTTAAGAACCATTTTGAAAACGTAATTAAATAACAAACTAAGATTTGTTGCACTTTGTAAATTTTATTCCGTCAAAACACTTTAAATAATTTTTTTTTATAAAAAAATTGATATTAAAAAGTATTTTTTCTTTCAAATTCGATTTGCACGAAAATTCGTGCAAGATTTTGTTTTTCCTAATGATGCAGTTTGAACCTCCTAAATGTTATTTTCAAAGCTCTCATTATAAGTTCTTACGTTTATTCAATAACTAACCAGGAATTTATAAGTTTTTGATAGCATTTATTTAAAAAAACGATTCAAAAAATTTTTAAATTCATAATAATTGCTCAAAATGCCCTCCAGGAGCACGAATGCATGCTTAAGCTCTCTTTACAATATTTTCCAATACATTAAGCTGGGGCAATTGACAAAACGAAAACTTGCCGTCAGATAGAAATGTCGCAGTATTCTCGACGACTTGATTATAATGAACGCAACAGCGACAGTCTGTATTTCATACAAAACATAAACAAACTCTTCTATGTTCGCTTTTGTCGTCTATCAAATTAGAATTAGACTGATTGACAAATGAAGATTGATCGGTAGCAACAATTGTGGTCGTGTTCGCTTTGTCGTGCCGTCTTCAAAAAATACATCTTCATAAGAAAATATGCATTCTATTCTTTGACAATTGACGTTCGTCGCTTGTCGCAGTCAATGTGTATCGGCTCTAACACACGCTACCTACTTATTCAAAGCATAGTAAACCATGCACACATACGGCAAGTAACAAGTAAATATCTTTTAGGCAACCAAAACCCAAGAAAGCTATAGAACCAAACATATAATTCCTAACTCGTTTACACGCCATAACAAATAAAAGGGCGACACAAAACCAACAAAATCAGCAATTCTTTAGGTAAGTTCCGCCTTTCATACCCATGAAATTTTGGTTTAACTTTTTGGTCACAGTTGACTGACCGGCGAACCAGCTTGCTTGTTCATCCCTTTGAGCAAAGATTATATAGTATAAAGATGTTCCACGTAGAACATTAAAAAGTAACAAAAGCATTTTGCAGATCAATATGTAAGCTTTTGTGAGCGCCATGAAAAAGCTTTCTTGAGAGAAAATTTTCCAATCCTTGCATGCACATTCTCTCTGCAATGCTCTTTCACTCTTCACTCCACAAAGCTTCACAGCATAGATCATCGTGAAATTTAATGTTATAATTGTTTTTTCCGTTGTTGTTGGAATCAAGCAGTTGTGATCAGTGTGACCAGAAGATTTTTGAAAAAATATTCTTTTTGTTAAAAAAAATATGCTAAATATTCCACTTTCAATTTTTATATTCCACAAAAATATTCCACTTTCAATTTCAAAGATATATATCTAAATAAGTCTAAATCTATATATATAAAATGGAATGTGTGTTTGTTTATTTGTTTGTTTGTACCTTATAGGAGACCAAACCTCTGGACCGATCTTCTTGAAATTTTCACAGCATTTAACTGGGACTCTGGCATGATTAATAGGGTACTTTTTTCGACCACGCCCACTTTTACGCCCACTTTTAAAATTATGTAATTGCTCCCATATAGTTTTTAACAGATTTACTTCAAATTGTATACACATTATACTCCAGGCGAGGTAGAAATAAACATTTCTTCGCCACGCCCCCTTTCACGCCCCTTTTCACGCCAAATTTAAGTTTTAAACTTTTTGTTCTCTGTACAAATTTGTTCCTTCCAACGAATTATTTTTTATTTGGTAGTATATTGCTCTTAATACTGTTAACGTCGCCATATTACTATGAACCACGCCCACTTCACCACCCCCTTTTTTAATTCAGATACTTACTTATACCAATAACAATGTTTGCTATACAAAATACTTTTTTGTAATATGTATTTACCTAAAGTTTTATATACTTTTTATCTACAGGTAAGGTAGCCATAAATTTTTTTATTACCAAATCCCCCTTTTTCGCCCCATTTTACTTTAATTATAATTAATCTGCTTTCAATCTATATATATAAAAATGAATGTCTGTCTGTTTGTTTGTTTGTGCTTTATAGGAGGCCAAACCCTTGGACCGATCTTCCTGAAATTTTCACAGCATGTTACTGTGACTCTGGAAAGAATAAAAGGCTTTTTAAAGTTTTCATTGGACAAAGGGGCGTGGCACCTCCAATATAACCCAAAAATTTAAATCGAAATATTTTGGGCATTTTTTGACCTACGTCGATGATATTTGGTACATATGGTATTGGCATAGTTAGGAATACGTACCAGGAGAAAAGTGGGTGGGACCACGCCCCTTTTTTGGGAAAATTAAAAATCGTTTTATAGTTTTAACTACTGGACCGATCGTCATTAAATTTTCACAATAAGATATTCTTATGAAATAATAAATTCTTGACTCAACATCAAGCGCTTCCGAGACTGCTGTTCAGCGCGAAACACGCTTAGAGATTCAGCCATCTCGAACCTCAACATCAAGGGCTTCGGAAACATCTGTTCAGCGTGAAACACGGTTACGAAGCGACCGTTTTCGAGCCTTGACATCAAGGGCTTCCGAGACTTCTACTCAACGTCAAACACGCATGCGAAGTGACCGATCGCTATCCTCTTTATCAAGAGCTGTCGAGACACCAGAGCAACGTGAGGCACACCGTCTACAAGATCGTAGTCGAAGAGCACAGCATCGTCGAAGCCCTGAATCATATCAGCTGATTGCATTCCACTACACATCAGAAATTGATTGCAGTGAATATGAGTTAGTTGCCATTGCAACAAGTAATAAAGTTTGCCAATACTACAATGCCTAGAAATATTAAAATGAAGCACCTGGAATGTGCTGCGCAAATGGTAAAATTGCTTTACCCGAACTGCTACCACCACCAGAACCACTACTATCGTTAGTTTCAGGTAAGAACAAATAAATAATTTGCTCCTAAGGCATCAATAAAGGAAGAAGAGGAAAAAATAAAATGATTATTATTCAAAATAATAATACTCCACTTCATAGGAACAACAGCGGATTCCCAACATTTCTTAAGCAACATACAAAAATACAATTCGTGTTTTCAAATGACATCGTTTGGTGCGAATAAAGTGGTTCGAGACAACTTCATGCCAACATTTAGAGTTCAAGGCCAAATTTATCACCAAATGGGATCAATATTGCCAATTCCAGATGAAGATCCTAAGTTTTTACAAATTTATTTCATGGGACAAGCGGATGATAACGACCAAGTGCAACAGCGTGAGGGGGGTAGCGAAGCACACCGGGTTCAGCTAGTACGCATATAAAAAAAAACACAGCAGCAAGTTTAAAAATATTTATTTATTTGATTACTATCGCACTTAAATTTATTTTCTTCTCCTATAAAAAATTATAAACATTTTTATGGTTTTTTTAATTTTAAGTAACGATATACAATATACAAAACTTAAATTCAGGCACATCTTCGAGGTCAATTCTTAAATTGTTGCTTGCATTATTATCATAGAAATTCACATTTCTAAATTTTTTTTATTAAGCTATCTGGTATTTGATAGGCATAACAACACTTTTTTTGAGCATGCAGCCATGTGTTTACATTCAACAAATTATTTAAGAGTTTTTCTTGCATTCCATTTCGAATTTTCATTTAAATAAGAAAGATTCATATAACTAAAAATGTTTTCAACCTCAGCATTGCTAAATGGTAAGCTAAGCGAGAAAAGCACAAATTTTGATAAATCTTCAGATTCCGAACTTTGATCATTAATTTTTTTTTCGCTTTATTGTTTTGAATCCACATTTTAAAATAGTTAAAAGAAATAGCTATTGTTAGCAATAATAGTGGTATTCACGATGTGGTGCATTTGTGATAAATTTTTGCAAAATTTACAATAGCTTACGATTAACTTATTGTGATCGAACCTTCAGTAAAGTACATATTGTATTTTTAAAATCAATTATATTAATTTTTATTAAATAAACTCACAGTGTAGCCTTTAGCTTGCTCCATGCTGAGTAGAAATGCTTGTACAATCAGCTGATCTAATACACAACTTATATATTTTCCACAGAGTTGTATTTTGAAAACTGAATTTTGTTTTTGTTATATTAAAAAATTAACTACAAATATCAAATTTATCAAAAATACACAATACAAGGGGAAATACAACACATCGTGAATACCCCTAATGTTTTCTTAAGTAAATTACTTGCTGCTGTAACATAATCCATAAAAAAATCTAACCAAACAAACATATAAGCAAATTAACTTCATTTTTTAAGCTGCGTGAAGTTATTACATGAATTGCAATAAAATTGACAACGAAGAAGTTTACCACAAAATGAATTCCATATATTGCGTTTTACAAGGTGGTTCAGAGATAAACAAAAAAAATGTCGATAGCCAAAAAAAACCCATTTAGTAACCAAATAGACATTTTTTTATTGCGATTTTTGTGAGTTTTGAAAAATATAATCATACGAAAAATATTCCACTTTTTATGCTTCCCGAAGCTAAAATATGCCAAAGTGGAATATAATATTCCACTCTGGTCACACTGGTTGTGATCTCTGCTTGACAGCAACAAATGTTTTTGTTTGTTTGCATTATTTTCATGATGATTTCCTTATTTTGTGCGAAGCAGATTTTTCTTATTCACTGCTTGCTATTAATATTGACTATTCTTGATTGGCTCAGCCAGAGCAGTAAAATCTGCATATATATTCAGAATCTTAAGAAAAACTGAATAACAACATACCAGTCTATCAAATGAATTCAAAATTTTTTATAAATAAAATTTAAAATTCACATTGAATTTTAAAAAATGGATTAGTAATTAATTTCAATTATTTTTTTTTCGTTATTCAGAATAATTTATTATTTTTTATATACAAAGAATGCAATTCAAAAAGAATTTAAAATTTTTTAATAATTAATTTTTTGTACATTATTATTTTTTGATTCATTGCCTATTTATGTTTCATTGCCTATTAATTTTATAGTAATTATTAATTTTTTATTTATTATTAATTTGGTTCATTATTCAAAAGTGAATAAAAAGATTTTTTTCATTTTATTTATTATTCAAAAGTGAATGAACAATTAGAAATGAATACGAAATTAATAATGAATAAAAAAATGAATAATGAATAAAAATTAATAAAAAAATTAATAGCGAACATTTTATTCATAAAAAAGTTGTGAATAACAAAATTTTTTATTCATTGTATTTTTTATTTAAAAGTGAATAACATATTAATAACAGTGGTAAAATTGAAAAAGTTTGCGCGACGAAAACGACATTGCTAGTTCAATTGAGTATTTTTTTTAGATAATAAAAATCATTAAGACTTTCCCAGGTTGGTTCGAATTTTTTTTAGAAGAATTTTTCGACTTTTTTGAGTTTTGAAAAATATTTCCCCAGTTATGATCCTATAACTGCAAAAGTGTTATAAATATCTACTAATGAGACATTTATACCTTTTATTTAAGCTTTGATTTATACGATTATTTGTACAATTTTTGTAGACAGTTTCTGAATACTACATTTGTGAAAGAGTTTAAAATATACCGTTTATTAAAGTGCGCAAAAATATGACTTTGATATATAATTTGGTTTTATTTTTACTTTGTTGTTAAAAAACATATTTCAACAAAAATATTAAGGTAAAAAGTATAATTAAAGCAGGTTGGATATTTACGTATTTCAGTTTAAGTAAAAATACTCAAAATTACGTGCATCAAAGTGGACGTGATGAGTTCGTACTAAACAAATTCTTCAAACTTTAAAAACCCCATTATCATATATTTAACTAAAGATTTTGTTTACACACAATGTTTTAATCGTTTTTAGATAAATTTAAAAATCCCTAACCGCAACTTTACTTTATAATAGGATTTGCAACACTGTAAACTCTTTGAAATGAGTAAAATAACAGAAATAACGTAAACAAAGATACGTCAAAACAAATCAAAACAAAACAACGAAATCTTCGCGATTTAATAACTAGCTGAAACACTGCGCGTTGCTGCCACGCCCCCGTTGCCAAACGCCTATAACATGCTATCAGTGAAACGGCACGAGTAAATTGTGGTCGAGTACCGAATTCCGAGGCTGTGCGGCGACCTATAACTCCAAAGCTATTCAATATCAAAAATTTCGGTTGTGTGAGAGGGGTCACGCCCCCTTACCTAACGCCCATAAAATGTTATCAGTGAAATGTGTAAATTGTAGTCGAATACCGAATTCCGAGGCTATGTGGCCTATAACTCCAAAGCAATTCGATATCACAAATTTAGGTGGTGTAGAAGGTGCCACGCCCCTTGCCCAACGGCCATAACATGTCATCAGGAAAACGCTACTTGTAAATTGTGGTCGAATACCGAATTCTGAGGCTTTGCGAAATATAATAATAAAGCAATCCGATATCGCATATTTGGCCTGTATAGAAGGTAATTTTATAGAAGGTAGGTAATTTAAAAAAAAATCGTTAGATCAATACAAATGAAAGATATAAACGTCTTATTTGCAAACATGTATAAATTTTGTAATATAAAAAAATACTTTTCAAGTTATAGGATCATAACTGGGGACATATTTTTCAAAACTTAAAAAAGTCGAAAAAATCTTTGAAAATTCTTCAATTTTTTCGAATTGCATTCGTTCTACAATGCTCATACAATTTAACACAAAGTCTATATTAATAAAACTTATTTTTCTGGTTTGTTTGTTTAATTGACATCTATACAAATCTAAATGGCTTAACGGACTTCGCTCAACGTAAGTACACATATTGTGTGCATCCTAGATTAGATTGTAACATATTTAGTTTTGATCACGCTCATTATTCCACCCATTTTCACTTACATAAATTTTGATATTGCAAATCTTTCTTGAAAAAAATTTTCGCAAATTAAATTTAAAAAATTTCAATAATTTTAATACGAAAAACATTCACATATCTTTAGAATTTCAGACATTTTTGGTACAACGACTTTTTCATAAAATATCGTTCCAGAAGAATGAGAAAAAACGACATGAAAATCAAAACTTTGACTTTCGATGCAAATATATCCGCTATTTTTAAATGTATTTAATTGAAATTTTTTTGATCAAAGTTTTAATAAAAGCACTTTGCAAAAACTGTTTCAACTGTAGCGTTAGGTCAGTGAATATATTCTTTAATTTTTTTTTTCAAAATCGGTCTAAAATATAGAATTTTTACTCAAAAAAAGACTCAAAAAATGTTTTTGTTGTAGAAATAAGAACAATTGAAAATTGCATTTCTGAGTACTTTTCATATAATTAAGCATGTATTTGCAATAATATAATAAAAATATATAAATAGTTAAATAAAAAATTTTTCCGCAAAAAAAACAAATTAAAAAATATTGCTTACAACATTATTCGCGGCTAAGCGGCTTCAACTGATGGAATCGCCCTTACAATAATATATCACTAAAAATATCATGTGGCAAAACAGCAAAAAAAAAACCAAGTCAACACACAAAATATACCTAGATTTTGTCATCTTTATGATATTATATTCTTGAAATTATATAACAAAAAGATAAGAGATAAAGCAAAAAATATAATAACAATAAATTATACAATGTTCGTAGGGTAGTTTAGTAAAAAAATTGCCTACATTTTTTAAGTAAAACCTAATGAAATTCTGCTTCATTTTGTTGGCAGCTACATCGTTTATTCAGATGTTTCGTGCATCAAATCTTTACATTTCATTTCTATTGCTTTTCAATATTATGCTCACATTTGCTCACATTGTCGCTTACTTATTCTCTCGCTCTCAAAAGCTTTAAAGCGTTCGCTCGCTGACTCTTATAAAGCTTTTGTGTGGATTTATGATAAATCCACATTCAAATTTTACTGTGCCACTTGCTTGTATGGCGGTGGCACATCTTTCTATTATATTATCTGTGCTTTGAGTCTCTGATTTTTATAAGGCCGCAGTCACAGTGAGGATCAGCCTCTGATCCATCTACGGAGTCGGCATACTCTTATTTTGGTTGCAGTTGACTCATCGGCGAACCAGCTTGGTGGCTCATTCCTCTGAGTCTCTGCGGTGATACGGTCACACTTACAGTGAGAACTAGTTTTGGTTCATCCACGAAGTCGACATACTTTGGTTTATTTTCTTTTGTTTTATTATATGTCGCAGTTTGGCTCACCGGCGAACCAGCTTGCTGGCCCATCCCACTGAGTCTCTGAGATAATACGGTCGCACTAAGAGAAAGAACCAGTCTTTCCACGAAGTTAGCATACTTGAACAGTAGTTGTGTGTCGCAGTTGGACTCACCACCGAACCAGCTAGCTGGATTATCCGTCTGAGTCTCTGACGTAAAATAGTCGCACTTGCAGAGAGCACCAGTCTTTGGTTCATCCACGGAATCGGTATACGTTAGCTTTGTTTTATTAACTGTATACATGGCGCGAACCTCTTAGCGGTTTTGACTCTTGAGCTGGGTGCTTGTAAAAATAGTTATAAAGACCATTCCTTTAGTTTTCTAGAGTGCTCACCCTGGTGGCGATTATCGATTAAGAATTCATCGCATACAGATTTCCGATTTACCGAATACGAAGCGCCGCATACCGATTACCAAACACCGAATACCGATTGCCGAATCCCCGCATACCGATTACCGAAGCATCGCATACTGATTACCGAGCACCGAATGCCTATTACCGAAGCCCCGCATACTGATTACCTAGCACCGAATACCGATTACCGATTACCGAAGCAAAACATACTAATACCGAGCATCAGTCAACCTCCGACCACCCACATTTACTACCCTTGCACCCAAACTGCTGATCACGACGACTTTGCACTGTATTAAATTATATTAAGAAGAAAAGTATTAATAAAACTTGGAATTAAAATTTAAGACCAACATTGCTGAGTCTTTTCATTTATAAAGATTAGGGGATCCATTAAGCCATCCTGGGTCGGCTGAACTACATCAACCTTCGAACAAAACCCCGTTGCAGTATCTCGAATAATATTCACACTAGGGTACTGAAATACTCTACAGTGAGTACAGGGGTAGGCACAATAAAGTGGGCGTTATTCGATAAAGGAGCGTGGAAATATTATAAAAATACTGTATCTCGAATAATATTGACACTAGCGTAATAAAACTTGTTACAAAAATTGGTAGAATTATTAAAAAACATGAAGAAGAAAGTGGGCGCAAATGACATTCGGCGTGTCATTATGAGAAAACATTGTATCTCAGTTAATATAGACATTAGAATACTGAAATTTTGTACAGGGGTAAGCAAAATAATTACAAATTATGGTCAAGAAATGGGCGTTATTGGACAAAGAACGTGGCAATATTAGAAAAACACAGATTTCCGATTCACTGTGGGCAAGTCATGACAACTCGTCAGCATGGTTTTGTTACTGGCAGATCCACTGTGTCTAATCTCCTTGATTTCACTACATTCTGCTTAAAATCTATTGATTCTGGTAGCCAGGTCGATTGTATTTACACTGATTTTAGCAAAGCTTTTGATAAATTACCACATAATCTAATTTTATTTAAACTTAAACTAATGGGATTTCCACAATATTTTGTAAACTGGATCAAATCGTATTTGATGGAGCGATCTTATCAAATACGGTTCCGAGGCGTGTTGTCTTCTGAATTTGTTGCAGAATCGGGTGTTCCTCAAGGAAGCCACCTGGGCCCACTTCTGTTTATTTTGGCAATTAATGATGTTACCCACGTCATTAAACACTCCCATTTGCTTATTTATGCAGATGATATGAAAATATACAGAACAATTGATTCTAATGACAATTCAGACCTGCTCCAGTCAGACTTGAACTCCTTTGAGGTTTGGTGTTCTAAAAATAACATGTTTTTAAATCCAGATAAATGCCAAACTATGACCTTTTCGCGTAAAAGGAACAATTTTATTTTTGATTACAAAATTAAAGATACTGCTTTAAGTCGTGTAACTACCGTAAAAGACCTTCGTATATGCATGGATTCTAAATTGTCGTTTAACATGCATATTGATACAATTTGTAAAAAAGCGTCTTCTATGCTTGGTTTTATAAAACGGTGGGCCAAAGAGTTTGATAGCTTAATAACAACTACAACTCTGTATTATTCAATCGTGCGTCCTCACTTGGAGTACGCAAGTCAAGTATGGTCCCCACATTACAATGTGCATGTTGATCGTATAGAAAGAATTCAAAAACGTTTAGTTCGGTTTGCTCTAAGAGGCTTGAGGGGAACTGACACATTTAACCTTCCTCCATATGAGGATCGTTTGGAATTATTAAAAATGCAATCTTTAAGTGAGAGAAGAAAATCTGCTGATATCGTCTACTTACACCAACTCATAACTGGTGTATTCGACTCTGCAGAGCTTCTTTCTCTTTTAAATTTTAACACTAACCGTAGAAGCAGTAGAAACTCTAACAACTTGATTTATTTACCATTTAGTAGAACAAATTATATGTTAACTGCTCCATTAAATCGCATGAGTACCTTTGTTAACAACTGTAACGTGTTTGATGTTAACTTGTCGAAAGGTCAACTCAAAAGTAGATTGAAAACTAATGTATGATTAGATCTATGTAAACGCATGGTTAGTTGTTATGTCTTGTGTTGTCCCTGAGCCCAACCCATATTATGGTGGGTAAATTTTTCTCCCTTTTGGTTTTTTATTGGACCACTTTTATCGATATCTTTGAGTTATTTCAATGATATTGGATTGGTTCTTAAAATGATCTATTGCGGAGAAAGTGTGAAAAAGCTGTAGTAGCTGAACTCTATTGTTGTAATATAATAATAATATAATGTAATATAATTCCTAAAAAAAAAAAAAAAAAAAAACACTGTTTCTTGAATAATATGAAAAATCGTTACAAAAATGGGTAGAATTAACCATTACAAAACACGACTAAGAAAGTGGGTTGGATGCGAAAAAGAGGAGTGTCGTTAATATTGAAGCTAGGGTACTGAAATTCGGTACAAGGGTAGGTAGAATTCAAACAAAACACGATCAAGAAAGTAGCCGGGATTCTACAAGGGCGTTTCACTACAAGAGAAACACTATCAGCCTGATTATGAATAATTTTTCAAGGGAAATCGAAAAAGGCAGTTTTCATTTTTAAGAGAGGAGATAAAGACATCACATTTTTTGTTTACACTCAGGAATATTGAAGGTTGATGAACAAATTTGCATTAAAATTTCCAAAATCAATTGCCTGTATCAACACCTGTTTCTGGTCTATATAGACTGTATTCTTGACGAGCGTTTCTAACATTTCTCGAGTTGTGTTGTGTTCTGGCTTTAACAAGATGTTGGTAAATTTTACAACCTCTATAGCTAGCTGTATGATTTTGCAGACATTGCACTCAACGCGGAGGAGAGTTTTATATTTAGTGCACTCAGTTGTTGGGTGATCAAGCCCTCACTTAACGCATCTGAATTGCCTTCTACAATATGTTTTCGTATGACCGAACAATTGGCAGCGATAGCACTGAACAAGTTCCGTCACTTTTTTGGGAGGCTCTATGATGACAATCGCATTATTTATTTGTTTTATTTCATAGTTATCTTTGTTGTTATTATTAGGTTCAAAGTCCACAAAAAATAGTAAAAAATCTTTTTAAACTACTTTCCTATTAGTTTCTTGGTCAAATTTGATAATTTTTTATACACACTGAAAAATTTTAAAAATAAATTCACACCGGTGAGCGGATATTTACATATTTTACACCGAACGGTGTTAATTTACACCGCTTATTCGGTGTGAAATGCCGAACTTATCCGATCGGTGTGAAATAAGGTAGAAAAAAAAGCAATATTGAAATCACATTTTCATTGAATACTAAAAGTCAAAATCTTGATTAAAAGAAAATATTTAATATTTAAAAATATTTCAAATAAAAATTTAGTGATTTCGCTAATTCAAATAGTTTGTGCCTATCACTTTTCGTAAGTGTCGTAAAATCAGAACCAAATTTATATACGTTATCGGGAACTGGACAGAAGGAACACAGGTAAGTGATCTTTTTTATATTGTGTTTGAGGTCCAGGCAGAAAAATTTAAATGGTCTTGTTTGGTAACGCACTGACCAAATACTCTCAGCATGCCTCAGTGCTGGATCAATGTTGGTTCTCATTCGCACATTTAGGTGCGCTGAACGGAGTTCAACGTAGTGCGATGTATATGATAAGGGATGCAAGTATTTCCTTCTTTATCATTTCTTTTGGGCAAAGTCTGCCCCGTAAATTCTCCAACATTTCACCTTAACAGGAATTGTTTATCCTTACTTATAAACTAGCGCAATGCTTGCATTTATAGAGACATCCCCTGCGCGTTAGTTAAGTTCAAAAAAAGGACGAATTCTAAATTGTGTGTTTAGATGGAAGCTTCTTGAGATATTTAACCTATGATGACCCAAAGATATTTTCTGGCAGTCCTCACAATACACAATAGCTTCTAAGTTAAAATTATCTCAAA
The DNA here is from genome assembly GCA_963920525.1 of Dichetophora obliterata. NCBI lineage: Eukaryota > Metazoa > Arthropoda > Insecta > Diptera > Sciomyzidae > Dichetophora > Dichetophora obliterata. The sequence continues at coordinate 223,710,993 of OY986436.1, read as the reverse complement.
CATAATTTTATTCGTGTCTTTCAAAGAATTTTTATGTTAATTTTTGATGTGGAAATATGGAACGACTTATAAAGGTACAATACAAAGACGAGCTGAAATACGTGACCATCAATACAGAAGAGGCGAGCTTAGAAATTATTCTTTATAAATGTAAGTGCATATTTCAACTTTTAACTATTTATTTAACTATTTTAATCTCTTTCTTTTTGAGTTTTAAAATTATTTGTTTATTTAACTCAATAGGTGCTTTTAAATTTGATATTAATAATAACAACTACGCGATTTATTTATGTGATAAGGATGGCGTGCAAATAGGCGATGAAGCGCTTAAAGTCTTTTTAAGTCTTACTGAGGATATCGTAGATGGCACGTTCCATATAAAAGTCACACCTCTCAAGGGTAAATAATTTTAAAAATATTGAAAAATTTTTTACAAATATTTGAAGCTAGTATTTTCAAAAGTTTCGATCTAATTTTTTCTACATAGACCGCTTTAAAACCGCAAGTACTCAGACGTGCGAAACTCTCAATAATAATCACGATTGTGGAAAAAAACGACTAGGCCAACAAAATGGGTCCATTACCCTATTACAGCACAATGCGTTTCGAGTCAAAACAAAATTTTTTTAAGCAAGTAGCTTCAAATACCAATAATTTTAAAAATACTGGTAAAACTTTATTCACTAAGCATCAAATATCATTTTTCAATGATTGGCAAACAAACACATTAGAACATGCTCCAGAATTCCATATTAAAAAATTGAAGAAATTTATCAAAACACTTTTAAGGCAATAATTTTAAAAACTTTCACAAATTTAAAAGAAACTGATAAAATTAATATAATCGAAAAACTGAAATATAGCTTTGAATATAGACCTAATTTTGTTATTTGCACAAAAAGTTTAAAAGGCCAATTACCAGAATTTTCAGAAATCAAATTAATTTTTGAAAACTCTTATAATCTTTACTTTCTTTTAAAAAAATTTTGTAGTACAACCTTTAATCAAACATTGCAAGCATATTTAGGGTATTCACAAGGTGTGCTATCATGTCATATTGTCATATTGTCCCAAAATTTTACAACTAAAATTTACAAGATAAATAAACACGAATAAGAAACAGCTGTTTGATTACGACACTTCAATAAACATAGCTTTCAGAGTTGCAATATATTAGTACTTTTTTATATGGAAGGCAACAATAAAATGGTTAAACTAGAGTAAAATCTTAGGACAATATGACATTATGACATGATAGCACACCTTGTGAATACCCTGATTGTGTATCTGCAAGTGAAAATGAATATGTTGTTAATGTCACAAAAAATACTTTAAAAGAATCATTTGAATTGTCAACATTTAATAATAACTCATTTATTGTTCCACGAAATCTCTACTTTTGAATATTTACTTTTGCAAGTTTTGTGACTAATTTTCGAGCGGAATTTTAAGCAAATCCAAATAAAATCGCTTTTTGTACCAAATCATAAGAAATATGGTATTTAAAACCTATGTGATACAAATGTACAAATTTAAAATTATCTTAAAAATTGATATTTATAATTTATGCAAGTATAATATTTATATAAGTACACTAAAATATTGTTCTCAGATATAAATTTAATAAATAGCTCACTGAATTAAAACCTTTTTGCCTTTTTTTTATGTAATAAAAATAAAGTAAAACTGTTCTAATCGAACTTAATCGAAATCGATTTTTAGAACATGCTTTTAATTTTATTTTGTATATGGTAAAATTTTTTAGGCATTCGAATAATTCGAATGTATACAAATTGTTAAAAAAACACCCTTTCGAATAGTTAAAAATTACACCGTTCGGTGTTAAAAAAATCATCATTTTGCGTATTATAAATAAACACCTAACAGGGTACAAAACAAACATCCTTTCTGATATTTACTTTTTTACACCGATCGGTGTGAAAAAAATATGCCCTTTCGGATATTAAAGTCTAGCACTTTGACACGGTGTTTTTTTACACCGAACGGCGTAGGACTCCCTGGAACACCGATCGGTGTAAAAATTGTATACAAATTTTTAAGTGTGTATATATTATTTATATATTTTATAATCATAATGTATTCATTTCTAATGAATATAAAAGCTTTGAAGTCGGCGCTAGTCTTTGTCACACAATCCTGATATTTTTACCATCCCTGACGAGATTTAAGTCTCGAAGTTAAGATCAGCGAGTAACAGACGCACTTCCCAACAAACAAAAGCTCTCGTTATTGTGTTAGGTGATTGAAAGCGTTAATTTTGCAAAAGTCTAATTATATTAGCGCCGACTTTAAAGGATTTATATTCATATAAGAAATTAGTATATTTATGATAATGAAACAAATTAAAAAAATAATAAAATGATAAGATATCCAATACAATAATCAATATATTAATACGCAAACACATATCTTTAGCCCAGCCACACATTCTACTCATACATTCATTCTATTGAGAGTCGCGAGAGTAAAAAATAAAGAGAGCTGATTTTTCTTTCCTCTCTTTTCAGACAATTTCAACTCATGTTTTCAACCAGCTTTGCTGAGACAACACAAAATGAAGGGGGTTCTAAATAAAAGTGCACGCTTTAATTTTAAAATAGAACGCAGATTTATTGAGCCACTGATGATATTTTTATTTCATTATAAAAGTTATGTTTATTTATTTATTTATTTTTTCATTTTTCGATTTAATATTCAGGGAGAGAGCAAGGGGTATGTAAAACTATTTGTCTCTTAATAATTTATTAAATATTCTTCAATATTTTTTTATGGTTTTTCAGAAGAGTTTAAATCTGGTTATTTGAATTTTGGCGGTTAAAATGCTTTATCGTTTTACCATAAGATGTGATAAGACAAAACCTTTAATTTTATATATAAATACATGAACATCAAAAGTTGTCGCACGCTTTTTTAATATTTATTTTAAAAATAGGATAATGAAAGGTATAGCATTCGAAAGGTTGAAAGTATATTTGACCCGAAAATATGAACGTTGAAAGTATATTTTCATTTTAGTCAAGGCTTTCAGTCTGGATGAGAAGGCTTGCACAGTATAATTGAATTTTAGATTGGAGACCATTGAACTGAAACATAATCGTAAAAAGAGATAATCGTAATAAATTATGTAGGCATTTTTCGCCATCCTTTACGGCTACCCTACAATAAGAATTTTTTTAATGTAACATGTGTGAATGTATGTATGATGGTGAAATTTCTTACATGTGGTAAATTATAAATTTGATATCAAAATTATTTTGAAATCTCGAAAATTATAGATACAATGTTTTTTTGTATGAAAAGTCATTGATTAAAAAAAGTAACGGTACACAACAATTCCACAGAATGACCATTTCCGATTTGGGTGAAATTTTGCATGGAGCATCACTGACTGAAATTAAAAAATTTATTTGGAAGAATAAAACTGGACGTGATTTTTGGCGGAGTTACAGGGTGCACAAAATTAACAAAAATCGACAAAAACGTCGAAAATTGATTTTTACCAAAAATTCATATCTCAAACATTTCTAAGCCGAATGCTAAGTCTGAACTGTCGTTGGAAAGGTAATTAAACGGACTTTATTCTCAAAATAATTTTGAGAAATTTTGGTGATTGGGGGTTCCATCCCTTGTGGTAAGGTAATTGATTTCAAAGTGGGGATTCGACATCCTTCAAAAATTCAATATAAAATAAATTAAAGGTAAAAGGTAAAGTTGGAAAAATTACCTTTTCTACAATATAAGAATTAGGGTTTGGATTCAATAACATTCAACATTTTTACAAAAATTTATATTAAAAAATATTTTTGTTTAGATGTTAAAATAACCATAACCCAAGAATAAAATTAAATTCTGCTTTGCATCTTACATATTTGACTCATCTGAGAATCACCTCTGAGGTAATAACAGCTATGAACTATTTTCGTAAATTTTCTTCATTTATTGAGTTTTTAGTGGGGGGTCCCAAAAAGCTGACTAAAAGGGAGTGGATAAGTTTCAATGAAATGTTAGTTGGATTTATAATAGAACCAGCTCGAACACTTAACTTCTTTAGAGGTTAGTTCGGGAGCAATATAAGCTCTGTTGAAAAAATTTTTGCCAAGCGGTTTTTCCAGCGAAGCTACGAAATGACAAAGATTGTGTTCATTTTTATGCGATTACAGTAAAGGGCTTATGTGATGTAAGGTACACAAACTTCAACACTATAAAAATGACAAACAAGTGCTGTCATTTTCGATATGCATCTTTTATGTTCTGTCTTCTCAAATCTACCCTAAAGTGCCTTAACATACGCTACGTTAGTGTTCGTTTTTACTCACTTCTTTTCGGACAGTTGGTCAAATTTCGACCGCAGGCGATACTAATATATATAAATAAACTATCAAATTTGACCAAGAAATTAATAGGAAACGTAATTTAAAAAAATTTTTTCTTTCTAATGACTTTGATGTAGGTTTTTTTTTTTTTGTTAAAATATTCCTATATTAATTTATAAAAGTTTATTATTTTTACATGTGAAGCAGATCTGCCGAAGTCAAAAAAAATATTGCAGCCTTCATATTGTGTCTTTGTGTTGTTTTTCTCTTACTAACTTAACATAAAATTTTCATAGGAAACGGCTTTTACTGTTCGAAAATTATAAAGAAGGAAGTTTTGGGCTTTTCACCATTTCAAAAAGTAGAGCTTTTTTGAGATGAAAAGAGAGCAAAAGAGAGCATAAAAAAAAGCTTAGGATAAGAAAAGCTCAAGTTGCAGCTTGAGGCAGATAATTAGTTTTAGGAAAATTTCTCGGCTAACAAGAAATATTTGAGAAGCTTTTCCTACTGACTTGAACTAAATTTAAAGTAGGTCAGTCTAAAATGTCTAGAACATAGAATTAATAATAAAAATTAAAGTCAGCGGCCTAGTTCGATAAAAGTGCTAACTTAAAGCTGCCCGTTTATACCCGAAACTCAGCTCTGGCCTGGCTTAAAAAAAATTAAATGGAAAACTTGTGAGTAAAATAAGTAGTAGCAAAGCTTTTGACAGCATCTCACGCTAAAAACAATTATCGCCGTAATAGTTCTCATTTATTTTTGTAATTGATAAGAATAACAAAACAAATAAATAGACAAAAATACCAAATCGTCAATCGATTGCAATTTTTTTAGGCTAACCATTAGTTGATCGCTTCAGTCACTGATAAAAAATAGCGCCTGTGATTGTTTCAGTATACAATAGCAACTTAAAGCAGACGGACGTGTTGCTCCTGTTAATTTTTTTATTTAAACTGCATCGCGCTGTAACGTTGACTTAAGAAAAAAAATATTATAACTCGCTTTTGATATAGGAATAAAATTGTTAAAATTTTATGCAAAAAGTGTTTCATTAGTGATCATTAGAGTCGCGAATGATAGTGATAATTTGCAGTGAAGCGCTGAAAATATGTTAACAATGGCAAAGTAATTTTTTTTCGTATAGTGCCCTTCAACCAAACTACAATGTAATATGTTTCTTCTAGATTTTTGAATGAATTAAGATCGCTGTTGAAATCGTGTATATGTTTTTTTATTGCCAGCCTCTTGCTGCCCGTACTGGCGCTGTCATTTGTCTGTGAGTATTTTTGTGAATGCGTCACCCTGAAAGGCGTCCTCTAGTGGCCAGTTGTTAATGTGACAAACACATGGTGATAAGAATTTTTCAATCTTAACAACTGAGTGCTCTCATATCTCAAACTAAAAGAGCTCGAAGGCAGAAAAAACCAGCGGGTGTTGAACCCATGACGACCGATGGTAAAACATATGGTAACAAAGAACATAACAGATTACAGTTATTTTAGACTTTGTGCTCAAAGTGTTGTCGGCTAAAGCTTAATCACGCCAATGAAACTTAAAGTTCAACTGATAATAATAACGTTGGCACGGGCGCAAGCAACGCCGCATACGAATGGATGTGAGAAGTAGTCATATTCTATTTGTTTCTGGAGTTAAGTGAAAAACTTTAGATTAAACTTGAAATAACTCAGACTAGAAGGCTACGTGAAGTTTCCGTATTAATAATAAATTATTATAAAAGTTCTTGTCTTGGTTGACCACAATATATTTGTTTTTGTATTTCATCATATTATGCATTGGTACCTGTATTTTGCCATTTCTTAGCTGCATGCACTAAGCGAGTGATAGTGTCAAATGTCAATTTTGCATCAGATTCTGTCATCATACATTTTATAGAACTATGTCGTAGATTCTAGATGTATTTGACGAGTGTTCTAATGATTGATGGATGATGTTCTAATGATCTCATGATCAGACACAAATCAAAATTTTAGCTAATCTAAACCAAATCCATTTATTACATAGCTTTTTTTAAATCACAATCTGGTTTTTCACAATCTTAAAAACTCGTTTTGATATCATAGCTTTGAAAAAATAGAAAAACTTCAACAAATTTCGATTTAGCTAAAAAACACCTGTCGTCGCCTTGATAAATGAATGTCGTATGTTTCATTTTAACACTGTTGGGAAGTATCTTTTGAAGTTGAAAGCACCTTTTTTCTCAAAAATTTCAAGGTAGATTTTTTCCAAATTTTGAAAGATATTTACATTCACACAGAACTAAGAGTACATACCATTTTAATGGTTAACACATTATTACTTTCAATAAACATGCAATAACAATAGAGTTCAGCTACTATAGCTTTTACACACTTTCTCCGAATTGCCGTGAAACTTCCCTAACTCGAAGTGTCAAGGGACCAAAATTTAACTTCGAGTTAAGGAAAATTCGAGTTATAGAATAAAAAATTACATAAATAATTTAATTTTTGTTTGCGAAGTGATTTCCTTCGAAAATTGTTGGCGATGGAATATCTTTAACTTCATCATCATCAGATTTATATCTTTCATATAGTCAGTCGTTAAGTCAATAAGCATTTTCTTAAATACTGTAAAATAAGCCACACTTACCTAGCAAATTCAAAAAAAATTCTTGTGCACAAGATACAATGTCCCATAATCATAGTCAAAATAAAAGCCGACTCTAAATTTAGTATAAGCATTTTTGACAGTTTTTCTCTTTCGATGCAAGCTAACAAAGATGCCATGCAAATGCAAATTTACATACGGTTCTGACGAAGTCAATTCTTCGAATCGCAATACACACAGAAATATTGAAGTTGCAAGTGAGAGAAATTCGAGTTATGGAGATGAATATGCATGAAAGTCTTCCTAATACAAATGAGATTTCGGTTCGAGTTGAAGAAAAATTCGAGATAGGGAATTTCGACTTATAGATATCAAAATATATGGAAAATGTCTTGAGAAAGCAAAAAGCACAAATACTACTTCGAGTTTTGGAGAATTTCGAGTTACGGAAGTTCGAGTTAGGGAAGTTTCACTGTAGATCATTTTCAAAATCAACACAAATATCAAATCTTAAGTGAGAAAAATTTACCCACCATAATATGGGTTGGCCTCAGGGGCAACACTACTAATAACGACTAACCATGCGTTTACAAAAACTAATCATACATTAGTTTTCAATCTACTTTTGAGTTGACCTTTCGATAGGTTAGGTTAGGTTATGTTGATCCGGATGCCTTCGTGAAGGCTCACATAGACCAATTCTGGTCCTTAGTAGTACCGGTAGCGAACAAAAGGAACCTTTGTGTTTTAGTTAAAGTCTTTAAAGATTTGCGTTGAATTCGCAAACCTTAGGAGGGATTTTAGAGACACCCTGTATACATCTTTAAGCGACGGGAATGTCGATGAGCCTAGGTATTTTAGTCTCGATCTAAGTAGGGCGGGACATGTGCTCCAGGGTCTCCACTGTGCCCGGTTCCTTGCACTTCCTGCAGTTGTCATCCGTGGTGATGCCAAGCTTCCTCGCGTGGGCTGCCGTCATGCAGTGACCAGTGAGCATGCCCACTAGTGTCCTGCAATCTTTGCGCGGGCGTGCCAAGATGAACGATGTCGTATCTCTCCATCTACGATTCACTGCTAGTGTGGCTCTTCTTTCGAGGATCCTGTACAACTCTTGTAGCGGAGTAAGTACATGTTCTGCGAGTTCTGATTCCAGCCCGGCGCCTTCCTTTGCTAAACCATCTGCCATCTCGTTTCCCTCAATGCCCTGGTGGCTAGGGACCCAGTAGATGCACACTCTTTTCGAAGCGCATAGTGCATCTAGTGCATCTCTGCCAGCCATGACACTTTTGGACTTGATGCTAGCGGAGCGCATGGATTTGATCACCGCTTGACTGTCAACGAAAATGTTGATGTAAGAGTGTTGTGTGTCCATGCTGAAGGCTATCTCAGCAGCCTTCCTTATGGCAAATATTTCACCCTGGAAGATATTGTAGTGGTTTATTAGGCTCTGCACAATACACAGCCGCACCTACCCCCGTAGGCATTTTGGAGCCGTCTGTAAATATGTTGACAGCCTGCCGTGCTTGTTCTATACCTTTGCACCAGTCATTTGGTACCAGAAGAGTTCGTGATTTGGAATTAACTATCGTGCGAGGTACCATGTAGTCCGTGCTACTAAGTTGATCCTTTCCGATTGTACAATGTCCAAAACTTTGAATGCGCATGTTGCCTGCCGCCGTAAGGCGTTGTGCCGTTTTTCCGGCTATTAGTTTTGCGTGTATGTCCAGGGGGCCATACTTAGAATGGTTTCAAGCTCTTTAGTTGGAGTTGACTTCAGTGCCCCCGTGATGCATAGCCTGCCGCTAATTTTTCTCCAAGTGCCTGAGGAATGTTGATTTCCTCACAGCCGGCAACCACACAATAATCCCATAGAGTAGAATAGGACGCACAACCGTTACATAGATCCAGTTCATCAGAAAGGGTGAGAGACCCCAGGTACTGCCTAGCATCTTCTTGGATGTGTATAGCTCAATGGTGGATTTCTTTACCATTTCTTCTACGTTGGTTTTCCATGACAGCTTGCTGTCCAGGACGACTCCTAGATATTTTGTGTGAGTTTTCGGTATGAGACTATATCGTTCAATTTCGGTGGTATCCACTGTGGTATCTTGTACCTTTTCGTGAACAGAACCAGATCCGTTTTCTCTGCGTTAATACTAAGACCGACTGAATTTGACCATCTAAGTACATCTTTGAGTGTTCTCTCCATTATGGAGCTTACTGTTGATAGACATTTCCCTACTATAATTATGCTTATGTCGTCTGCATAGGCAGTTATCCTCGGGCCTCTACCTGCGAACTTTTCGAGTAGTTCATTAACGACAAGATTCCATAGAAGTGGCGAAAGGACCCCTCCCTGGGGTGTCCCACTGGATTTAGTGCCCCACTCACCCCGCACCTTTGTGCAGCTTAACAACTTGTCTAACCATAGGTTTAGTGCTGGTGGTGCCTCTATTGCACGTAATCCACTAAGGATTGCGGTGGTTGATACATTGTTGAATGCACCTGAGATGTCTAAAAACGCCCCAAGTGCGTATTTCTTGTGGTGGAGGGCTTTTTCTAGGGTTACTACTAGGGAATGTAGTGCCATTTCAATCGATTTCCCTTTCGTGTATGCGTGTTGGTTGGTTGATAACTTTCGATAAGTTAACATAAAAAAGTTACAGTTGTTAACAAAGGAACTCATGCGAGCAGCAGTAACCATATAATTTGTTCTACTAAAAGGTGGTCAATTAAATTGTTAGCGTTTCTACTACTTCTACGGTTAGTGTTAAAATTTATAAGAGTAAGCAGTAAGGAGTTCTGAAGAATCGAGTTCACCGGTCATGAGTTGGTGTAAATAGACGATAGATTTCCTATTCTGAGTTAAAGATTGCATTTTTAATAGTTTCAAACGATCCTCATAAGGTGGAAGGTTTAAAGTGTCAGTTCCACTTAAGCACCATAGAGCAAGTCGAACAAAGCATTCTCTTTATTCAATCAACATGTACATTGTAAGTCGGGGACCAAACTTGACTGACATACTCTAAGTGAGGTCGCGCAATTGCTTAAAACAACGTTGTAGTTCTTAATACTATTAAATTCTTTGGCCCCGCGTTTTATAAATCCGAGCATAGAAGATGCTTTTTTACAAAAATAATCAATAAACGATAGCTTAGAATATATGCATATACCAAGATCTCTGATAGCATCTTAGGGCGCTACATATGCTACCGGTCTCCAAGAGACGCCACCACCACTATTCAAATGCATGACATTTTTGACGTGTGGCAACCTTAACATGAACACAGCATAAATGTCTGATCGATCTGTCAATGAATAGTGACGTTACAGTTGTCTACATTAAATAACTTTTGCTATTGTTATAAACATGGATAAAGAAGAATTTCGTGCCTTGATTCGCATTACATTTAGCTTCACAAACGTGCGAAAGAAACAAAAGAAAAGCTCAATAAATATTATGGTCAGTCTGCTTCGTCTTATTCAACCGTAATATATTGGATTGCTGAGTTCAAAAGAGGTCGAATCAGCACAAAAGATAAACACACCATCATGTTTAAACAAAATTCGACTGATTTTTTGCGAAAAATAGTGACCACGGATGAAACATGGATCCACCAAAATCAGCAAAAGAATGGGTATGTCCCAATGGAAGTACACCAAAGCGAGCAAAGACCCAACAAACCACCGGAAAGGTGTTGACGTCTGATTTTTGGGATTCAAGTGGCATTTTGTTCATCGACTATTTGAGAAAAAAAAAACAATCAACAACGACTATAACTGCAAATTATTGGATCAATTAAAGAACGAAATCGCAAACAAAAAACCCAATTTATCGAAAAAAATATTTTTGCAAGGCAATGTTCCAGCTAACAAATCGATAGAAACCATGGCCAAATTGTACGAGTTACGCTTTGAACTACTTCCTTATCCACCATTTTTTCCAGATTTGGTCTCCAGTGACTATTATCTGTACCTAAACATAAAAAGGTGGTTCCAGAATAGGAGATTTGCGACGAGTGAACAGATCGAATTAGAAACTAAAGCATATTTCGGAGATCTGGAGAAATCTTACTATTCAAAGGGCATCGCAATGTTAGAAAATCGTTGGAATAAGTGGATCGATCTAAAAGGGGACTATGTAGAAGAATAAACAATAATTTTGGCAAAAATTGTGTGTTTTCTTTGCTAGGCCGGCAGCATCTTGAATTCCCTAGTATACTATGCGACTATTTGACTTGCGGCATTTCATATTTTGCAATTTTTGTGCCTAGAAATTTTTTGTTTCTTTAACTTTTTAAGGAACCTAGCTGTCCCAGAGCCAAAAAAGCCCACACAAAATTGATCAGGTTGTAATCAATGGATCAGAAGCTTCCAGTGTTTTGGATGTTCAACAGGAGTTGGGGTCAACATTGACTCCGGTCACTATCTTGTTGCAGCCAAGATTGGTAGGCGGTTATGCAATGTAAAGAACATGAGCACAGGAATGAAACTCAATTAACAGTATCGAGTTTAAATGCTAGGATGTGCGTAAGTGTAGTGTTTATCCAACATTTGATTAGTTCAGCGTCAATCCCTAGGTTTGAAGAAACAGTATTTAGCCGAGCAGATGTGAAATTTATACCGCCTATTGCAGAGCCTCGTCTGCAAATTCAGGGTGAGTTACGTGAAGATGAGGTTTGTAGCCTCTCCATACTGGGAGAGGCTATAGTAAACTTTCACCACCCCTTATACCAGCCCTAAGCTTTAACTTATAGCAAAAAAGGACAAAATCACAAAATTCTTCTATAAGTGAATATAGTACATCCTGCACCTTTTGCAAAGTGTAATTGTGTTTTGCGTTGTAGAGTACCTCCAAATTTTGCCCATGTCTTATTATTAATTTAGAATATATATTATAATTTCTTAGATTCTGTACTATCTATTGGGTTGTATCAAATTAATTCTATAAGAAATGCCTAAAGCAATACATTAGATTTAGTTTTTAATGACTTGGAGTCCAATATATTCTGCTATGAAGCTTTTTGTTTGCTCTTTTAATTCAATTCGATATTTTGGCTTTAAAAAACCAACTTCTTGGTGAAAGTGTTGCCAAGGCTAATTATACTGAGATATCGGATTATTTAAATAATAGGAACTGGTGCACAATCTTTGGAAATAGTCTACAAGATAACTTTGATTTGTTAACTTCTATGATTAATGACACGTTTTAGAACATTGTTCTGTTCAGAAAAGTCTATATAAGTAATAAACCGAATTGGTATAATAGTCGTCTTGCCAATCTCAAAAATAGCATGAATAAAAAGCATAAGAAATTTAACCCTATATCGCGCAATAACGCCAATTTCAATTTTTTACCTAAAAATCTCTAAAACAGTCGGGAAAATAAATAAAAACTTTTTTAAATCAATACTTTATTTGTAAAAAATATTTGCAAAAGATATTTTTTTGCAGTTAAAAAGATTTACATATTACAGGGCATATAGCATTGCTTTTAATATAATAATTCATGATTAATGTAGTTTAATTTTCATTATGAACACTTTATATTGAAATTTAAGACATTTAAATAGATATTAAAAATTTAGCAAGACTTAAACTGCTGCCAAATGCAAAACCGCACTGTTGCAGCTAAAAATAAAAAATAACTGTTGATTGATTTACTCTCTAATTGCAAAGTTAGATTTTTTTGGAATGTTCGTGAGTCATTTATAAGAATTTCGAACTAATTCATTCTCTTTGAGTTATTTTTTCAGAACAATTTCTGAATATTCCAGATCTGCAACACGGCGCGATATAGGGTTAAGAAAAATAATTCATTCCAGCATTAATATTGTCAGGCTCGAAAAAATTACGAGAGTATTTAAAAGTATTTATATTAGAATTAGAATTAGAATCAAATATAAAAAATAGCCCCAAATTATTTTGGACTTTTCTGAATAAAAAAACGAAGACCAAGGGCCTTCGTTCCAAGATATAAGTGATTTATTTGCTTTTTTTTTAATCAAATTATATTTGTGATAATTCATACTCTTATCATGCTCGTTATGAGCCCTACGAGGCACCAATTTCTGACCTTGTCTGCATCACCTTCTCAGAGGATGATACTTTCGAAGCGTTAGTAAGTCTTGACTTTAAAAGAGGGATGTGGACCGTATAATATTGCAACCATATTTCTTAAAAACGGCGCTATTGCCATGTGCAAGTCGTTGAGCCATATTTTCAATATGTCACTCCTTGAAGGAAAGTTTCTGGATGTCTGGATCTAGGCAAAATATTGCGAATTATCGACCGTATCTCAATTACTACTCATTCCTCAAATTTTCGAAGCACTTGTAAAAAAAAAATGTGTGACTGTATTAAAAACAGATTTTCTGAGAATCAGCACGGATTTGTGTTTGGTAAATCTACCTCAACTAATATAACTCTTTTCACATACTTTCTGTCCAACAAAATGAAGAAAGGTCATCAAATAGATTTACGGATTTTGCAAAGGCTTTCGATAGAGTCCAGCACTCTGTTCTAATAAATCAGCTAACTAATCTTGGATTTCTTTTTTCGTTACTACTGTGGTTTGGGAGCTACCTCGTTGGTCGTCAACAATATGTTTAGATTGGAAAAGTCCTCTAACTACATTGACAATTATTCAGATGTACCCCAAGGCAGCCACCTTGGTTCGCTTTTGTTTGTTCTTTTTATCAACGATCTTCAGAATTATGTTCGTTTATTGGAATGCCTTATATACGCTGATGACGTTAAGATCTTTAGAACTGTTGATTCTCACGAAGACTTGCTATTGCTTCAACATAACTTGTATAGTCTCCAGTTCTGATGTGAGACCAATAAACTGCATCTTAATGTTGCTTAATGTAACATTATGCCTTTCTCTTCTCTATGAGCAACCAACTTTTTTAAGGAACCCCTATGCTATTAAATCGAAATTTCCTACGAGAGTCGATTTTAAGATTGACTTAGGTGTTTTATTTGAGAGAAAGCTCAGCAGAAAAATTTTTTATCCCTTGTCAGATCGGTCTTATAATACAGCTGTGTTGTCTGGGATGTACAATATTTTGTACACATCACAAGAATTGGAAATATTCAAAGGCGTTTTACTAGGTTAACAATTAAGTAAGCTTCACTGGAATTTTATGCCTTCCTATGAAGCCCGATGTGCTCGTCTTGGAATTAAGTCTCTGGAGTTCCGACGAAAGTATTTTCTTGCTTAATTTGCTAAGGATGTAGTGATGAATCACTTAGATTGTGCACCACTTCTAGCTCTTTTTAGAATCGGCCCCAAACTCTATTTAAACTTCTTAATACATTAAAAAATTTCTAATTTATCTCTTTCTTCTCATTTTCTGTGCTATAGCTTGCAATATCAAAGCAAACACATGTACTTAGATAATTAACTTATTTACGATAAGGATTTCAGCTACAATATTTTACCAGGTGATGCTTTGGGGAGTGTAGAACATATTTGCATAAAAAAGTCAGTTTCGAAAAAATGGCACAGCGATAATTTCGCGCAAAGGGGTCAATAGGTATATTTTCTCCACTTTTCAAGCTCTTTCAGCGTGTTGCCGCTCAGAGAGCCCTAAAAACGCTCCAGCAGCGATATTTTACGCTATTGGAGCGGGTGTTACGTTTGACCTAAAATAAAAACCTTTGCTTTAACGTCATGTGATTTCGAAGAGTTTATTCGAACAAGTGTTAAATTATATAAAACTTAAACAGTAGGTTAGTCACAGCTTAATTATTCAAGCCTACGGAAGATGGAAAGAGTAGCGCCTTCCGAAACAGTCTGTTGTGTGATTGACTCTATACATAATTGTTGTTGTTGTTGTTGTTGTTGTTGTTGCCTTCTTCAAAACTTAGTTAGAAACTTCACGACTTTTCAGCGTTTTTTATAAGCAAAGACAAGATTGAAAGAGATAATTTTAGGAGAGAGTTTTTTTTAAGAGAACGCAATAATTGTAGGATAAAGTTTTTATGGATTAAGCTGTTAATTTTAGTTGATTTTTGTTAGGCTGTACATTTAGTAGGCCTTCTTTACTGTTGTTGTAAGGAAGTTATAAAAAGTTCACACTTTCAAACGAATGATAGCAAAATCGTAAAATAAGGCCTTACAAAAAGAGCAAATGTTTAGTCAAGTCGTGCTGAAATCCAGCAATACAACAGATAAAACAATATTAAGAAACGACATTCGTCGCAAATGATTACTTTAATTGTTAACATTTGGGACTTTGAACTTTAAGCTACATTTAATTCAAAAATACAATAATACCTTATGACCAATCAGTAAATGTATGACCAATCTTGACTGGGTGCGTTAAATCTGACTATATAAAACTTGAAATATATACAAAAGATAAGGTGTTTGATTTGTTTATACCAATTTAAATCCGGCAAACTGTCTAGACTTGATCACATCCATAAAAATGTGCTACAGATTATTTTTCCATAATCTATTTTTATAGCTGTTTTTTTAAATTTATTTTCGTTTTACTCAGGTGTACACTATGGCAATGAGTTAGTCAACTATGTACTAAGCATCAAATACCCGACACTGGAAATATCGAAGTCCAACAAAATACGCACACTCATCGATACACCACGCAATGCAGGCATTTTTCATTTTTTATTACAGATCAAGGGGCCGTGTGACTTTGAGCAGATCAAGCGTATCTACAAGGAACACCTGACGGAATTGAGAGATAAAGCGGGCTTTCTAAGGTTTCCAAAATTGCGACAGAAACTAGTTACACTATGGGGCCATTATGCATGGGTGAAAGACAGCAGGTTGGTAAAGGTTGCCCTTTGAAAAGTCGATATTTTAAATAATTTAGTTCGTGAAAGGTGCATTTAAAAAGATCCATTCCTTTTACAGCTCTTTCGATATTAGCAACCACGTTATGCTCAGCGCGCGTAACTATCGTGGTCGCTCGGTAAATGAAGGGAATATACAGGAGTTTGTCAGTGATTTGGTTACCAAATATATACCATCGGATTTACCACAGTGGCAGGTAATCGTTATACCGACAGCATCGGGAAACTCAATGTGTGCTGAAGGCACCGCAGATGTAGAGGAGGTAAGTACCTTACTAATCTGAAAAGGAAGAAGGTTTTGTAAAAGTCCCAAAGACTAGCTACTACATAATGAAGTTTCTTAGTTAAGAATTAGTTGACTCTGGTGAGACCTTTTGAGGTTTTTCAGGCTAATTGTGTAGAAGTATTTAGGATTAAATTACGAATAAAATCTTTGTAGAAATACAAACAGAGGCTATTCGTAGAATGTACAAATGTTTTGTACATAGTACAAACGTTTGTAGTGTTGGCCGCATGAAAAAAAATTTTGAATTCGTAACTTTGTACAAACGCTAGTTTGTAAAAATCTATAATGTATAAATTTGTAAACTGAACAAACATTGTTTGAAAATATACAAAGCGGTGGCAGCAGCGTTCGTATATTTGTTCGTATCTTTGTAGATGAAACGAATGCGTTTGAAAAATATACAAATATTTCTTTGTACAATGTACAAACGGTCATTTGTATTATTCACAAAGTCGTTCGTAGGCTCAAAAGAACAAACAGCTTTGTAGAATATAATAATTGTTTTGTACGAAGCTTTTTTTTTTGGTGTAGGGCCAACTTTTTTATTTTTTTTTTATCAATTAGACCAAGTGTAGGGTGGTCAACGAATACGCAGAAACTACAAACCTCTTTCAAGATAGTGAATTTGATTTCCGAGCAGCCAATATAACGTATAAATTAAAAATGTATACCACAATTTATATCGTAGACACCTTTGAGGGCTCAAGGGTACCAAATTAGGTAAATGTTGTGATGACATGTCGCAACCCTTAGTAGGGGTGGAGGCCTACCTTAAACCTCTTTCGTACTCTGGGGTACGGCATCCGGTTTAAAAATGCAAACCAACAACGAGCTTGATAGCTCTTTTAGCGATATGGGCATAAACAACAACCACCACGAATCTCCTCGAAGGTCCAGCCCAATTAGTCAACCTGACATATGTCAAGGGGCTACTGACTGCCCGCGGTACCAAACCGCGTCTTTCGTCTGAACTCGTAGCATACTACTACCAGTTTTAGCTCATCACAGCTCCGGACTGGTGACTAATCAAAACAAAAAAAGAAACAAGTCAACAAAAGGCGAATAGTCAGATTTACACACCACACCATTCAATTTGGAGCGACATATACAAAGCAGAAACAATACGAACACCACAAACTCAACTAGGTCTGGTACGACGTCTATTAAACACCTGACATACAAACTGATCCAACCTGGAAACTTGCACGCAAGAAGCGAGCGCGTTAACGCGTCGAAATCCCCATTTTCGCGCAGCACAACTATTGCACGTAGATCACGAATGTCTTGATAAAAAAAAACTCACGAAGAACTTGCAGCAAGTCCTCACGAACTGCCATAGAATCACACTCCGCAGTCACACTCAAGTTTCTTTCATGCAAAAAAGCATTGAAAGAACCATGCCTTGTCAAAAGGAAACCCAGACTTAAGCTAAAGCAAAAGTAAGGGTAAATTATGCGTGACCCTTAAATTCACAATTCATTCCATCTAGATGACATTTGTGGACAGCTAAGCTTTAATAAAAGCAATCAACAGCGAAACGATCAAATCAAAATCTGCTCGGAGCTGTCGTCAAGCTCACCTAAAAAACAGTCATCACCATAGGGTGAATATCTGCTGGATACCAGGTCGTTTTAATATAAAGGGAAACGAGATGCCAGACAAACTGGTAAGAGATGAATCTACAAAAATATCTGATTCCAACTGAGACGACTGTGTTATTTGTCACTGTTATTTTTAGCTCAGACTCTGAAAAAAACTACAAAATTTTCACTATCAATGAGTAAAAATTACTCGTATCCTTTTGGGGTTTCTACGGGACACTTCTCTTTTGTCGCAATCGCCTCGAGACTAAGGATGCTTCTGGAAATTAAGGTTTTGCCAAAAGAGGAGCGTCTCGAACTCTTATAGGACCTGAACCATTCTGTAGCTTTAAAAAAGGCTACATTCTAGAAAAAATTAGAATATGGGAAGATAAGAAATTTCAGTGCCACTGGAACAACACTAATGGACAAAGGCAATCTAAAAAATTTTTAACTCCAAGTAAAGCAAAATACAAAGATTTACTGAAGCTTACCAAAGCAGACCTTAGAATTCTCACCAGTTTCTTCACAGGTCACTGCTCACTCAGATACCATCTTAAAAAGATGGGTCTTTCTGAATCAGACGTGTGCAGATTATGCGAGGAGGAAGAAGAAACTCCCGAACACATTCTATGTGAATGTCCGGCAACCCAATAGCCTAAGACGCCTCCATTTTGGAGGGGAAGTAGTGCCCCCGTACACAATTTGGAACACCAAGCCAGAGACAGTGCTAATATATATAAAAAGCCTAAATCTAGAGTGTTAATTAAGGGCATGCACAATAGATCATATGCGTCGCGGTGCAGATGGGCCCACTATAAACTAACTAACTAAGGATGCTTCATCTAAACCTTTTTAGAAGATACGGAGATCTTCGAAAGGCAGTAGAAACCATCAAACATCTATTATTGCCATACGGCAAGCTGCCTGCAAACTCCAAGAGCTTGTGGATATCGCACTGATGGGTATATTCAGGTTTATACGGAGCACTTGCTGGTTCAACCAACCCAGCTCCTCCTGATTTAGGACCACTTTTTTTCGTTAATTTTTATGACTTGTTGCGATAGGCCCAATAACATAGGGAATCACAATGGACCAATAAGACCCCGTGTCTGCAGCCTAGGTTACACAACTCTTTTTACCTATCCTAACCTAAAGGTAAAGTTGTGGTATCAATGCATTTTATATATAAAAACTACTCTACTTTCTATACTTAAATCTACCAATATGATTTGTTTATTTTACTTTATCACTGTATTTTTCCCTTTTGTTCCTACAGGATGATCATTACTATATTCTTGTAAAAGTACACCACCTACTGATCGCCGAAGAGGACGATCTTCACATAAGCGAAATGCTCATGCTGAATCGATGCGAACCGTCAAGCGAGATGGAACCAGTTAAGAACCAGCCAAATCTCTCATACTTTGTACGTAAGCCGCAACATATAGAAAATTTACTGCGTCACATCTACAAACTGATCATTACACGTTGGAATGCTTTCATCTATGAATTTGAATCATTGGAGAAGCCGGATGGTTATAGTCGCATTCAGATCACCAACATAACGCAGCTACTATCGGTACTGCTTATAGCGACAGTCAATACGTTTCTTCGCTACTGGCAAACAACGCAGAGTCGCGCAAAATTTCGTGTGCGAAGACGCTCTAATGGCGAAAACATTGAGGGTCGAGTAGCTTTACTAACACGTTTGCTACATCGTGAAATCGAACAACGCCATCTCTCCTGGCACGTTGTCTATTTGGCGATTTTTTCATCCTGCCATCCAGTTAACTTAGTAAAGACCATCACCAAATTTCTCTGGCATCTGAATGTGAACAACTTCATGTTAATGCCATATCACATCTACCGCGAGCTAATGGCATGTCGCGATTTACTCTTTAAGGGTCGCACACAACTCGAAAGCACCTATTGTGGCCGCTTATCAGTTTATTTGCCTCTGCTGATCTACGCTCAGGTAGAATTCTTTAAAATATGCTATGAAATTTTCAAAGCACCAGTCAATATATACGAGGAACTATTTGAAAATCCCTCCAAAGAGTCCAACATACTCCAGATGAAATCCTATTCGGGCCGCAAGATTATCTCATTTTCAAAGTCGATAGATGCTGCAAAATTGCGGAATCGCATCGAATTCAACGAAAAACTACGTGAGTCGGACTTTACGCTATCATGTCTGGCTGGTGCCATACATGATTATTTTGCAACCTACAAGGATGCTGCAGGAATGCCTAAATTGCTAAACACCACCTGCCGCACCATCTCTAAAGGTTATTTTACTGAAAATGGTGGGGATAAATTTGATGACATCGGTGGCGTTGTATTTTTGCAGCTGCCACTGCGTACACCTAACCTTGCGCATGCGCAACAAGTGCATGATATTGTGGAGAATATTAGACGCAAGCAGATTATGATTTATTTAGCTTCAATGGGTCAGACGAAATTTGATCTATTGACGGCAGTCATACCGCGAGTTG
Source organism: Dichetophora obliterata (assembly GCA_963920525.1). NCBI lineage: Eukaryota > Metazoa > Arthropoda > Insecta > Diptera > Sciomyzidae > Dichetophora > Dichetophora obliterata. The sequence continues at coordinate 223,690,883 of OY986436.1, read as the reverse complement.
TGACCAAAATCAGCATAAATTTCTTTGCACATACTTTTCCCGTTACGTTGACAGAAATACATGGCGCCACTTCGGACTTTAAGACCATCTGGGGACAGCATGTGGAGGATGTGCTGCTCTTTAGGCCACCACAGTCGAAAACTTGTAAGTAGCAATTTTCCGATAATTTTTGGTGTTACCTCTCTCTTTTTCTCTCGTTTTTTTTTGTTTTGTAATAAGAAGTGATACATTTTTTAGCGAAGTTTTTACTATATTTTATATATCATGTTAACCAATGTCTGATTATAATTCTATCTTTCAACTATCACTTTTTTTCTTCTTTTAAGGTCTTTCCTTGAACATACATCGTTTTGGAGACAAATATCGTTTGGCTATTATGGCAGACACGCAACTAGGTCCGGACCATGCCAATATAGCGCGTTCATTTGAGAACTACATGGAGGGCGCTAAGTTATAGACCATAACACTGTTTGTTCTTAGACAATTCCATATGCTGTGATGAAGAAAATACTCTATAAATAAACTTTACATTGACTGATCTTGTTTTTGTACCAATTACAATTTAAAATAATCTCATAGTAATGAGGTAATTGACGAAGCCATTCTATTTTAATGCGCTTGACTATGTCAATATTGGGATTCAGCTCATACACCGTATTCGATACTCGCCATTAACACAAATTCGTCTGTAGAATCTAGCGAAGGATCTTCTCCCTAGGACTCCTAAAAGAAATTTTCCTCTAAACTTCTCAACGTCAGGGTTTGTGTTTACAAGTGTAAACGCATTTTTGGTCAGCCTTGTACCTTCCGTACAGCGGCTGAGTTTCATTGTTTTATTTGTGTGCGGGAGTGCCTCTCACTCCCTCTCTCATTTAAATAAAATGTTAAATTAAGATTTATGCTCGGTCTTAGCCAAATAAAGGTCAGTAATTTTCTTGAAGCGAAAAAATAAGCAGTGTTCGTTTTTGATTTTCATCGGAAGATTTCTATTTTGAGTTTTAGTTTTTTAAACAGTAGTGTTTAATCTTTAAAAAAGTAATTTCCGTCGGAAAGTTGACATGGTCCTTCGAGCCTGCCGTGTTGATGCAAGATGTAGTGAAGTTATTTCCAAGTCCAGTCATTTCGTTTTATCCCAACAATGCTTATTCGACTTGTCTTTTTAATCTGGAGAATGTTGCACTACGCCTCAGATCTGCAGCTCGGATGATCTTCCCCAGCATTAGGTTGAAAAATTCGCACCATAAGGAATCACCTTGTCTGAAAGCTCGTTTGGTGACAAATGGAGTAGTCTACAAAAAAATTGGCAGGCGTCGATTCGTATTTCAGAGGGGTTTACCTAGATTTTTCGCAACTAAAATATGCTATATTTAAGCTTTTCTCACGGATTTAAAATGTAGTCAGCGTCGTCATTTAGAAGCATAGAGAAGTGTTTTCTCCATAGCTTCAGTGTTTTCTGTGGGTCGGTCACTTACTTACTTAATTCTGTGACCATATCAACCATATCAATTTGGTCAGGTTACGGCCTATTAAATCACCTCTCTTCAGGCACCTCTGATTCACGTGCACCTTCTCCAATTGTTTATACCAAGCACGTTTATAACTTTCTCGGCCTGGTTAATCCATTGGTGGCGTGATCTTCATCTTCGTCGCCTTCTTTCGGTTTTCACTCCAAACACCTTTGTCGTTCAAGTTTCTTCGTTTATACGATAGACATGACACCGCCAGCGTCGTTGCTAAATAGTTATGAGCTAAACTACACCCAAGTCATCGTAAAGCTCATACAGTTCGCGGTGCATTCGTATGCGGTGATCGTGGATAGATTTTTCAAATAACTTTCCTCTCGAGAGCGGCAGCGTATGTGTGCGATACAACCTATGCCCCAGCATCAGAAAAAAGCAAAGGTATAACGAGTGTCTTGTAGAATGTTATGTTTATCATAAGGCTGACATCGTTGTTGCTGTAACAAACTATGTAAATTCTTTAACGATATCAAAGTTACAATTACCTGTTGTAACATGATGCCTACACCCCGCACTCCCCTGTTTGCAAGAAGCATATACTTTGTTTTGCTCTCGTTAACTGATAAACCTACTTTGGCTGATTCCTTTTCAATAGCGGTGAAAGCAGCAATAACATCTCTCTTGATCCGATATCATCAGCACACAAGGATTACATTCTTTATAGAAAATTCTCCCAGAGAAATTAAAGAGAGTTCACAAGATAGAGGGTCGCCTTATCTGATACCTCGATCAGTACTGATGGTTTCGGAGAGGTTCTTTTCTACCTTCACGGAAATGCATGTATTGCTCAAAGTAATCCTACAGAGTCTTATCAGCTTTGCAGGTAAACTAAACTCAAAAGTTGCGTAAAGGCAGTCCCGCCTCAAGCGATTAAACGCAGCTTTATAATAAACAACAAATGATGAGAATCAATTTGGTTTTCGTATTTTTTTTTAGAGCTTAGTGCAGTCTAAATCAATAGTGGATGGAAAGCCTTACTGATAAAATCCAATCAGTGTTTTTGTACGTGGTTTCAATCTTTCACACAGTCCGCTTGGGAGGATCTTATATCCGATACAAAGAAGACTGATACCTCAGTAGTTGACGCAGATTGTCGGGTCTCCTTTCTTAAGTACAAAGCCCACTGAGGTTCGAATCGTCGGGCATGATTTCCGCATACCATATTGTGCTGATGTATTGTTGCATACACCTTACTAGTTTATCGTCGCCTACTTAAAACAATTCAGCTGGCAAGCCGTCAGCACACGCTACTTTGTTGTTTTTGAGTCGTTGGGCAGCAACTCTTATCTCGTCAAGGCTATGTGGTGGAACTTCCGTTTCGTCATCGTTGACTGGTATTGCCGTACTGCATTCTCCATGGGCAGAAGTAGTGGAGTCGTTGTGTGTAAGCATGTTGGAAACGGCTACCTCCATAGTCTCAGAGCACATCAGCTCTCCATTTTCATCTCTACAAGTGGATGATCCGGGCTTGAAACCTTGGATTAGACACTTAGTCTGTTGAAAGAATTATCGTGCATTATTTTTGTTTATTAATGCGTCTGAAAAAGCATTTTTCTTTCCGCCACTTTTCTCGGTACTTTTCTCTCACGGCTCGCGAAGCAACTGAATACAGCGTCTTTTTATATGTTTAATTTTTAGCTGCTGTTGCATCGAAATACTCCTGATCGTACCATTTTTTCCTAGATTGTCGGAAAAACATGACTTCCGAGTTAGTTGATCTTAACCGAGAGTTGAGAGGAGTAGGCCTCGTCATTCCGTTATAATTACAACTTAGCGACATCTAGTTTTCGGTTTGTTCCCGTACGTATGTTCTTTGCATTGCATAACCGCATGCGGATCTTGGCAGAAACAAGACATTTCCCAGTGTCGAATATCGACCCCTTGATATGTACGCACATCTAGACCATTAGAAGCGTGCCTTCTGTCGTTCACAACATGAACAATTTGGTTTCGCGTTTTTTGATCCGGGAAGAGCCTTGCAGATTTTGAGGTGTTTAAAACTGGTGCTACTCTATCACGTTTCTCGCCGCGGCAATGTCAATCAGTATTATACCATTGTTGGAACTAGTTTCGAGGATACAGTAGCACCAAATAAGCTTCCTCTTCCGACCTTCACATTAAAATAGCTTACGACTACTTTAAAGTCGTGGGTCGGACAACGGTCTTGCACGTCCTCTAGGCTCGCGTGGAAAGCGTCCTTGAAGTCATCGTTCTTTTCCTCGGTCGGGGCGTATGTGCAAATCAGGCTTATGCTAAAATATTTCGACTTGATGCGTATTGTGGCCAATCTTTCGTTCGCATATGTAAATCGGGAAGAAACAAAGTGGCGTAGTTTCTGGCATACGACGAGTCCGCATTTAAATTCGTGCTTCTCCGCATGGCAGCTGTAGCAGACATCAGTTTGCGTGTTTAGAGCAGCCTTGTACTTCCCATCGCAACTCCTAAATGACGATGTCAGCCTTTATTTTTCCGAAAGATTCAGCAGTTGGATAAAGGTACCTTTCTTATATAAGGTCCGGATATTTCAGCTGCATATCGGTAAATCATTGTTTCTTTTTCGTTTACGAAGGTTGTCAAGGTAGTTGTAATATTATCCCAAGTTTAGGGTATAGAAGAGTCAATTAAGTTTAATGTCTCGAGGAAACCCAAGCCTGTCAGTCCGCGGAAGCTATTTTTTCTCTCCAAATATTTAATTAACCTGGAAAACATTCTCAAGAGGTTACAGACTCCGCCGAAGGGACATCTGTCAGTAAAGGTCTTAAAACCGTCAGCCGTCATATTATGCTGACGTAGAGTTTAACATGTGCTATTTGGTACCGTAAGGAATATTCTTCTTCTTACGTTTTCTACTATTATACTTATACTATTATATAAAATTGAGGGGAATATTTTTTGTTCTAGGTGAACTCCAAAAGTACAGGGCCAATTTTTATATATTGTTACATATTTGTGTTACAGCACCTTTTCGGGGTATTTTCCTTTTGAAATTGTAATAATAACTATTGGGGGTTGGAATTAATTTTAAAGGTTTTTTTTCGGTTTTTGAGCATTTATTTAGAAACAACGGTACAATGTATATTATTCAAAGTATTGTCCATCGTTAGTTACAACATTTTCCCATCTTTCTGGCAGCATATGGATTCCGCGCCGGAAGAATGATTCGTCTTTTGAGGCAATCCACGAATCGACCCATTTTTTGGTATCCTCGTAAGAAGTGAAGCGCTGCTCAGCCAAGCCATGCGTCATCGATCTGAATAGGTGGTAGTCGGAAGGGGCTATGTCTGGGCTATAAGGCGGGTGGGGTAGCACATCCCAATTCAGCGCCTCCAACGTTTCCTTGACGGTTCTTGCAACATGTGGCCGTGCGTTGTCATGTTGAAAAACCACTTTGTCGTGTCTTTTGGCATATTCCGGCCGTTTAACCTTTAATGCTCGGCTCAATTGCATCAATTGTTGTTGGTAGCGTTCCCCAGTGATGGTTTCGTTAGGTTTTAGCAGCTCATAGTACACAACACCCTTCTGATCCCACCAAATACACAGCATAAGCTTGGCGCCATGAATATTCGGCTTGGCCCTCGATGTTGATGCATGGCCGGGTGGTCCCCACGATTTTTTTCGCTTAGGATTATCGTAATGGATCCACTTTTCATCGCCAGTGACAATACGATGCAAAAAACTCTTCCTTTTATGCCGTTGAAGCAGTTGTTCGCACATGCAAAATCGCCGTTTAACGTCTCTCGGCTTCAACTGGTACGGCACCCAATTTCCTTGCTTTTGAATCATTCCCATGGCCTTCAAGCGTTTGCCGACCGTTGATAAGTCGACTCCCAATGATTCTGACAATTCTTGAAGGGTTTGACACGGGTCTTCATCGAGAAAAGCCTCCAATTCCTCATCTTCAAACTTTTTCGGCTGGCCCGGACGCTCTTTGTCTTCCGTATCAAAATTACCACTTTTAAACCGACGGAACCAGTACTCACAAGTAGAAATCGATGGAGCATAGTCCCCGTAAGCCTCAGTAAGCGTGCGTTGTGCTTCAACCGCTTTTTTCTTCAAATGGAAGCACAAAAGTAAACCTTCCCGCAAATTGCGTTTTGTTGGAACGAAAGTCGACATGTTCACAGAGAAAAAAATATATGTTGTTTACACACTTCAGTGGAATGACACATACTGAAAAATGAAGCTTAGACAATGTGCTTTGAAATGAATATAGTCACAGGTGTGCCCGATGCGATCTATTGATAGTTACGCCATCTCTTAGAAAACCTTTAAAACTAATTCCAACCCCCAATATATTTAATTAAAAACTTGGTATCCAAGAACTCATCCCAGCAGCCACGCGTGCAGAATCGTTTTCTTTTTATGCGTTCGTGTTGCGAGAGTTTCAATGAACTCCATGTTGCTCGCTACTACTCTCTTTTTTGCTCAACTGGCACAGCGCAACAAAAAACAGATGAGCCTCGAGCAAGTCGAAAAGTGCGAAACATACGAATTCAGTGCTGCGCTCCAAAACAAAAGAAAACGTATTTTATTTCGTTTTGCATGTAGCCTTATGGACAACTGCGGCCTGCTAGTTTCTATATAAAAATTTATCAGAGCCGTCATACATAAAGATTTCACCAATAACATGTGACGCGCATTTAGTGTTTCATAGCTTATTATGTTCTTGCAATAAGCCCTTCAAATACAATAATCAGAAAATTCATACAAGGAAATTGAAACTCCGTTGTTATAAAAATTTCTAAAAACTTTGCAGTGAAATAAAAATCAAATTTTGTAAATTATATATATTTTTAAACACGATTTTTTTGCTTAAGACATTTTTGAAATTTTGATTGCGGGACAACATGGATGAGGAATCATATCGACATGAGTTAAGAAATCATTTTATGGGTCAGATGAAGAACTCCAAATTGCAAGTGAGTATCCAAAGATAGATGACAAAAACGTACTTCAGATATTTCAAACTCATCATTTGCCGTTTAGAGTTCAGCGCTATATAGCTACAAAGATCAAACTCAGCGCGCTCAGCAGGATTTGGGACAACGAAAAATGCAAGAGTACGATATGTACCAACCGCAAGCACGTAACAAAGCGGTGCAACGTACTAGCGGCGGCGACGCTGATCGTGTGCTGTACGAAAACAACTACGCTAGCGATACCTATAGACGCAATAACGACACAAGCTCCAACTATATGCGCCAGCTGCACATCAAGGCCAAGCAGCAGACATCAGCATTGCCCTCCTCCAGCGTGGTGCACAAGTATCGACAAGAAGAATCCAACACATATGACATGTACGAAACGGACTCAAATTTGGGTGGTGCCGGCGGCAATTCCGATGACAGCAAATCGCAGAAGTCATCCAAGACAGTGGTGAGCAAAAAAAGCTCACAAGAGCTGCGCAAGATGGTCAAATCACAGTGCAAGCTACACGAGGTTATCGATGAAACTCTTAAACAAATGTGCAACGCCGATGTTGAACCTAATTCTGAGGATGTAATAGTAATGAAGGAGCCTCCACCGCCACCACCATCCTCACATCGCAATTGCAAAGGTTGCAATGATAAGCTACAGCTGCGCAGCAGTCAAAAGGATGTTATGACTGAAATTGCAAAAGGTGACTTTCTCGACTGTCGTTCGGGAGACACGCTTACCATATCGGTCGATGATGTAGTCAATTCGAAAGTAATCAATCCCATGATACGCAAGCTACAGCGCATGTATCTTAACAACCTTAAGGAGGAAATGTCATTGATGGAAGATCTAGAGCGACTGCCGCATAAGGTCAATGAGGTCTACAAGGCAACCATATTCAAACAAAAAGAATAACTGCGAGAACAAGGACCAATTGTCTTTTGCACATAAATTCATGCTATTATATATTTGTTTAAAAATTTAATTTTTGTTTTGGAAAAATGCTTTTTGCAGATGATAAAAAATAGAAATAAAAACAAATTATTCTGAAATTAAAAAGAAAACTTAAATGGTATTTTATTCACCTTCAACTTTAATTATAAAAAGAGAATAAGCTTAGGTTTAGCCTTGACGATAGATGTCTTTGCAGTTGTTCATAAATTGAACCATCATGTTGTAACCTTCTTCATCAAAATCGATACCTTCGGCACTGAAGAGAATGGCCTGAAAGAAAAAATAAGCCGATATAAACGTTTATTAATAAAATTCATTTGGAGGACATATAACTATAATTATAATATCTTAATATATATAACGTTGGTGCGTATGTATGTCCGAGCATCAGGGCCGAACTACTGAAGCTTTCCACCTTGAATTCACACTGCACGTTCGAGTGGTGCTCCGGATGGTTTTTGTTTATTTTAGATCCTTTTTATTATTATTATTTTAGATAAATAATTCTTATTTATGGTCATATTTAGCCCAAGTTCACACCATATATTTTTTTAATAAAAAATAAGTCTTTGCCAAAATGTACTATTTATACAAAATGTGAACACCGGCGGATCCGTTTCAAACCCATTACGAGTCCGTCAATAAGCATTTCGCTTTCTTATGTTTCGACGGACCCGTTTCGAGCACGTTACGAAACCGTCAAAAAATGGTCACAATGTTAACAAAAAAGGCAGCCTTAAATTATTTATAAAATTTTTATTTTATTTTCAGTGGAAAGGATACGAAGTACAATTGTTTACTTATTTTTATTTTAAATAACTTTTTTATATCATTAGGCACGTGCCTATATCATTATTACCATTATTAAAATCAATTTTAATTTCCTTATTTATTTAAAATGTAACATGTAAGAATGTAAGAACTGAAATAACAAAAGAATAAAAAAAAAATATTTTAATATAGCAAAAAACTTATTGTTTCGTTTTGAATCCGAACTATTTAAAAAAAATAATCAGAAAAAGTGGAAAAAGCAATTCGTATTTTTGAGAACTTTTTGTGCGAAACTTTGCGCCATCAACTTTTTAAGAAACATAAGGCAGATATACTATATTTTATGAAAGTATAATATCCGATTGTAAAGAGGTTGAATTTAATTCAAGGAGGTTAAAAATTTAATCAAGTCAAAAAAAAAACCAAAGTTAAATATATGCTTTCTCTTCTAAGTAATACATGTTTCAAATTGCCTTACTTTTTTAGCTTGGAATGCGCTACTTTTTGTTCGCAAAAATTTTCAACTTGCAAAAATTCCATAAAAATTACATGAATTTAATTGCGAGCTTTAAAATTGCGAGGTTAAAAAAAGGCAACAACAACAACAACTCTGTATAGAGTCAATCTCTTAGCTGACTAGACAGTCTGTTTTGGAAATCGCTACATTTCCTCTTCGTAGTCTTTGAGTGATTAAGCTGTGATGAACTCAGTGTTTAACGTCGTATATGATTTCACACATTTTGGAACTCATTCATCTGAACTATATTGAACAAATTGAACGTTCAAATTAGCTACTTACTGCATTATTCTGTATCACGAACATGCACACCAACGATGAGAAAGACACGAGAAGCAATACAATTTTGTATGGAAGAAAATATTGCTTCTCGTGTCTTTCTCATCGTTGGAGTGCATGTTCGTGATGCAGAATAATGCAGTTAATCATATGACATTTTGAAGCAGTAGGCTATTTATAGATCTCCGTCATCAACTCCATAAAGGTTGCCATCTGTTCTAGTTGCTTTTTATTTATTTCAATATTCATTGGAGTTCGACAGTTCGAAAACAAAAATGACAACTAAGGCCTTTTCCACATGGAGCAATTGAAAAGTAATGCAGCTGCAACGAAACAGCTTAAAAAGTTTCAAATCACTTAAATTTTTAACTGAACTGCAACCTACGCTTTCAGATGAGCAAGTCACGTCGCAACGCAACATTGAAAAATTCACAACAACACAAACACTTATATAATGGAAGCTTTGTTAAATAGATATAAAAAAGGATATAAAAGAGGATAAAAAAGGATATTTCTCCACTTCCTGCACTTATTTCATATTTATTAACTGATTAATTATTTTCATAGCACACAACACAAATCGCAAACGTAACAAATCGCAAATTCAAATTGCAGCACGCCGTGTTGCATGGAACTGGTTGCGAATGCGTTAGAAACTTGTTGAGTATAAGTGAAGGTTTCGGTATAAATACATTGGTTAGCAACTTTTGTTGAAGTTGCATTAGTTTTCAATTGCTCCATGTGGAAAAGACCTAACACATAGAAATATTAAAAATACTGGTTAACTATTGTTATTTTGTCAGAATAGGACTGTAAATATGGAGTAAAATGTGATGACACATATTTTCAAGTTTTTCCTCTCTAGCTCCCAAAGGGGGGTGCTGTTAGACTCATTTTTGCATTTTTTACTCGCCTAACCAAGGAGAATCACCATCCGAGGGTATTAATGCTATATCTGGGGCACCTTGCATATAATTCATGCAACTTAAATAAAAAAATACATGTGTCCCTATTTTTTTGCACATCACTGTATAACTCAAGATCTATTGGTCTTAGGGAAATTTTTTTATTCTACTTTTTATGAAAAATTATATATGAGCATTTCCATCGTAGCTCACGCGACATGCGTACGACTTATAGCTTCGTTTTCTCGGAAGTTTACGTTAGTAATGTAAAAGAATTTCTTATGTACATATGTCTTACAATAAATAGTAATGGTATGATCTACCAAAATTGTCGTTCCTGTAACTAATTAAGAATGGCAGTGGTAAATATGGGCATATCTCATGCGACAATAAAAGGAAGTGTGTTTTACAAGCAAGTTTATATTTTGACCCATATAATTTGTTTTTGTTTTTAATTTTTAAATAATGGGAAAACAGTGAAGTTTTATAATAAACCCACTTTACCTATGGACTTTGCTTATTTAAAATATATATTTTTATATTGAGTTACAAAAAATATTAGCCGTAACTCACGCGATATAACCCATTCGACATAATTTCCTTAAATTTAAATTGCGTAATTAAGTACTTTGGTAGTAAAGTAATTATGTAATTTAGTAATTTAGTAATTAACAAACAAATTTAATATGTTGTCTTTTCTTGCCTCAACCATTTTTCTTTTACACAGTGCAACAAAATGGAACGAAGTTGAAATACCTGGGAGATAATGCTATTTTTCTGGTAGGTCTTGTCGAGTTAAAGAATATTCTGTACTTGGAATTTGCCGGACATCCCCAAAATCTGAACTTACGGTAAAAAAACCGATTTTGCCTACCTTTGCCCACTTATTGACCTATAACTTACGTGACTGTCAACAGACTTTAAAAATTTAACCGGATCCTGAAAGACGATACTTAAACCTTTCCAATGATATGTAAGACAACTTGAGAAAGCTATGAGTATTTACTCTGCAAATACAACTTTTTTCAATTTTTTTGGCTTTTTCAACTTTGACGATTTTTCTATACACTAAATTATATAATGGATACACTAGATCTGTATGGATTCATAAATAATATTTATTACCAATTTAAACGCAATTTAGTTTTTAAAAATCGGTCAATAATTGACAAAGTTATTAATTTTTCGTGAAAATCGATTTTGAGCATGACAACTCAAAAATTTTTGCTTGCCCGTTTTCTTATTAAGTCGGCATCATTCGTTTCGCGTTGTAATGACCAGCGAAAATCCAAAATCATTTTAATTTTTTTTTGCCTTCAAAATATTTTTCTATTGTTGCCATTTCTTGGTGAAAATGTTCTCCTTGCTCATCGCTGAACTGGCCTAAGTTTTTATATAAAATATTTCAAAGTTATAAAGACGTGAAAAGCAAAACGTCAAATAAAGAAACAAACCACTTTTTTTGCGTAAGAAAAGCTCTCATTTTATATTGTTGTAATTTTTACGTCTTCCACTTCTTCTTATTTTTTTAAATGTTCCGATTTTTTTAAAGCTTAACTTAAGAGAATGCAAAGAGCATAGAGATTGTAGGTAAAATGTTCGTCAGCGCAACCTGCTGTTTGATGATTCGCGAGAGAAAAAGTCCACAAAAACAAAATTCATCTCTTAAGTAAAGCTTTCAAAAATTCTGCATTTTAAAAAAAATAAGACCAAGTTAGAATTGCAACCACAATATGTAATGAGAGCTTAACTTATGTCAGGAATATGTAATTTTGTTTCTTCATTTGACGTTTTGTTTCTCACAGCTTTATCACTTTGAAAACCATTTCATTTAAAAAAATTTACTATTTAATAAAAAATTTACTATAAAAAAACCTATTAATTTGCTACATTTGTGACTTTTCAATAGATATCAGTCATCGGTATAGTTTTAAATATATCGTATTAAGTTATCTGTGCTCCTATAAAAAATGTACAAAAGAACACGAAAAACGTTGTGCAGGCATTTTTGCAAAAATTTGGTTTTCATCAATAACTTAGTCAATTACTAGCCGATTTTTAAAAACTGCGTCGTAATTGTTATATATTTATATATTTGCGTCGTAATTGTTAATAAACGTGTTTGCTTAGTACATTAACAGAAAGTGTGGTATATATATAAAATAGTGTGTACAAAAATCGTGAAAGTTGCAAAATATTAACAAAATTTAAAAAAATTTAGTTTGCCGGACAAATAAATACACATTGATTTATCAAGTTATTATAAACAATATGTTTATCATTGGAAAGGTCAAGTTTTTTCTTCTGGAATCCGGTAAGAAACTGAAAATAGGTGCAAAATTGGCTAAGTTACAGCCTTATAAGTGCGCAAAGGTACAAAAACCGGTTTTTAACGGTAAGTCAAGATTTTGGGGGTGTTTGGCGAATTTCTGGTATGCAGTCTTGTTATACTCAACAAGACCTACAAGAAAAATTTCCCTACATTTCCCAGGTATTTTGAACTGTCGCACCGTGTTATCTTTGGCCAATGCCTTCCATTTTTACTAAAACAAAAAAGTTTACGAAACATTTACTAAACATTTACGAAAAATCATGATCGTGGTAAATAAATTTATATAGAAATTTCTTAAACTAATAAAATTAAAATGTTTCTCTTAGATAATATCATAAAATAAAAAGTTTTTGATATGTTTTAATTTTTTGGTCACGGTGGACTTTTCTGTGGAAATGTTCATATAGAACAAGTTCATAATAGTAAACAATTTTAAGAGCACTAGATTTCGCAATAAACTTTTGGCACTTATTGTTAATGCTCTAATCAAAACGTAATGTTTGTATTTTCTTGTATTATATTGACCAACCAAAAGGTGACTGTAAAAAAAAATCTTTGATTTATTTCAAATTCAAAGCCAGAATTTGAACATCAATTAACTGAATTTAAAATATGTTTTTTAAAAAAATATACTTACCAAAAAAAAAAGAATTAAATCGACTTTTTTAAATCACTTTTTTCGAGCGCGACTTACAGCCCTATTCTGTTAAACTAACAAATTGTTAACCAGTATTTTGAATATTTCTATATGTTTGTTGTAATTTTTTTATTTCAGAACAAAATTTGAAGCTCAAAAATAAAAAATTTTGATAAAAATTGTCAACTGCTTTTCAGTTATTGACAACTTCACTAACAAATTTTGTTTTTTGAGCTTTAAATTTTGTATTGAAAACAACAAACACATAGAAATATTTAAAATACTGGTTAACAATTTGTTTATTTGCCAGAATAGGGCTGTTAATTTCAAATGGATTTTGTCAAGTAAACGTGTCATTTCTCTCCTGCAAATTATTTCCCGCTTTTGGAATTTAATAATTAAAATTATCCCGATAAAAGCTCGGTCCAAGTCTTTCCAAGGGCTTAAAGGGCGAACTTATTTATACATACATATTTATATTAAAAAATAAATATCCACAGAACTAAATAGCGCAATTATTGCATTTACTAGTATAAAAGCCTGTCTTACGACAGGTCCTCCGCACACCTCCTTTTAGAAGCCATTTGCAGAAAGCATTTTTTTTTTCTTTTTAAAGCTTGCTTTTTTTATTCACTTAATTTTTGCAAAATGGAAATGTACCACTTTAAATAACCCTTTGAAGCAGTGTTGAAAAATTGGTTCAAGTGCAAAAGTGCAAAAAGTCGAGTTTAGCAACAATCATATTCATACACAACCTTACAAACTGGCCTTTTAAACTTGTCGTTTTGCGGCTGATACAATTATATTTGTTGGTACAATCGACTCAAATCGAATCATAACTTTTTTGTAAAAGGATGAAAAAAAGAGGTAGTTAGATCAAAAAGTACTATTGTAAAAATCCAATATTGTCATATGTAAGTATCAAAAACATTTTCTGTGCATACTGTGCCTGAACATTTTTGAGAACAGTATCTACGTCTCGTAAAAGTGCATTACTGTCAAAAAATAATTAGTTGGAGAAATACTGTGTGCACGGAGCATGCTTGCCTTTGTTGTATTAATATGTGCATACTTTCAGGCTGATTGTAGCCTCAAAAAAGAAGCCAGACATTTATCGGTATCTTATAAATGTGCCAACATCTGGAACGAAAGATACTACACAATAATTAAAAAAATATAAGTAAAGATCCGAGACGAAGTGGATTTCCGGGAACATATAATAAAAATTTTTTTATTTTCTTAAACGCGTTATTAACAATTTAATCCTTAACCTTTAAACTGCGTCAATCCTGAAATTATTTCTTATTGTTTTTTTTAATATCCAAGTTTTATAACATACGGAACGAACAACTACGTGCTGAACAGTAGTAATGATCAAATTCCCGTTTACTAATTAACCACGTGTCACTTACCTCTTTACCACGTATAGCATCATTGCCCGCTGGTGATCCAATTATTTCCACCCAATTGCCTTCGCGCGCACTCAAAGGATCATGCAGAACCACGCGAACCTTTTGCTGATCTGTGCTCATTGCGGTGAAATTTGTTCCAGGCTCGTTTTTATCCACTCGCAACATGATGCTAACAGATTTTCCAATATATTGCCGCAACATGCCAGCGTTGATGAGCGAACGGGATTCAAAAGATGAAGACATTAAGAATTAAATTTAAAATTTCAGGACAAAGACTTGCGGCTGATGAATAAAAATGTCACATAAAGGCGCGATTTTATATGAATTATTTACCATCAGCTGTTAATATTCAGGGCATACAGTAAGTATAACAGTTACAAGTGCTGCCACTTGGTGCAATTCATATGTCCGTTTGCAAAAAAAAAGTAACGTTATATGTTTAACCCTTTAATGCCACATTTTTTGTTTGAGCTCCTAAAATCAGATTTGATTAATTTGGGGACAAAAATTATATTAACAACAATCAAAGCCCGGTCGTCAAGTGCTAGTCATTTTATGTCAGATGTTACGTCATTTATGTCATTACGTTTTGGATTTTTCAAATGAATAATGTTTAATTAAGTCATTTATTTATGTAATATTTACAAGTTCCTGCGGATAGATTTTTATGTTATTTTTTTTATATTGTAAATTATTGATTTTTATGTATTTTTTGTTTATAGAGTCCCTGATGATGTTTTAAAAAAAAACGAAATAGAGGAATTAAAATTTTAATTATATGACAAAACTGACCTGTAGCTCGTTTTTATCAACAATTTAATATCCAAAGGTAAAAAATTTAAATAACTAATTGATCTAGAATCATAAAATTATAAAATGACATTATCTAAGAAGGCAGACATGTAGGCGTAATTTTAATGAATGGATAATTTATTTTCGATAGTTCAATAATAGCTATTGTGCTTTTTATCTGCATCATGCGGTCTACGCTGCCCATCATTAGAAGTAGCTGTGTTCACAGAAAGTGAAGCGTTGTTAGAAAATTAGACTTACAAGCCGATATTGCGAATATTTTCTTTACCAAATTTAAATTTTTTTTTTGCTCTATTTAATTTTCCATTGCTTGAAGACATATTAATTTTGGTCAAGCGGTTGGTTTTCTACTTTACTCTTTTGAATGAAAGAGTAAGTGCAAAAAATTCTCTGAAAGAATAGGTAGCATATTTAAGAGGTTAGGTCAAAATTAAAAAATTGTGCTCTCTCAGAAGGCATATCAAATTGGTATATATAATTTTTTGAAGCTTCAAAAAACAGAAGCATTGAGTCTGGCAATTTATATATGCCAAAGAAAAACAGAAAACTTGCTGAAAGTCTTAAGGCAGTATTCTAGTGTAGAGGCCCGCATTTTTGGCCTCTTTTGACGGTCGATAAACAACAACCAATTAATATTTTTACTATACATTTTTTATAATATGTTTATTCATATTTCAATAATTCAAAAAAAATAAAAATTTAAAATTTAAAAAATTACAAACTGGTGCCATGAAAAAGGGGTGCCTCCTTGTTCACATGATTTCAACCTTTCTAGTATTATGAAAAAAGTAATTTATTAGCCTTTTTTCAAAGTTATGAATTTTTTAAAAATATAAAAAGATGTTTACATAATCCTAGTTTGGGCTATAGAGGGATATATGAAAAAATCCCACACCAAATCTCAAGCTAATCGGTTCATTAGAACTGAAGGGATCATGTCAAACGTGTTGGAAAAAGTAGTTTCGAGGAAAACACTTTTAAAGTTTTTAAGTTAGGTTTCAGTCAGTCTAACTGACGACCTGTAGCTCGTCAGTTGTAGCCACTAAATTGCTACAACTTTCAAAGTGTAAATTTAAAAATATGTTCGTTGGTTGATTTATGTTATTGATGTTTAAAAAATAATGGCGATGTCGTCCAAAATAATTAAATACGGAACTTAAGCAATAGTTTTAGGGTTGTTGCATGTATTCTTCTTTCCATTGAAACTTTAAAATAACTTACTTTTATTATATTTATTACGTAAATTATGTTTTATTTACCATTTGAATAAATAAAAGCAGTCCAAACAAATCACATAATCCAAAATTCAAAAATATTTAGCAGTATGATTGATGGTCAGCAATTCCATATAAAAATATAGGTCCATAATCATAAAAAAAAAAGAATAAAAGTCAACTCTAAATTTAGCACAAGCATTTTTGATAGTTTTTCAATGTGATATTTTGTCAAATAGCTTGCACTTAATTTAGAATTGGCTTTTTTTGTTTATGATAATGACTCATATCATCCTGAAGTTATAGTTATATCTTTTAATTGAGTTTTGCAACGGATGACACGTCAGTTCAAATTGCTTTGACTTTCAGCAAAAGTAGGAAGAACTACTTCAATCACTGTTCAATTTAGATGACTTCTCTTCAAAAATAAAACTCAATTTACATTTTTCCAATGATGATCCATCCAAAGAGAGCAATAGCGGTCCTTTCGCCTTAATAAATATAATCACGATAGCAAACTTATGAAAGGAACAACAAGAAAAATTACTCGTTGAGGGCGCTACCGTTGCAGTCAAAATTTAATTCAAACAAACAAACATGATACGATCACAATTAGGTAGCCTTGACAGCTACCTATTTTGTCAAGAGCTGCGACCATCGAATGTCAATCAAAAGAAAACAAAATAGACAGCGTGTGCCACACACATTTGCTGCATACAGCGGAGTCAACAGTTGGCAACTGTTGTGTTAAAATTTTTAAGGAAGACCTTTGCAATTAAATTATTAATATAATTATATAATTATAGTATCAAATTAAATAATTTACAACTTAGTAAAAATACATTCAGAGAAAAACATCGTTCACTAAGGTATCGCTACCATAACAGTTTACAATAGTTGACTCCTATGAATGCGGCCAATGTGTGTGACACACGTTCTATATTTTGCTTTCTCTTGATTAACATTCGATGGTCACAGCTAGAACTGTTACTGCTACATAATAGTTATTGCATTATGCAAACAATTAAGTAAAAAAATTAAATTAGAGCACCTGTTGTAGCTAACATAAGCCCATAAAATTATATAGGTGTGGCACCTGTGTTAAACATTTTTTAAAGTCCATACCACAATTTTATATGGGTAGCAAAAATAATCCTATTTGTTATAGGAATCTTATTTTTGTTTTTGCTTTGCATGTAAAAAAAATAATCTGGATTATTTTGAAGCTAATGGAATGCAGCTAATGATATACAAAATAAAACGGAGATTGTCAAAGTCAGATGAAAATCTATTTCTGCTATTCATTTGTTTTGTCCATTTTTTTATTTGCTAGAAACACGCTTGAAAAAATAGAAACACAAAACTGCTGACATTTGCAGTTTGACAGCGTACCAGTTACGCAGGCTTATTTACGACATACGAGACAAATTCAGTGCGCGAAATGTTACGAAATTCGTATTTCGATGTTCATATAAAAAAAGTACTTTTATTTTTGTTTGTGCTTTGCATGAAGCGAATGGCAAGCAGCTAATGATATTGAACCAAGTCAGCTCAACTTTAGGTTTCATTGTCGCGGTTCATTTTTCAAGGTAGTAAATTCAGCATTAAAGTACTTTTATTGTACCTAAAATTTCCAGCATATCAATTTGCCTGAGTGATCAGTTTCAATCCCAAAAGATCAACAATGTTTTCATTATCACACTCCATTAAAAAATAACTAACTAAAATTAATAACTAAAAACTAAGAAAATAACTAAAATTAATAACTAAAATTAATAAATAACTAAAATATTTGATAACACTTAGATGAACATAGAACGACACAACATCACAAAAAGTAGTCAGAAAAATCACGTGTAAGCGGTAATTCAGTCAAATATCTCAGGAAGAGTAAAAGAGCGCAAAAAACGCGATATGCTTCTGTGAAGAAGCATCTAGAAGAATATAGGTAGAAGCACTAGATGAGAGCATACTGCCGGAAACGTCAAAACGAAGCAAAACTTTTTATTTCTTTTATTTTGTTTTCATTCGCCACACAGCTGAATTTGACAGACATGGCAGTATGGAAAGAGAACACAGTCAGCGCTGGAGCTACCTCTATCCTAATACCATGGATTTCACTGACATGTAAATTCCCCATTCAGTATTCATACTTTCAAATAAGCTGGCCACCCTTTGCAAAAACCAACTGTCACTTGACCGACGTATAACAGTTAAACGCAGTGTTGTGAAAATCGAAGAAAAGGAAAAATCAATCGTGACAAAAATCTGCTGCTTTTTACTTTACTGCCAAAATTCAAATTGTAAAAAATTACACAAAATCTTAATCAGCATAATTTTCGACTTAAATTAATTGTAAATCGCGAAAAAGATGTGAGACTCTGGTAGAATTTAAAAAGCAATCATTGGCTATTCTGTGTAAATCAAGAAAACCGGAAAAAATCCGAACCAAGTGTGAATAAAATTGTCTGCGGTTGCACTCAATCCAATCCATTTATAATTCAACGGACGATTGATTTTTCAACAAGAAGCATAGAAAGCATTTAAAAATTGGTCGGAAATAAAAGGCGACAACAAAAGCAGATACAATGAGTAAGTTAAATGAATGCAAAATGTCTAGTTTAATTACTTAATTGATTTGTTTAAATAAAGCTTAAGTGGTCGCAGCTATGTTTAGTAGCGGAATGGTGGGGAAAGGCAGAAAAGTCTGCCATTCAACATTGAATGTGAATTTATGGCACGTTTATTGGGGGTGGTTTTTGCTCATTCATCCAAACGTAGTCTTTTGTTAATAAGTGGCAATGTCGTGAAGGGCACTCAACATGCTGGGTGAATTCCTTTGGAAAAGTTTGCACAGTTGAGGAATGTCAGTAGCATATGTTGGCAAAATCTCAGCTGAGATGCTCGATCGAGCCAACTTTGCTGAAATAAACTCAAACTCGTGCCTGTACTATGCTGTTTAATGCGTCCCTTCACCTCTGTGCCGACACACCTTATTCATGCCCTGATTTATGTTTGCGTCCTGCAAGATGTCGTCATCATCATCATCGTTGTTGTCGTCGTCTTCGTCTTCTTGACTCCTGCCAACAAAATTTATTGACCTGCTGCATGAAGCCACAACAAAAAAAGACTCCACACACTCATTATGGCAAGTACAATTGAGACTGAGGCAGAATGGGTTAGAATGTACGGTGTGGAGTTTGTTTGTGTGTCGAAAGTTTTCAATTGTTTTGGAGTACTTTTAACAGCCAAGAAAATATGCTAAAAGAAATTCATTAATTTGAAAATTTCTAAGTGGAATAAGTTGGTGCTCCACTTCACTTCACACTCTATATTCTTTGAATGTAAAGGAATGTAAACATTTCTTGGTTATTTAATGATGATCTATCCAATTCCAATGTTTCCAATTACATTTCGGATATTAGTAGAATATTTATAGAACATTTATCAGAACAAAATTATCTAAATTCCAAGTATGGGCATTTCCATGGTCGCGCACGTAACGTTCGTGCGCCTTTTTTGTTGTTTAAAAATTCAAAAAAGCAAAGAAAACTGTTGGTACTGTTTTGATTTTTGGATAGCACTCTACCTATATTAAGTGTAAAAGTTGGGAGCGATCGAAAGTATTGTATAAAGATATAAACAAACAATAAAGGACGCGTTACGACAAAAAATAAAATAGAAATGTTTTTGGTCTGCATCAATATAATTGAAAAAAAATCTGCGAAGTGTGCACAAGTTTTTTTATCGAAGTTATTTTAATATTATATAAAATAATGTTGGTATATATTCATTATTGTTTCGTTAAAAAAAAATTTTTATTATTTGTATACAAACCATAATATAATATAATACGTTACGATACCGATTTTTCCCTTCAAAGGAAACACATTTTTTATAATTTTATTTATTTAATTAAACTAGAAAACTAAACCTTAGTCCCGGCATTTCCGGGATTGCAAGGGCTGAAATCCCGGGACAAAACTCGTAATTAAAACCTGAATGTGATTTTATAAAATTTTTAAAATAAAAACCTTTCTTTAACTAGCTGTACAAAATAACATAATAACATGATACTTCCTTAGGAATACTGAAATGTAATTTTAATAATACTAATTGTACAAAATATGACGTGAAAATATAAATAATTATATGAACCTTTCTTAAATAAACTGTACAAAATATTAAAAAATATTAACTTAGAAAAACTAAAATGTGATCTTAAAAAATTACAAAAATATTTCATAGACAAGCTGTACAAAATATCACAAAATTAGTAATTAGAAATACTAAATTTAATAATTTTTAAAAAAAATTTTATGAACCTTCTGAATGCTATCATTTAACTTATTTCTTTTTAAGAATTAATCCTTGTTTTTTAGAAATAAATAATAAATACTATCCAAATATTTAATCGAAATTGTGTGCTTTATTTTTTTTAAATTTTTTGTAATATTTTGTAATGTTTTGTGTTGTAAAACAAGGCATAACTTTTTTGAAGTTTCATATAACGTCTTCCAAAAAATTCGTTTTCTAAGGTTTGTCAAAAACGGGACTAGCCCCAGGATCCCGGGATTGTGTTTTTCAAATCTCGAAATCCCGGGACTGCCGAAGCGTCCCGAAATGGGACGCCCTAAGAAAAACATAAAATTTTTAAACTTTTATCACCATTTTTAAACTTTTGTTGCAATTCAACATGCTTGTTGCCATTTTTTAAAAATTCAAACTAAGACCAGCTCTAAGAACTCTCATAATATAAATTTAAAAATTTGTATCTCAATTATGAAGGTTTAAAAAAATTTTCAGTAACATTGAATTTTTCAGTCGCAGTATACCTTTTGGTGGAAATGCCCATATACAGTATATTAATAAAATGGAAAAATATAAAGTTTATTTACTTGCAAAAATTTGGAATAAAATGTTCTTTCCTTATAATTGTGTATTTTTTAGGCGAAGAGGAAACCACCAAATTTACTTTGGATCTTTCCAAGAAACAGTTAAAGAAGGTACCCAAAATGGAGGATGCTCAGAATGTGCGCAGCTTAATTTTAGATGAAAATGAATTGCAAAAGATTGATAACATCGACTCTTACTTAAAAATAGAAACGGTAAGTACAAAAAACCAAAACGTTATGATATTCCTAAATTTACTCAGCCGGCATTTTCAGTTCAAAATACACACTATTTTACACCACTTTTGGGATATTTTATACACTTTTTTTGACAAATTAATACACTCCTACTATATACACTCCTTAAAATATAGAAGTTGTTTTGGGTAGTTTTCACACTAAAAATAAATTTTTGCATAAATATACCAAATGCAATTCTTCAATTTAAAAAAGATATTATTTTTTAGGGTATTTTTTTACATTTATAAGGAAACTTTACTCACTATTTTCGGTGAACCAAAAATACTCCTTTAAATTAACACATTAACCGCGGTTGGGTATTTTTGTTACCTATGAAAATGCTTCTGCAGAATTGATCATAGCTCATGATTGGTAACAGCTAAGTGTTTTATTTTTGTTTGTTGCTTTAAGAAAATATAGAGCTATAAATTGTTTTTGGAGTGTTTTTAAGAAATTTTTACGTTTTTTTTTAACTACTTAATTTTCCAAGTGGCGGCCGTAGCCTAGTGGGTAGAGTGCGTGGCCCCTAAGCTAAAGAACCGCGGTGGCCCGGGCTCAATTCCAGCTCAGAACAGAAAGTTTTTTCAATTGAATTAATTTTTCTGTTCGGTCGCCACCTCTCTGCAGACAATGGCAAACCTCAGAGAGTAAAAATTGCCATGTAAAGCTTCTTGAGAACATAAGCCGTTCGGAGTCGGCATAAAACACGTAGGTCCAGTTCTCGGTCATTTGTGATCAAACATTTAATAACACGCACAACACAATTGATCAATAGAAGCTAGGTCAAAGTCCTTCCAAGGGCTGAAATGGCCAGTTTATTTTATTTTTTTTTTTAATTTTCCAAGTTAAAAGTGATTATGTATAAAAATCGAAAATTTTGTTTAAAAAATTTTATATATAAAAAAAATGTAAAAGCTCTCTTAGACAATTAACCAACTATACCTGCTATTGATAGAAAATTCCTGATATAAAACTGTGCTGTCGTTGCAGAAGGAATTTGTGCCCATTTAGACCACATTAACGATGGTTGGGTGTTTTTATACCCACCTTAAATCTCGACTACGGTGAAAGATACAAAGTTGAAATTCATAATCATAAAATGATGTGGTAGTTCCTGTGATCAATATAAGAAAGCACATGAAATTTTAAAAATCGTACAAAGCGTTTTGGAATCGCGGTTAATGGGTTAATAAAATGTAGGTCTTTTGAGGTATTTCTACACTTTTACTACATGGTTTGAAAAGTCTTCGCCCTGACACAGAGACGGCGCCACAAGCTAAAAAATCCATATGCTTTCCATACAGTATCAACCTTAACTAGATACTACTTTTTTCACTTGTATTTGTATTTGTATTTTTATTATCATTTACATTTCGTCAAGTGTATTCAATTTATAAAATTTTGTTTTTGCTATTTTTTACAGTTATAATACTTAACATTACACACTACTTTGAATCAAATATACTAATTTAAGTGCATAAAATGTAGTCATTTATGGAGTACACTTTAAACAAATGCATACACTTCTTTTGGTATAACGAATACATTTTTTAAATGTATAAAATATGGGTGTTCTAAAATATGAGGAATGATGGATGTTCTAAAATATGTCCTTTTACGCAACTCTTGAATTATTAAGCAATTCAATAAAATAAAATTTTGAAAGTATATTCTATGAGCTGAATTTAGAGTGTTGCATTTTGTACACATAAATGTGTGTATTATATGTACTTCTAAAAGCAGTGTTTAAATTTGACTACGTTTGAAAAATAGCCGAAAAGTAGTGTCCAAATTGAATATTGTTTTGTATACCCAAATAACGGCTTCAGTGCATTTTTACCAAATGATGTAATTTTAATGCTGTGAACGATTTCAAGTTAAACAAGAACGAACCATTTTATATTAATTTTTTAATGAACGATAAAAAAAATAATTTTTTCAATACACAAAAATTTTACAAAACTTTTTTCTCTTCCAGCTTTCATTGAGTAAAAATCAATTGCTTCGTATGTATGGCGTCTGTCGATTGCATTGTCTGCGCGAACTTACACTCTCCTTCAATGGTATTCTTTCCATCGAGGGTCTCAAAGACTGCCAACACTTGCGTATGCTTAATCTCGAGGGCAACAATATCAAAACCATCGAACATCTAAATCACAATACTAAATTAGAGTATCTGAATTTAGCTGAGAATAGTATTGGCAGTATTGCAGATATATCCTTTTTAAAGTGCTTGAAGGTAAGCACAAACATACAAAAGAAATCATTTTTTTAAATATACGTATTATTTTCAGGAGTTGTACTTACATGGTAATCGTTTGACGCACCTGCGTCATTGTGATAAACATTTGCCGATTTCTTTGGAAACTCTTACACTTGCCAAAAACAACATAAGTGATCTGAATGAGATTTGTACCTTGTCAAATTTATGTAATCTACAAAGTATTACAATCAATGATAATCCATGTGTAGCAATGACGGCTGGACCAGAGTAAGTTGATGTGTCCTTAATGACTAGGTGAAACAAGACAAACAATAAGACATATCATATATTGAGTTCATAAAATAGTTGGAGCAAAAATAAAGTCACAGAAAAAATGTACTAAACCAAACAAGTCGACATAACAGCATGCGTACGTAAAAACGGCTCAACATTCACTGGTCAGGACCATCGAAAGATCTTTTTGCATTACGAATTTACTTTAATTGCTTTCCTAGACATTTATCGAGCCTTCAAAAATGTCACCCCACAATCTATACGAATTGAAATGCTTTGTTTAGGTTTGAATAAAATCCTTACTGATCTTATAAATAAGTTATTTAACTGCAGAGTAATCTTATCAGACCTAAGTGCTTATAGCGCCGTAAGATCAGTGACAAGAGGTACGCCTCAAGGCGGTATTGAATAACGCACTGCTGTTTATAGAGAGAGGGAGAGCTGTGTAGTGGCAGCCTACACCGACGACCTAGCAATCGCAGTCAGAGCCAAATTTCTCACTAATCTATACATCGTTATACAAAGAGCACTTTGCAAACTTGAGCGATGGCCTAAACTTTGTGGTTTGGGAGTAAATCCGCCCAAAACTGACCTGTAGTGGTCTTCCAAACGCGTTAACTATAATTTTCGAAATCATTAGTTAACGAAAACTGTCATTTTCTATGAACGAGGCACGTACAATGACCAATAAATAAATTTTTGGGAATTCCACTACTGGTCCTATTCACCAGGAAACATAAAATTTCGTCTCTTCACCAATCCTGATAAATGGGTCTGCACAGTCCCTTTCGGACAATGCAAAGTATTTCGGGCTCATTCTTGAAAGGAAGCTGAGCTGGAAACTTAATATTTCTGAACGCGCTAAGAAAGCAACAGTTGCGTTGTGCACTTGTAAAAAACCTGTTGAGACAACATGGGTACCTTTTCCCCGTATCATTCATTGGCTATATACAGGGGCCATTATACCTATACTTCTATACGGTGTAACAATGTGGTGTCCATCCTTGGACAAGGTCACATATTTCAACCAGGTCCAAAAAGTTCAAAGAATTGCGTCTATATGTATCAGCGGTACTCTGAATACAACACCGACTGCTGCTTTAGAGACAATATTATGGCACTTAGGGAAGTTGCGACATGGTTCTCAGAGAATTTTATCCCAAAACGAGAAAATACATTTTCCCTGATAGCCAGGCTGTGATAAAATCGACTCTTAAGTAGCCAAAGAATGCCTTGCTGTATTAAATGAAATGCGAAACTGTTTTAACATTCAGTAGTGTTGTGGAAACCGATACAGAATTGAATCAAATCAAATTAATTTATTGAGTCTTACTTGGATTTTTACAATGTTTTAGTATATATTACAAAATGCACTTAGAACTATAAAGTATTATTCTAAAAGGGTTATAGGATTAATGCAGCTTGCTTAGTTTTACATGGGAAGTAGAAAGGAGTGTCGGATATTAGTGAGTGACTATTTTTGGATGGGGTTGAAATAACATTTAAAAGCAGTATCAAATATCTCGGTGTTACTTTCAATGAATTAGTCAAATTCAATCAACATTTAATTATTAACGTTTAATTATCAAGAAAGTAAATAGTAAAAATGCATTATTAAAAATTGCTTCGTAACAAATTCTTAAGTCAAAAAAACAAAACTTCTAATTTATAAGGTCAATATGCGTTCGGTAATGGTCTATGCTTTTCCTATTTCTCCATTTCTCCATATCCCAACAACGGCAAAAGAATTAGAATTTGTTGAGAGAAAAATATTAAGACTTTGCGTTGATCGTTATTATGCACCTCATTTAAAAAGATATTCTAACCTTTTCATTTATAGCGAAGCGTTAGTCAAACCACTTTGCCTGTACTCTTTTTTTTACTTAAAAAATTTGTTTTATTTATGCAGCGGCTTCGATCATCGGCCCTTTGTATTGAATTGGTGTCTTAGTGTTAAGGCAATTGACGGCTTCATGGTGGATCCAATTGAAAGGTATTTTGTTTTTCAAACAGTTCCTAATTTCAAATTAACGTTTTCTTTTCTGTTCTTTTCTTAAAGTCTCAAAGCTGAATGGCTGTATAGTCAAGGACGTGGCAGACAGTTTCGCCTGGGAGAACAGTCAGCATTGGCCAAATATTTGAGCTCAGTTTGTCCGTTGATCGGCAAAGCACTTGAAAATGAAAACGAACGTAAGCTACGCCTTATTCTCAGCAAGGCGCAGCAACATCAACGTCAGTTGCAAGAAGAAATATCGGAGAATTCGGCTAATTCAGGCAATAATTCTCCCTCATCGGGCAGAAAGAAGCCAACCAGTCGCATACAATCGCCACGCTGTAATTTTATATTCACAAAAAGTTTTAATATCAATAATAATAATACATGTTATTTTTTTATACTTCTCTGTCTATCTCTTCAGTCTCACGACTTACGGGTCGTCAGGGTTCGCCGGATTCAATGATTAGCAGCTATCATGGTAACACCAATAGTGATCAGGGTAAATACTCAGTTCTTTGCTGCTGTTTTAAGCGTTTGATTGAAAATATTGATATAATTGATATGGTTTAGCTTTCAATGCCAACCATGTTATGCCCATGACGACATCCTTAATAGAAAACATAAAAAATGATGCACTAATGACGCAAAGTTTTGATGCAGCTACCACCAATAATCTTAATAGCAATGCGACAAACAAAAATACGGACACAGCGCCACCTCGCAACGTAACACCGAATCATTACAATGGTCAGTAGGAAGAAAAAATCCTTAAAACATTTAATATTTTCCTTTACTCCATAGAGCAATCATTAGTTGGTAATCCACCCTCTGGCGGTCCTCTAGCTGCTGCATCAAAAATGGTGCCAGTGCCAGAAACACTAATGAGTCCCGATGTCTGCCCCGCTGCCGTGGCACAACGTGTCACCGTCTCTGCGATCACGACACAAATGCAAAACTCAAAAATAAACAAAAACAAAGGTAAGCTTTGAGATTGAAACAATTTAAATTCACTAAAACTTTAAAAAAATAAACAAAAATTATTTTTATATTTTTTATTATTTTAACTCAACTCTAGACAACAAAATGAATTCGCCAAAGATGCGCAGTCCACATATGTTAAAACGTAATTCAGAACGTACGCTTCAAATGAGTCCACGTAAAATTAACTCAAACCATAATGTACAGTCCAATCTGAGCAAGGTGTCAATAGCACAGTCCACAGCCGCGTCTCCAGCCACAGTGACAGACAATCAAATGAAGACACGTTTACTCAGCAATTCGATGCATATAACGCCGCCGCATGTAGGTTCCTCGGGTGCACTCACTTCTGAAGAGGAGAATAACGATGAAGACGACGACGATGATGATGACGATAGCGATCACATAAATGTGGACAAGTTGAAAACAATACGCAACAAAGCGGCACAACGGTATTTTTTTTTTAGTTTTTGAACTAAAATTTTAATATGAATTTGTATTTTAATAATTTTGAAATAATTTTAAGTAAATGATTGCTCTGATTGCAGATGTCATCAACAACATAAAGAAAACCAAGATCTTGCCAATATTGTGGCTAACAACAAGTCGCTGCAGCATACCGAGCTGTCGGCAGTGGTTATACAGAAGACCTGGCGCGGTTATCGCACACGCAAGAAAACGAAGGATATAGCCGAAAAGCTGCTCAAGCGGCGCACGCATGAGTACATACAGTGAGTGGAGGGGCGGGTATAAATTTCTTCATAGACGTTAATATTTTGAAATTTAACACACAGCAAACTAACCAAAGACATGGAAATGACAAAGGCTCAGCTGGAGAATGAGCGCAAAATACAACAGCTGCAAATGCAGGCCATCAACGCGCTGTGGAAAAAGGTATCAACCATGCAGGCAGGCGCGGGTGGTGTAGCATTAGCTGGCTCCAATCACTCAGCTGAGTCGGCGCCAACGGAACTAGAGGCTGCGTCAGGTAAAACAATTAGCTTGGACAATAGCTCGACGACAGTCGTTAATGATTTGGCCAAAACATGCACGGTGCTAACAAACCAGGTAAGGAACTTGGTGTTTTTGTTTTAACATATTAATAATATTAATAAATACAAGTAAAAAGAAATATGTGCTGCGATGTTGCTAATCTTTGCTAATCTTTGCTGTAATGTACCGCATTAAACATTTTTCTAAATGGTATTTATTTTTTAAAATGTAAAGTTAGCTAGCTCTCAGAGTTGGGCGTAGAGCACTAAATGTTGAGTGCACTCAGCCTTTCACTAGCACTAAAATATATTGAAAGAAATTCTATTTTTCACTATTTTTTTGCTAGCTTAGTGATAGTAAAGCATCTCTTCACTATCACTAGGGATTTTAGTGGTAGTGTTATACTGTTGTTATACTCAAATAGTGCAAAATTTTAACAGCCACTAAATGAAAGCTGCAATTGAAAGTTTTTCCACTCAACTTTCAAATGTGACTGATTTTAAAACAATTTCAGTTAGACTCGAATTAAAAAAAATATAAAGAAATAAAGAAAAACTATTTTTCGAGCTCCTGGTCATATATGTTTACGAAGAAAATAAACTACAGCTCTGAATGAGCATCACAAAGCTAAGATCAGATAGACAGTTTATATAAAATTGGTGTTATTTAAAATAATAGTTTCATGAAAGTTAAATTGCTCACAACAAATAATTGTTAGCATAACTTATTTTTCTTGTTTTACTTAATATTTTTATATTTTACTAAGAATAGCATAGAAACATACAAATTTCTGTGTAGTATTTAAATACTCAATGCTACAAGTAAACTGTTCCTGTTTTCTTTCAATTGCACTATTTAGTGCAAAAAAAAATGTTACACTAAGCTGTAAACATTTTTTTCCACTATTCTTACATGAATTTGAGTGAGACATTTTTCACTATCACTATCACTCATGTATAGTGAGGCTTTTATTTTTCAATTCAGCAGTCAAAAATAATAGAAGACAGAGAATAATTTTACACTATCAGTACATCTAAGGTGAAACTGCAAATTTAGTGCACTACGCCCAACTCTGCTAGCTCTGCCATTAAAAGCTGATGAATTTGTGTGAACGATAAAAAAATATCTACTCTTCGAGACATAATTGTGGTCTCAACGTAAACACCACGAAAACTATTCAATAATCTTCACAAACAAACACAATTGAATTATCCTCAATTTCAATTTTATTTAGCAAAAATGTTAGCATTTAAGATGGGTATCTTTTGCGTGCCAAGTAAATGACATTATAAAATAACAACAATGATAATAATATGATTAATGAATATAAAAAGATTAAATTATTTGAAATGAGATAAAAAATTAAATAAATGTACTTATGTTAAGATCGGGCTTAAACAATAAATAAGTAATTCAGAGATAAAAAGCAAAAAAGAAAATCAAAAGACCAATAGAAAGAGAAGATAGATTAAAGTAAAGAAAATAATCGAAAACTAAACGCTTAAAGGCTCTTTGATTTTAGACAAATTTAAAATTGTTTGGAAGTGGATTCCATAATCTGACTGCACTGATGAAAAACAGTCTGCCAGAATTTTTGCCATCTTTATATTAATAATCTTATCCTGGATAGGAAATTAAATTTAAAACCAAATCAACTCGAAAGGGCCAAAGTAGTTACTAGTTTCTGTACTCATGTACGAAGAAAGCATAAGTGGCCAATAGAAAGGAGTATTTCCATCTTGTTGAAATATCGTAAATGACCAGCCGGTAGCAAAAAAGGGCGAATCCAAACCAAACAAACCTGAAAATATGCTTTCATCCTACAGTGCGATTAGTTTACTGGTAGTCTTCTCGAAGATTTTAAAAAATATTGTTGCGCAGAATGCTATCGGTCTTGGAGGAATACGATATTATACCTGAACATCAGTTTGGGTTCGGAAGTGCACACGATACTGACGAACAATGCCACAGAATCGTAAACTTAATAGCTGATGCCCTTGCAAACAAAAAATTTTGTTATGGTGTGTTCTTAGACGTTAAACAAGCTCTTGACAGAGTGGCATCCAGGACTTTTTTATAAAAAATAAAAACTACTTCCTGTCCCCTACTTTCTGCTTATTAATTAAAAAGCTAAAAAAATTAATGCTGCTGTCCCGCAAGGAAGCGTTTTGGCGCCAGTTCTCTACACGATTTTCACAACTGAGTTGCCAGTAAACTTCTGCAGATAACACGGCCATAATAGCAATCAGTGGAATGCCTGAAGGGACAACTTATTTAATACAGTAATAATGGTTGAAGAAATGAAAAATTATCGTAAACTATGATAGGAGTATGAAAGCCACTTTTGCTTTAAGAAAGGTGACAGCCCACATGTTACATCTAATGCTAAATATCTTGGACTTCATCTGGATCGCAGACCTACCTGGTAGATCCATATCAAGACTAAGCTAAAACAACTAAATATCTAAATAAAAAAAAATGCAATGGATCCTTGGTTAGAACTCGAAGTTACGTTTAGAAAATAAAATGTTGCCATATAAAGTTATCTTAAAACCAGTTTGGACCTACGGGACTTAATTGTTGGGTACATCTAGGGGTACACATATCGAGATTCTGCAACGGTATCAATCTAAAACATTGAGAAGTATTGTTAATGCACAATGGTTTGTTCCAAATGAGCAAATTCACGAAATTTATTTTGTAAAATCAGAAATCAAAAGGTTCAGTGAAGGACACATAAACCAGCTCGAAAGTCATAGTAACACTTTAGTTATATCCTCTTAGACAATATCTCAACGACAAGAAGACTAAAACGCTTCCATATTTTGTATTTACCTCAACTTTAGCTATTTAATATATTTTAATACAAGTATCTGTAATTATTACATATGCCTTTAAGTAACTAATTTAAAATGTAAGATTAATGTAGCTTCACTCATTGGAGTGGAACTATACTGTTATTTTAATTACTAAACTTAATATATTTGCTTACTGTTAATTTCGACAGATTGCAAATAAATAAATATGTATACATATATATACATAAAACAAAATATATTTCATAGGTATGGAAAGTTTCATAGCATTGAAACTCCGAAAAATAGAGCGCCGATTGCGTCTGTATTGACTCCCTAAAGTTTGCTTGATGGGAGTAAGCGTGTTGTTAAAATCTGCTGGGAATTGATTTCTTTAACCTTGACCCCTCGCCAAGATGTGCGTAGAATTAAGCCTATATAGCTAGATCGTTTGCCCACTTCCCTAAACCCACCATAGGACTTTCGAGATGTCTCCCTGTCCAAAGCCAAGATAAAGGGTAATGGTTAGATATTAGACGGAGAAATTCATAGGGCACGGCCCATGACTTGTTCGCAAAATGAGTTCATTCTTGAGGCACGGCTCTTGAATTATTCATTTGATTTCTGTGAAACAAAAGGTGCACCATAAACTTTGGTTGTTGGCTGCCAAATCTTGGAGAAGACATGTTTATGTTATTAAGTTATCAAAGTTATTATCAAATAAGATTTGATTATATAATATAAAATTATTTTATATAAATCGCTAACTGGTCACAAACATCAAGATTAATGCTGCACATATTTTTTTTGTATAAATATTAAATTAAAACCTTAAAAATTCTGCATTTTTTAGCAACATTAAATATAATCTAATATTTATTCGATATCTTCACGTTCAGGTGCAACAACTGCAAGGTTCGATGCGTGACATACTCAACTGTCTGACGCTTTTTTGTAATCTCCCACACGAGAATATTAAAAAGCTGCTCTCAGTGGGTGTTGCCGATGCTTTGGCGGCAGCAAAGAAAGAAGATTCCTTTGCTGCCACCACACAAACCGAGATAGTGGCTGTGCATACGCCACAGTTTGAAAATCAAACACATTTTCCCTTCAACAATAAGATACGCCCGTCAACGCTACCGCTAGAGATGCAGGCGGCCATGTCATCAAACGTCACAACCATAGCCGAGAGCAACGAGGAGCCAGAATCATCGCTGAACGATGGGAGTGGCGTTGCAAGCGAATCTGTATTGGAGAAGACAGACGAGGAAAAGCCCGCTGATAAACAGCAGTTGAAAGTTTGCTGAAGGACGCTGAAGGCAGCTTAGAAAATCTCAACTCATTTGCATAAGTTTAAAATTTTAAATGAATTTTATGATATTCATTCAAAATAGGATCTCATTATTTTTTTTTTGTTGTAATTTATATTTATAATTGTCCTTTCCTCCTCCTCATTTTGAAGATCACACTTTTTGAACATTCAAAATCACGTTGAAATAAATGAAACTGTTGTAGGAGCAATAAACTTTTATTGTTAATATAACGCATTATTTAAAAAAATTAACATAAAATTTCTTAAGAAAAAAACGATTGCATAACTTGAGCCTGGGAATTTTTAAAAACTCATAACTTAACTAAAAGTATTAGAAAATGCAAACCACACAACGAAAAGTAGTTTCATTTCTAAAACACACAACCACACAAACACACACACACACATACACACACATACCATACACATTCACAAAATAGTCTTAGTTTAAGTGAGAAATAAAAAAAAAATACAATTGCAAAGATTTCAAAAAATTGCATGCGCTTCACAAAACGCTTTAAAAAGAAATTCTGTCAATCTTAACGGATAAAAAAGTATTAATAATAATAATAAATAATCTGCAAATAGCACGTTCTTCAGTTAAGACGTTAACAACTTTGTTGTTGTTAATTGTCTCGCATACAAGCAAAATATTTATCTTTTATAAATATTATTATGATTATATAAAAAAAGAAACTTACATAATTATGTACTGTAATTATAAAAAACTACACTAAATTAAAGATTGTATTTGGAGCTTTTGCCACTTTTTACTAAATTTTTTTCACTTGTAAAATAATCAAATAAATTTAGTTAACAACCCTAAGAAAATAAATGCAAAATAAAAAATAAACAAATAAATGCAAAATCAGAAAAGCCACTTAATTTAGTCGTACACAAAAAAATTTTGAGAATTTAGGTGTGGATGGAAAATAGGTTAGTAGGAGCTGCTTTAAAAACTATATGGCATAGAACATTTTTTTTTTAAATCCTTTAAAGAAAAATTGGGCTAGCTGGGAGAATACTTTCAATCACATTATAAAAATTGCCAAAATAATTTAATGTTTGTAGAGAAAAAGATGATCTGAGATGTGTTTTCATCGAATATGCAATACTCCAAAGGAGCAATTCAGCATTAATGGCTGTTCTGAGGAAGTGTAAATTTTTCACACAAGAATATGCGACGACAATGCAATATTATGCTAAAACTAATTTAGCATAATATTGCATTGAAAGATTGACATTTGTGATAATGATAGTGAAAAATTGTTTACTTAAACTTCTACAGCTTAGTGCAACTTTTATTTTTCCACTAAAATTAATAATGCAAAACATAATATCTCCACTAATGGTTCATTGTTATTGTAGTTTTATAATAATGGCTTTCATTATTATTATTAATTTATAATAGACATAAGATATAAGATATAAGGTATAAAATTTGTGTTCAAAGGTTTTGCAACCGTTTTCCTTGAATATTTGGAAGGTATCTCAGAGTAATTATTATATTGAAAACTTTCATATAAAACTAATATTTTTAATAACACCACTTTAATGTGAACATTTGAAAGTATGAATAATTGCACTTATATTAATTTTAAATTTAAAAATTGTTAGCCCAATTAGAAAATTATATATTATTACTATAGCTTTATTTTATTCGCAAGTTGAGTGAAAACATTTTTAATTTTAGATATTGTGTGTAGTGACTGCTCAAATTTTTCACTAAATTTGAGTGTAGTGCAGATTTTGTCACTACCACTAAATTTAGTTATAACACATCGCGCAAAAAGAAGCAGCGAAAGAAAATAATAATAAATAACTGACAAATAATCTATATAATAATAATGAAATTGGTGTTCGTTGATAGCTTGGTTGGTAGCTCACTCAAGAGCGACTCAACGCATTAAGCTGAAATTTTGGCAGTAGATTGTTTTTCAACTCTAGATGGCTTACGAAAAAAATGTTTGCCACACCTTTTTCACCGCCCACAAATCAATAAAAATTGCATATTTTAGAGGGTTTTGGTAGTATAAACCTAACACTTGGTAATTTTATTTGTATAGTTACTGTCGGCAACTACTAAAAACGGGTTACACGTCCTCTTTTCCCGCCCACAAATATATGAAAATACTATATTTCAGACGGCATTAGTCGTATAAGACTAAAACTTGGTCATTTAGTTCCTATGCTTACTTTCAGTAAGTGCACTAAAATTGGGCGTGTTTGCATTATACCTAAGCACACTTTTAAAAAAATAATAAATATTCTAAAACTACTGGCCAATTTAGCTGAAATTTTGGAAGAAGATTGTTTCTACCCCTTTTTACAGCCCACGCATCATAAAAATGCATCAGGCGTGTTCTGCATTCCACTGTCGAGTCGAAGTTAAAATAAATCATAATTGAATTCGATATTTGGTGTTCAGTATATAACTTCTTTCGTAAATACAATTGATTATATTAATAAATTAAATAAAATGCAAAACAAAAAAAAAGCGATATGTAGAACACCAAATATCGAATTTAATAAAGATTTATTTTCACTTCCACTCGGAAGTGGAATGCAGAACATGCCTGTATATTTCAGACAGTTTTGATCGCATTAGACTAAAATTTGGTAATTTAGTTCGTATCCTTACTGTCGGGAACTGTACTAAAAATGGACGTGGTCACACTTTATATACGCCCACTTTTTAGAAATTATTAAAATTGACTGCTGGGCCACATCTCTTTTAACCACTTACCAATCAATAAAAATGTGGGTTTGGTGTAGTTGGCTGTATGTATGAAACTCTGTATACAAAATTCTGCATTAATATAAAACTGTGTTAAAAAAGTCTGTATGCCAAAGTTCTGCAAAATATGGACTAAGAACAACTAAGTTAAATATGCTTAAAATAACGAATTTCCGTACAAGGGCAAATAATTTAATCTTAAAAAACACCATTTTGTATCCCAAATGCTGTAAATGGAAAGCCGACTTTTTGAAAGCAAAATTTTTAAAAAACAATATATTTAAATACAGGTTTTTAGATAAACAGTCTTTTAAAAATACTGCAAAAATTACAGAATTTTGACAATACAGACTTTTGACAAGCATAAAACTGATCCCGTTCCCTAAAAATGCCATGAAGTTGAGACGGTATTGAATGTGCGTTTTCTAAAGACTCCGAAACTAACCGTCTTATTAAGTTCAAACTTTCAGAACATATTTGCTGTAACACGCAAAATTGAGCGAGAGTTGGATTAGGGGACGTGGCACTGCCCATACAATTCAAACTTATGATATCAAATAGCTTTGGAACTGAATATCACATAAAAATCCCATACACAAAAGTTATACACCAAAAATGCTGCATTTCAGATGGGTTTGGTCGTATAAGACTAAAAGCTTTTAATTTTTTTGTTTGTATGGTTACTTTCGGCAACTGTATTAAAAATTGGCTTGGTCGCACTATGTTACGCCCCTTTTTCAGGGAAAAAGCGTTGAGTGAAGCAAAGTGCGTCAGATAAAAACTAAGCTATGCTGAAATTGCGATGAAATTGCGCAAAAGTAACCTTGCGATGTTTTTTGGCTGTAATTTAAAAAAAAAAAAATTAAAAACTTTGATTCTTCTTGTTTTTTTTTACATCAAGTCGAGAATATGATGTCATGTAAATGGCCGCCGCCACAGTTGATTGTTATTTGAGCCCTTTTTATGGCATTTTTCATCACTTCGGCCAAAACTTCCGGCGATAGGTCCTCACATTCTTGACGGATATTGTCTTTAAGAGCTGCAAGAGTCTGAGGCTTGTTGACATAAACCCGCGACTTCAAAAAGCCCCACAAAAAGAAGTCTGGAGCGGTCAAATCAGGCGATCTTGCTGGCCAGTGCAAATCGCCAAAACGGGAGATTAGGCGCCCGGGAAATGCATCCTTCAGCATATCGGTTGTGGCACGTGCAGTGTGTGCCGTTGCACCGTCCTGTTGGAACCACATGTTTTCCAATCCCAATTCATCAAGTTGCGGCAAAAAGAACTCGTTGATCATTGCTCTGTAGCGCTCACCATTCACAGTAACCGTTTGGCCCGCGACGTCTTCGAAGAACAAAGGTCCGATGACTCCTCCAGCGAAAACAGCACACCATACAGTGACTTTGAGCGGGTGTAATGGCTCTTCGTGGGTTACACGCGGATTTTCAGTGCCCAAGAAGCGTAAATTTTGCTTACTTACGTACCCGCTAAGATGGAAATGGGCCTCATCACTCATGATTATTTTTGATGAAAAATCATCTTCCTCTTGGTGGTGATTAAGGAAGGCTTGAGCGTGTTAGACGCGATTGGCGGTCAGCAGCTAACAGCTGATGCACAGTCTGGACTTTGTACGGAAACATCTTTAAATATTGTACCAAAATTCGCTGTAAAGACCGTCGACTGATACCCATTTGCGTGGCACGTCGTCTGGTCGATGTCGACTGCGCTTCCATGACATCCTCGGCTACAGCAGCAATATTCTCTGCAGAACGGCTACTCCGGGGTCTGCCACGCCTGGCAGCATCTCGTGTTGTGCCAGTCTCTTCGAGGCGAGCGGCTAAACGTCGCAGTGTTTCACCAGTAGGCGTTGGACGGCCAGGAAATCTGCGACGAAATTCACGTTGTGCCAAAGTCACCGACCGATTATTGGACAAATAAATAGTCACCAATATTCCGCGTTCTGGAACAGTGTTGCGTAACATTGTTTATTAACGTGTATTTCGCATGTGTTTACTACACAAATGTCAAAACAGAACTGACATTAGGGGCCAATCGCAAAATTTATAGCATTTTCTGATAGGAGGATTACTTTTGCGCCACCTTGTATGAAGAACAAGTATTTTTCACACCATCTTTTACCGCCCACAAACCAACAAAAATTCTATTTTTCGAACGGTCGAAAATTTTACGGATTCTATATTTTGATCGAATAAGACTTGTGAATTTGTGATTTAGCTCATGTGGCTACTTTCGGAAAAATTTTTCCGATTAACATGAAAATTTGTATATGGCAGCAAGGCGGTGTGTGGCAGAACAACGACCGCCGGAGAGTACTAGTTCAATATAATTTTTAATATAATTTTTTCGTCTTCCAATACGATTTTAATAACAAGTGCTACTAAAAATTTTCCGTCATTGCGATGTGCTAACAAACTTCATGTTTTGGTCAATGCAAGAATGAAATTTGACGAATAATTTGATGAGTATTAACACTTTTGTGGTAAAACGATTTGACAAACGATTTGATGAGCGATATGAAGCTTAATTGCATTTTACACTCAGGTCTGAACAGTTTGAACGCTCGCTATTTCACACCAATTTGTGCCACACATGTGGGATAATCTGTAATGGCTATGTTATACTGGCGGTCATGGGCCACGGTTTTGATTTGTAGTTTCAATGTAAATGGGAAATTCGAGAGAGTGAGCGAGGGAATAAATGTTGACCACCACGGTCAAGTTTCATTTATAAGGTGGTGGCACAGCGAGCTCGGTCGAACTGTCACAATGGATGAAAACAAAGCAAGAAAATGAATGCATAGGACAAAGAAAAGCACAGTGTCATGATTCAATTATATATAAGGTTAAGTAACCATGAAATTGTTCTCATACAACAACAAAAATTGCATTGCAAAATGTCAAAGTAAAACAAAAAAAGACAAGTAAACAATCAAATTAAAATTTCTGACTAGAAGTCAAACTATTGGATTTTAATATTAAATTTGTGTTTTAAATAATTTTTAAACAATTTTCTTGGAGTTTGAGTTTTTGTTACGACCTCAAAATGCCGAAAAAGTACGCAATTCGCCAAAACTATTGGAACAAGGACAACTTTTCCTTTTTTAAAGTGCCCAGTGACATTTTTAAACGAAAACGCTGGATGGATGGAATTTGGATCGGCGAATGTCAAAGTAAAAGATAACAACACCAAACAGCTGTTTCTGACATTCGCCGAGAGATATGTGCTCTCAGCTTACTCAACCTTGTTTATAATTGAATCATGCACAGTGTCTGTTCAAGCAAAGGCCAAAAAGAGTGCATTTCTCTTAAGTTCCACAACCTTATAAATGAACCTTGACCACGGTCACCAAAAGATTCGGCTGTAAATACCAAATCATGGAATCAATGCAGTGTTGCGTTTCTAGTGTGAAAATAGTACACTTATAGTATGAAAGTAGTAATAAAACCTGCTTAATAGCGACACTTATCTATTAATAAAGCACTAAAAGTACTAAAAAGTGTATTAGCTTTCAGGCATCATATGACCGTCAGCATAACATACATTGGTCACTGAGCTTATCAAAAGAAAATAAGAGAGCGTAAAAAAGGACGCGACTAAGGATCATATGACCGCCACCATAACATAGCCATAAGCTGCATAAAAGTCATTAGTGTGCGGTGTCTCGTAAGGTTAGTCGATCAGCTACAAAGACGTAAAATATAAGGAAGTGGTGTAATAGCAGAAAAGTGTGGTATTTTCTATATTGGTGTTGGTTCGCACAAATACAGAAACAATCACAAAGGGCCGTATTCGGTTGTATCGTAAAAGAAGGCCCAAACTGTTAAAGTTTGTTCTTATGCATTAAAATTTTAGAAACACTTCAAGAATAGCAACAACTCTAATTATTTAAAAAATTGTTGATCGCTCACAATTGGCTTAGAAGTTATAGGCATCCAACGTTGGAAAAAGTGGACCTCTGTAAATACCACACAGGCTTCTCTGTCTACAGCAGTTCTGAATATAGTTATCTTTTTAATAATTCTCTTTTTAATGTATTCCTTTCGTAAAAGAGAAACCACTAGTCTTTCAGACAAATTCTAATTATAAAAAATTATATCTTAATGAATTCTTATGGAATTCTAAATTTGACACCTCGTTGAATAGATACGCACATTACCTTTGTTTTAATACCCATAAAGCTTAGTTTTGTTGAAAAACTAGAAAAACTGCAAGATTTTTAGGTAATTTTTCTATATTTGAAGGCCTATAAATTCTAAACTTCAACTTGAATTACAAATTATATTAGGTTAATTTTTTAAAATCCTTATTTTTTTGGTGTTTCTGCCTAGTTGTTGTGTAAAAATCAGAAAAATTTAACAAACAGGTACTAAATCTGATTCACTATGCTGAAAACAAGAGCGCCCCAAGCATGTATTCAACTGCGAAAAATGACTGCGCCCCTGAAGCAGTGTTTGTGTTTTGACAGATGTGGTTTGATCAAACTGGCGGAAAATCAACGGGGTCTAAATTGCATTTTTAAACCATTTTTAATAAGAAATATATACATTTCTAACACAAATAAGTTAAAAAAATATCGTTAGAAACTAAATAAAGCACTTTTGTTAAAAGAATTTAAACCGTATGGATATATTTACCTGTGGAACGAATGCGAATTGTTTTTAAGTTTTCAGAAATATTACAATTCTTAACCGCACAACTCATATTGCATTTGTTTTAGTGGTTATTTTTCTTTAATTTTTTTGCTTTTTAAGCAAAGAAAAATGCTTAAAATTAAATTATTTTCAACTATTTTGCTGAGGAGTCTTCCAATCAGATGCCAGGGTTCTCAAAAATGTCAAAAAACACACTCTTTCTCGCTCGCACAATTTACGAATGGTGCGACAGTTCACGTACAGTGTATGTGTAAGCAACACCATTTCCTTATATTTTACTTCTTTGATCAGCTATTTTCCCGCAGAAATCGCATTCGCTGTTGCAGTCTGTTAAATAAATAAACAGCAAATATAACAATATATATAAGACTAGCTGAAACCCGGCGCGTTGCTGCCACTCTCCCTATTCAAACGCCCATAAAATGTTATCAGTTAAACAGCATGTCTAAATTGAGG
Source organism: Dichetophora obliterata (assembly GCA_963920525.1). Taxonomy (NCBI): domain Eukaryota; kingdom Metazoa; phylum Arthropoda; class Insecta; order Diptera; family Sciomyzidae; genus Dichetophora; species Dichetophora obliterata. The sequence continues at coordinate 223,651,045 of OY986436.1, read as the reverse complement.
TCAAATACTGAATTCTGAGACTGTGCGACCTATATCCACAAAGCTATTCGATATAACAAATTTGGGTTGTATAGGAAGTGCCACTCCCTCTTCATCACCGCTAATAGAATGTAATCAATTAAACTGGATGTCTACATGGCGGTCGAATACCGAATTCCAAAACTGTGCGACATATAACTCCAAAACTATTCGATAGCACAAATTTTTATTGTATGGGAGGTGCCACTCTCCTTTTCCCTACGCCCATAAAATTTTAGCAATAAAACTGCATGAGTACATTGAGGTCGAATACTAAATTTTGAGGCTGAGTTACCTATAACTCCAAATCTATTCGATATCGGAAATTTGGGTTAAATTGGAGGTGTCACGCCCCCCCGACAAACTCTAAAAAATTTTATCAGTAAATCTGCAAGCGTAATTTTGGTCGAATACTGAGTTCCGACGCTGTGCGACCTTGAACTCCAAAGCTATTCGATATCACAAATTTTCGTTGTATGGGAGGTGCCACTCCCCCTTGATCAACGCTCATAAAATGTAATCAATGAAACTGCATGTGTACATTGAGGTCCAATACTGAATTCCAAAGCTGTGAGACCTATAACCCCAATGCTATTTGATATCTCTAATTTGGGTTAAATAGGAGGTTTCACGCCCCCTTGTCGTACGCCCATAAAATGTAATTAATGAAACTGCATGTATAAATTGTGTTGCTATAAATTATGTATAAATGTATAATATGTATAAATTTTACTTCTTTGATCAGCTATTTTCCCGCAGAAATCGCATTCGCTGTTGCAGTCTGTTAAATAAATAAACAGCAAATATAACAATATATATAAGATATAAAAGATATAAAAGAAGTTGCGAAAAGCAGTTGAATAAAAAGTGTTACCATTGTTTTTTTTCTTCGCAAAGTTTTTCACTCGGGCTATATATAGTGCTTAATATTTCTGTTTTAGTTTCAATACGAACTTTTGTTTGTTAAACCTTCATATTATCTTGTTAAAACATGCGTTTCATGAAAAGCTACATTAACTTAACAAAACTACCGTCTAATCGCGATGTTATTGAGCATTTTCTGTTTCTTCAGCATGAAGGTACCGAAAGTCTCGCCAAACATAGAAAACTGGCATACTATCAAGTAAGTGTGGTTACGACGCTCCAACAGTTGTGGCAACATACAAATATTCCTATACTTTCCAAATCAACGATGCGAAGAAAAATTACAAAACTTTTAAAAAGGTATTATGATGTAGTGAAGCATCCATCGAGATATGGAGCAAGTGAATGGGATAAGACATTTATGCTTTCGCAATGCAAGTGCGACGTTGTGTTAAAGAGAAAATGTGACTGCCCTACTACTCAAAAAATTCCGTCGAACACCATGAAATTCTTCATTGACCAATGTGGACCAAGGCTACTGACTTTCGATAATCAGACAGACCAAGTTGATGATGTACATATCACAGATGATATTTGGAGCTGCGAGCTGCAATCAACTGTTTATAATATTGATTCTCAACGATCCACGACTAACGCTCTATATAATGCTGGTTCAAGTGAGGAAGATGAATTTGAAAAAAGTCCACAGGAAATACTTCCAGAAAAAGAATCCGGATTGAAAGTAGCAGACATGCGACTAGTAAACTTCTCTGCTGCGTTGGACCGAAGTAATACATCAAACCATTTTGGATCTCTGCATGCTACAATGTTGATTAAAGATTTAAAAATGTCGCTATCCGCCAAAGCAAAACCAGATTTACCACAAGATATTGCCGATAAAATGATTCAATACCTGGACGATCTAATTGTCGACAAAAATACAATTCAAAGGGAACGAATGAAATCGCAGCATCCCAATAAAAAGATTTGTTAAAATGCATCTCTTTCGATGGCAAGAAAGAAATGGCTTTAAGGAATAAGGTAGTTTAACGAAACAAGATATTGAGAGTTTGCGAAGAGCACGTGACTCTATTTAAGAAGCCAAGATCATAATTTATCGGCTAAACAATACCGACGGTATGATATGGCGAGGAAATTCAACAGACCATCGTGGATTTTTTGGGTTAGGGAAAACTAGCACTTGGATCATTTAGTACCAAAGTTAATACTGGTCATAAAAATGGAGTTATATCATTCATGGTTTGATAACTTCAAAGGGCATTGCAATAGTTGGGTTCCTGTTTTATTTCAATGAATTGCCGTTGGAGAGGCCTGGAATATGCAGTAAGTTTGTTTTTATTAAGTGGTTGACTCAATGATAAAATCCTTTATTAATTTCCTAAATTTTTCTCAGGTCGCGCTAGGTTTTGTGTCAATTGCTCTGGGTTGTCGCGATGACCAACGATGTTTATATCGGATAGTTGTTGCTGTTGACAACGGTGACTGCGATGAACGATTAACTAGAAAAAAAGACTCGGTACTTTCAGCATGTTGGTTAACAAACGCTGCTATAATCTTACTCCTCTATGTTACTAAAAGGCAGAACCAGTCTTTTGCTATTCACGGGAGTAGGCATGTATTTCAATACATCTCTTGGATGATGCCCATGATAACAGATCGAGATCAATTAATACTATTTGAAGCATATGAACAACTTAAAAACGTTTATCTTAAATCACCCGTAACGATTCTCAAATTGTATGTACCACATCAAGAAGTTCTAAGGTTTGATAGTGATTCATAAACAAACAAATGATTGAGATCAATTCGCAATTACTGAACCGCCAGCTATACAGTTTTTATAGCAAGACGAGATAGTTTTCTAATGAAATAATTAATATTCCGGGTAAACGTTTTGAATTTAAAACAAATGTTTTTAATTTACTCATATCGTTTTATTTTTACAGAATTTCTATGTTATTCTTAAAACACCGAGTGATTTGTTCAAGTCGTGAACCAATCCGCAGTGGCAGTCACTGATGAACAAAGTCTAGGGAATGAAAATAGTGCTTTACTTGAGAACTAGGAACAGGCTTTACCGATATAATATATCACATTTAATATGAACAAATTATTGGATATCGTGTTGAAATTGTTGCAATGTCGTTAATATAATAAAACTATAACCTAGAATATTTTCTAACAGAATTAAAAACTGATTTGTAGGCTGTCTAGAGTTATGGCTAAAGAGCTCAACTCTCATTAACATTTTTTTTAAACTCTTTGAGAAGCTAAGTTATAAGTTCATTAATTATTTTGAATGAACTCGACGGGTTTAACATTTTGTATGAAAATTTAATAAAAAAAAATATGGAACTATTTTCTATTATATTTTATTTCCTATCACACTCAATATTATTTGCGAACCAATAACGAAAGTCACGAAGTTTTAAATAAAGTTAGCAATTTTAAGGCTCTTCTGCTTTAACTTGCATCCTCATTTTGTATCACGAAAATGTAAATCCACGATAAGCAAGACACGGGAAGCAATAGAATTTTGTGTAGAAAAAAGTATTGGTTCTCCTGTCTTAGTTGTCTTTAGTGTGGTTTTTTAAAATACAATCATGAATAATTTTTCGCCCGGATTTGGAAAAGAGACTTTTCATTTTTAAGAAAAAGCTAAAGAAAATTTTGGAAATTTTTAATGCAAATTTGTTCATCAATCGTCAATATTCATGAGTGTAACAAAAAAAAAAAGTGATTTTTTATCTTTATCTGCTATCTGAAAACACCCTTTTCCGATTCCGGGCAAAAAATTCTTCATGATAGGGCTGAATATAAAGCGGTTAATTTTGGAGCTGCGCAACTAAGATGTTTGTTTAATTTAAAAAAATATTCGTTTATTTACGTTTGCAATACGAATGAAAAAAAATATAAAAGTCAACAACTAATTTTCATCACTACTTGTTGCACTATCATCTGAGTCATCATCATCATCTTCATCCTGCGGCTCGGCAGGTCTATTTCGATTGCGTACCACAAACTCATCAGCTTCGGCATCAATGTCTGCATCTAAGTCACACTCATGTGGACGCTTGTTAGTAAACTTTTGCGGCCAAACGCCGGCTTTTGTGTACTCTTTAATATGCTCTGGCGTTAGTATTTTGCAGATTTCTGCCTTTACCTTGCCACCTTCTTCGATGCGTTCCACCAGCACAAAATCACCACGTTTAACCCAAACGTTGTTGCGAAACTTTGTGGGCATCGATGCAAGAAAAGTGTCATCTTCTTGCGGTGGCGATGTTTCCACTTCGTGCAAGTTATTGCCACGGCTGCAGACTACACGCACGATCTGCTGCTTCTCTGTGGGCAGTTCATAGTCATCCTCTTGCATTTCCTTGAGCACATGCTTACGACGGGTTATACGAGACATATTGGTATCCTGCTAAAACGAAAGAACAGATGCATCACATAGAATATGACCTAAATTGTTGTCAACACTCACCTTTCTATGTTTTTCAGGACTTGAAGCTGAGATCGTTGTTGTATTTTGATTTAATTGCTGGATTTGATTTAAAATGCATTTATATATTAAAAAATTGCAAGGATATCGCAAAACGTAGCGATAGAAAACTGGATCACAACAAGCAAGTTTTTCCGTATTTCCAAAATATTTTCATTCCACGTCACGCACATGTTTTCACAGCTGCTCTTGAATTGTAATAGATTGAATATAGTGCTGCCATCTAACGACATAAAAGTGGCGCAGATGCAGACCGCTTTTTCATTGGTCAAGATTTGAAATCAATATTCTGAGTTTATACTTCTAGAATTAGCAAAACATCGTGGATTGGCGGTGACGAAAGCATATAGGCTTGATTACCCAAGCGTAACGTGAGGTGGCGCAGCGGGAAGTAGCGTAGTGCGACGTTGCCTCGAGGATAAGCGATTACCGAAATCGTAATCCAACGTAGTGCAAGCGGCGTAGTGCAGGGCACTCATTTTATTCTAGTAGGCTTATTTACTTTCCCTCGTCAATAAAAGATTGCATTCTTTCTTATATAGTATTAAAATTTACAATAATGTGAATTTAAACAAATTTTTTCGCTTGTAACACAGCTGTCGAACTTGAATATTGAATATTTTTGAAATATTATGTTTACGAGCGAATTCTTTTCTGGAAAAATTTTGCTTATTTCTGATTTCTTCAAGAGTTCTGCGTTTTTTCTGTTCTTTTCCGCAATAAAAATGTTGACCTCAAAATAAATCGTGTCCTGTACTCAAAAATGTTGACCACAAAATCATAACATATGCAGAATTTTGTGATTTGTAAAATTTGACGGTTCGGCATTTTGCTCTCTAGTAATATCAACGCAAAAACAAAATAAATAATTTTTACATTAATAGCGGTATTCACGATCCGGAGCTCTTTCGGAGCTCTTGTGCAAAAAAGCGCAATTGTTGTCAAAAAAGAGCTCTACAATAACAAAATACATGTGCTGTCAAAATTGCAAAAGAGCTCCAACTATGGCCTGTAATTTTTTTGCTGAGCTCTTGAGCTCTTTTTTAGCACTTTGTGTTTTTTTCTTGTACTATTCTTACACATATTGGTTGAAAACTCATTTCCACATCAGTAACTGTCAAAGAAGTTTAATTTGATTTTGTCTGTGTGAGGAGTGTTCACAGTTTGTAGCACTTTTTGACAAAAATTGAGCTTTTTTGCGCAAGAGCGCCGAAAGAGCTCCAGATCGTGAATACCCCTAATATTTTGTGCTGTGGCAATTGTGAGAAGCAAAAAGTTGCAATTTGAAAAGATTTCTAAAGTTTAATCCAATACATTTTTGAATAAAGTGAAAAGTTTTAATAAAACATAGTTGGTAGATATTTGTCAAAAATTCCATGAAGCTGGCACTATGCATAACCTCAATCGTAAGTACACTAGAATTTAAAACAGCATTGCAGCCAATATTAATTAAAAATTCTAGCATTTTTTTCGTTTTATTCTTAGCTCAAAAGAAGTCAACATTCTGTAAATTCAGGTCAGAATCTAAAAAATTCTGCATTTTGTGAGGTCAGAATTTTTTTCAGAAAAGAATGCGCTATAAGAATGGCTTCTCTTGTTAAGGGTATATTTTAGCGACTTTTTACTTGTAAATATCTAAAAAATGAAACACAATTATTAATATATAAAGTTTGCATACGTACCGTTTTAATTTAAGTATTTTCCATTTGGTTTTAAATTTCTCCCACCATTTTCAAAGAATTAGAAATCCTTTAACGTAAACTTTTAAGATTCTGTACCGACAGAAACTAAGAATCCTTCGTTAAACGCATCTCTAATAATTTTATTTATAGTAAGGCTAAAATTATTTCTCTCTGTAAATATGCTTTAACCTTACAAAATAAGTTTAGTTTAAACATTTATTTTCATGATAACTATCTTACATATAAATGATATCTTCGAGTATAAAAAATATTTTAGTTGGTCTAACTCCAATTTTCTTTTTTTCTATTGGTTTAATTCGTACTATTGGTTCGTAACTTATTTATTGCAATCGAAATGTTGATTTGTTAACTTATTTTTTAAAAGCAAAAAATTCTTTGCTTACGAGTGAAGAAATCGAAGTATTGAAACAAGAAATTCCAATTCGATTTCAATCAAAAACTTTTTAGGCGATAGGATGATGCGCACAGAACAGCCTTGATCATAAACAAATGAAGAATGAATTAAAATTAAGGTGTGAAAAAAATTTAATGTGAATTTCAAATCTTTATTTATAAAATTTTTCTGTACATGGCTTTGCCACTTAACTCCTCCTAAACGGCTGGAGCGATTTTGATGAAATTTGGTGTGTGGGTGCGGCTGAGTCTGTAGATGGTTAAGGTTTAAGGCTTGACCCGGTAGGTGGCGCTGTTATGCTGTGGCAGTGTTTAAAGGCGTATTTGAGTATAACTCAAAAACAAACTGAAAAATTGTCATGATTCTTTCACTACACCATTACTTTTTTACAAAAAAAATTACAAAAATACAAAATGAATAAAAATAAAAACTTAGATTTTTAAGATAATTAGGCTTGATCTTACGATCGTATAAAACTTTTTATATTTTTACGATAGAAACTTTAAATCAACCCTACATTTATGCATACCATATGAAAGAATATTAAAAAAGCCATTTATGGTTTTGAACATTTTTTCAACAACAAATATTTTTACCAAAGTTTTTTGCGAAATAAAGAAATTTGTTAAGGTTTTTTTTTTTAAAAATTAGAAAGAAACGAAAATTAAAAATATTCAAACACGATTAAACGGACAATTAATCAAAATTTAAAAAAAATGAATGAAATTCTTTGTAACATGACCGAGATATTAACTTTCAAGGCCAGCACTTTCATTTTTGGTAGATTATTTTCCATTTCACCAAAAAATAAAATTAGTACTTAAAACTTTTTTGTGTTTCAGGTACGAAATTTTTGTGGTGTCAATTTCTTGGAAATTTTAAGCAACTTGCATGTTCCTATAGAAAACGAAATTTTTCCAATAAAACACGTCTAAACTAACAATGTTACTTATCACTAAGATACGCAGTGGAATTGCCGTATTATAACTTTGAAAATTCTTGCATGGGAGATTATTTACCTTAAACATTTAAAGTGTTTGATGAATCTGAGGACCTTAGTATATTTGGCGATGGCAAAAAAGGTAAAAAATTTGGGGTAAAGCTATATATCTTTTCGATTAACACCGGGTATATCAGCTAGTGTTATTAAAGGGTTCAAATACGAATATCGGAATATCTAAAGAAAGTGCTAATGCTATGACGTGTTTTAATTGCGGTCTCATGGCTAAGTGGGGTTGTGATGTTGGTCATAAAGAGTACAATCAGCTTTATAGTCGAGTACTGAAGAGGAATACTGGCGTAATATAAGTCCATCATCAATCAGAAACTGTCGTCCGATTTCCTTTGAATTGGCAAAACGGTTTAAATAGTTACAAATTCTTTTTTACCTGCTGTTTGTTATATTTGTGCAACGAAACCTTCCGAAATGAACAATTTGTTCAAATATCAAGTTGATATCTTTATCCGATCCAGTGTATTTGCTTTATAATGGAAATGGGCGGGATATATATATGGGAGGTATGAGTGCCCGTCCAACGATTTACTCCAAACTTTACCATAACGGTACTTATGTAAAGGCATTTATCTTAACCCTTTCAATGGCTAAACTAAGAAGGCAAAGGTAATATTCCTATCATTTAGGTCTAAAATAGATGAACAAATATACCTTCGATTTTTACCTGCTCTACTTACGTTTTGTAAACTTGTACAGAGAAAAAAATTGTTTTGCTCCTGTTCGGCACACCATTTTTTTGTATCCCTTAAACCCTCTTAATATTCTTTTCATTATAAAAATAATTGATTTTTTCTTATAAAATAGGCAAACAAATTGTTTGCTTTTCTTCGGCAACAAATTGAAAATCCAACTGACTTTAGTGTCAAATATCTCTCTCAATTTATTTTAATCATGTTGGTGCATTTGTTTTTCATAGAACTAAACGATTCGATTTAAAAAAGCGTTGCAAAATAAATATAAAAATAAATTTTTGACGTGTCCAATATATTGGGCAAATTCACTGAAAAGGCTTTATATGCGACCTTTTAAGACTTTTTTCAGTAATAGATTCGCAAATGTACAAGAATTCTTCGTTTTTGTAAAAGAGTTTCGATTGTTTAGACACAAACCTTACAAAATTAAGCAGTGAATAAAAAAGTGGTTATGAATAATAATTTCAGAAAGGTTGCGTAGAGGATGCTTAAAGCCATGTCGATATCTCTTTTCGTTTTCTCTAGGAATAAAAAAGTAAGTTTACTTTGTATGGGAGGTCGGCGTGTCCATTGAATTACCAAGTACATTTTTGAAAAATTTCTTAATTAGTTGTATTAACAGGTTAACAGTCCACAGCCCATATATGGGCTGTGAACGGAAAGCACCAGCAGGGCACAGCCCATACGTGGGCTGTTCATCAATCCAATTTTGAAAAGCTTTAGAACTGTAGACGTTAGAAGAACGTCGTTTAGTTGACTTGGAATTCACAGAAGAGACGACAAAAAGACAATATGCGATGGGACATGGAGGAAATCTCATTTATTTGACTTAGACCTGACAGTGTTGATTCACTCAGTAGTTTCAAAATCTAATTCTTCGTCCATAAATTTTGCTTTCCGGCCCATTGTTGCTCAAAGTCTAATCAATAGTTTTGTTTTACTTGAATAATACTGTCTGTAAAAAAGAACAAAACCCCTTATTGCGATAGAAAATGCATTATAAAAGCTAAAAATATTCGCAGCCCACATGTGGTCTGTGAACTCAAAGGGCGATTTGTAGGAGATTTTGTTTCAGGAAGTCCACTGCCAATATATGGGCATTAAAAACAAACACCCTTCAAAAAACAGCCTTCATTTTAAAACATGTAGGTATTTATATAAACCACTAATACACCGATTTAAAAAAAAACAGTGGACGTGTGAGGCAATCCTCAGTCTATACCTTGGACTGTTAACCTGTTAAGCCAGGTATACAAAATTTCATTGTCAAAGGACCACTCCTTCTTATTTTTTCCAACAAATGTATCGAGCCATCCCACTTTGTGTCGTACTAGATTTTATTCTTTAGGCTTGTTTCTAATTTCATTACACATTCTATCCCACCAGAGATGTATTTAACCATAAAATTACTTGGAACTTATTATTTAAGTGGGAAAATTTTAAATTCGTAATGCTTTTTCAGATGGAATCGCAGAAGGAGGCGGTCTGACAGTTTAACGAACTTTAGAGAAACTTTTTGCCTTATACAATAGATTTTCTTAAACAAACGTTCAACGCTTGTTCAGTAACGCACTCTTCAAGGCTTTAAGCATCCTCTACGCAACCGTGCTGAAATTATTATTCATAACCACTTTTTATTCATTGCTTAATTTTGTAAGGTTTGTGTCTAAACAATCGAAACTCATTTACAAAAACGAAGAATTCTTGTACATTTGCGAATCTATTACTGAAAAAAGTCGAAATGTTCGCATATGGAGCATGTCTATGATATAAATATCATATACATCAACCGTAATCAAAAAGACAAAAAAAGTTAAGGCAACATTTACGCAGCCTTTAAACGCAAATTTCGGCGTTTAAGTTACGCAGATCTTACACAAGCCGGAAAAACATTTATGAATAACGATATGCTGTTTAAAGCTGGTTTAAAGTTACGCAGCCTTTAAAATGAGATTATGAATAAGGCTGTTTGAATGCATGTACAACCGATCAAACCTTGTTTAATAAAACTGATAAAATTTATTTTGTATTTTGAGAAGTATGTTGTATCTTTTAAGAAAACTTGTTCAAACCGATGTCTTTAACAATTATATGCACACTACAACGAGCCCAATACGAAAACAGTGTGCTCTACATGAAGTTAATGTTTCCTAAAAATCTTGACTATTTACTTCGATTTTAAGGATATCCTATCAAATATTATAATTATTGTTTTCTGATATCGTCTTTGCTAAAGTAAACTAACTAGCTAATTTAAAAAGTTTTATTCTTAATTTTTCATAGAATTTTCATTGGAAATGAAAAATTTAATTTTTCAGATTCGCAAGTTCACTTTTGTAACGACGATATACAAAAATGATAAATTTTTGAGACAAACAAAAATTACCAATGCAAAAAATTGTATTAGAGTTTGTAAAAAACAATGTTTTTCAGTTTTTATTATTTTTTTTTTTCAGTTAGATATCGAGAATGATAATATTAAATGCGTTAAAAAATCTGTTCTAAAATTTGTGATAACAATATAAATAATATCAATACTCTTAATAGTTTGGAATAAAGCACAATAAAGGCAAAAATAGACGTTGACCTGGACTAAATCTTAGAATTGTACATAGAATATGAGAAATGTTAACATAAGACACACGCTTTAAATGGGGACAATTAAAATTGCGCAGACGCATCATAAATAATAAAGTTTATACGAAATACAAATATGATCTAAACTAATTTATGCTATATTCTCTGTACGTAGTAGGAAAAAAGTTATGTGTAGATAACTATTATTTCTTGCTGAGGCGCATAATACGCTCCTTGAGTCCTCCCGGTTTGAGTTTGGTCGTTTTTACATTTTTACGCGTCTGCGTTTGGATTTGTTTGGATTTTTTCAAGCTGTGGGGGAGAAAAATAAATCAGTATTTTGAATTGAAAGAAAATTTAAGTGGGTTACAGTTCATTCCAGAGCATGGCAATTTCCTTCTTCCAAATATCCTTGAAATCATTGGTAAAATTTGTCCAATACTCATAAAATTGATCGGGCGTACATTGTTCCAATGTGCGCGATTTGGGCGTAAAATGATAAAAACGCATTGTTTCAATAAAGAGATCACGACATTCATCCAAATCCTTGTGCAGCTGCTCGATTGTTTTGTCAGCGCCTTCAATGAATTCCTCCATTTTTGATTTAAATGGCTCGAGCGTTTCGGCGGTAGATACGAGTACCACTTTCTCGGTTGTCTTTTTGCAAGCTAACGAGAGAGATTGAGAGAGAGAGAGAGAGAGGGAAAGAGAAAAAAGTAAAATTAAAACATATTTGGAAGATGGCGTATTCCATGGTATAACTAGACAAGGTAGTATTAGGCTGAATGTGCTCTCTTAGTAACCATAACTGTCAAAATCAACCATTTTGCTGTTCTTATATTTACGTTGAATTGTTATTTTTGGAATGGTATTAAGTTCTTCTTTCTTTCTAAATATCGCTTTAATCAAAGCTGTGTTCTTTACAATCTCGTGAAACGTACACAAAGTTGGAATCATGTCAAAATATATTATAATTATATATTTGTATGTGTAGATGAGGCCGAGCCCGGCATACGGTTGTAGCGACAACTAAGTAAGTAAGAATTTGTATGTGTAAGAAATGTATCATTTTATCAGATTTCGAAAGTCAATTTCTAACGTTCTGTCAGTTTTCGCACACAGCTTCTATTAAAGCGATATACAGAAAGGAAGAAGAACTTAATACCTTTTCAACAATAACAATTTCACGTAAATCTAATGAAAAATGTGTCTTTTACAGCGGTTTTAAAAATGTGTTTTTAAAAATAGCAAAAAGTTCAGTTTTTGGTGGTCAATAAGAGTTTTAATGAAACAAAATTTAAAAAACTTTTTTATGTCAAAATGTTGGTATGAGTAAGAAATTTAACATTTTAGCAGATGAGGATATGCGTTCTGTGAAAAATAAAAAGTTACAAGCAAAAAACATGAGTTCTTTACCAAAAAGGACCTTCAGGAGAATCAAAATTACTTCAGGGGATTTTTTCCGATTTGGAAAAAAATTATGCAGAAATCATTTTAATGAGTTCCTCTAGCTTTTGAGACCCCGAACGGCGGAATCTAAATTGCGATCCGGTCTACTGGACATCTCTACGGATTAAGACAAGAGAGTATAAAAAAGTAGCATCTTTTTTATACTTATATAAAAAAGTAGCACCTTTCTACGCATACACGCCACAAAATACCAAGAGCTCTCATTTTCTCCGTTTTTCTCACTCGTTATCTGTTCTTGTGTGAAGAGACGATTGTGTTCTGTGCGAATGAAGCAAAGCAAAGAACGAAACAACCAAGAACTCTAAGTTTCTCACACTTATTTTCTGTCAGTGAAAGAAGGAGACGAAAGACAGTTCTGTGCGGAAAGCAAATAACGAGAAACAGCTGATATTTATATTGAGTAGTTAGTGACGTAGGCGTATCTATCAACAGGTCTGTTCGCGTGCTAATATCACAAATTATTAGCTTTTGGCCAAGGCTCATTTATAAGGTTGTGGCACTTGAGAGTGAGCTCGGTCGAACTGTCAGAATAGATGAAAAGAAATCAAGAAAATTAATGCATAGAACAAAGAAAAGCACAGTGACAGTTCAAGCAAAGGCGGAAAAAGAGCGTATTTCTATCAAGTGCCACAACCTTATAAATAAACCTTGCTTTTGGCGTTCGCGAACACAAAATACTTGCAAAATTAGAGAAATTCAGAGCGCAAAGTGACAGTTGACTTGGATGGAAAGTTGCAAATTCGTACTGTCAACAATTTGCAAGGTAGAAAACCGCTGAATTAAGACAGTTGCAATTTGAACGACCAAACAAATTTAGTACAATTTATGTTCACAAACCGGAGGATTGACTGCTGCAGTCGTCGAAATAGGGAAGGTATCTTAAATTTTTGTAGAAAACGTTGCCACTGAGTATATTTAACTTCTAATATTTCTTTGTGTTGAAAATCTCCTGAAACATACGGCAGAGAAGTAAACTTAAGAAAAAAACATGTCTTTAGTACTATAAATAGATCTGTTTCCGTTGAAAAAACCAGCTCACGAAAAATTTGCAAAAACTTGCAAGCCTCGATAACAGCTGATTGACGTCTTGCTTACATTAGGTCTGTTTCCGTACTCGATTCAAGTAACCTGAAGTTGCTTGAAAGCGTTATTCTACAATTTTTTGAAGCTTGAGAATAAAGAATAACATGCAAAATGCCAATATCTATTCTGTAAGAGAATAGAGAGTGACATTTTCCATGTTATTCTCTCTCGAGCTTTAAAAATTTGTAAAATAACGCTTTCAAGCAACTTCAAGTAACTTGAATCGAGTACGGAAACAGACTTAATGTAAGCAAGACGTTTATCAGCTGTTATCGAGGCTTGCAAGTTTTTGCAAACTTTGCGTTAGCGTACTTTTTTGGATATTTTTCTATTTGAGAGAGAATTGTGCGTTACTCTATTGCAAGTTGCTGCTGAACATTCCTCGCTGAAGAAGTACGCGAACAGATCTTTTCTTGCCGGTATACAAAGGACCATAATGCCCACTTCTGGATACCTCTTACATGCTGAAAAATCGAAGATTTTTTAAGTTTAAGACGGAGACGTCTAGTCAAATTCGATTGGCTGTGATAATATTAAAGAAAATACATTTTCTCTCTAAAAACCCCTTTTTTACAGAAATAGGCACTAATCCAATATCTTCATTAACTCTACATTTGAATGACATAAATATTGCCACTAACTGAACAAAATTACAAGTCCCACGAGTCCCACGAGTCCCAGTAGTCCCACTTTCACAGTTTGCCTTAGAATATTTTGGGAAAATTTATTCGGTTCAAACTTACCATTAAGCTTCTTGTGCAATTCCGCTATTTGTATTTTAACCTCATCAAAATCCACCTGCGCCGCTCTCTCCACATCCGATGGTTCGGGTATTGGCAATGGTATCTCCAACAGTTGTACACCCTCTTTCCTACGTCGCCCAATGAAGGTGCGCACAATGAAATGCAGCAACGTGGTATTCGATTCCTTGGACTTAACATCTTTCAGCTTACTCAATATCTCCAGTGTAAAACCATCGGCCTGACCACGTTGGCGATTACCACCATTCATATAATTACCGAGCGTTAGTATTATTGAGAAGACCAGCTTCAAATCTTCGCTCTCGATTAGATACTGTGACAGCTGCATCACCACCTCCAGTTTGCGAGAGATCGCGGTGGCTGACTCCTCGAACTCGGCCTGGAAGACAATGCAAGAGATGCGTTCCGTTGACATGGATATCTGTGAGATCTTGAGCAGAAATCTCTCGGGATGATCAAGCGGTATATCACTTTGAGCGGCTTCTTTGATCAGCTCCAATTCTTCGTTGGTAGCCTTGACATTGATGATTTGCTGCAGTGTCTCCAGACTAACCACCGAGGTATCAACGTGGTAGATGGCGTGTTCTATTTCACAAAAGTCCACGTGCAGACTGCGCGAAACGATGCCCACATTCTGAGAACGCTTGCTGTCCAGCACTTTCATTGTCTTGACGCGTATCTCCTTTTTTTCTTTTGGCTTGACGACCGGAATGACGGCATGGCGCGAAAATAGTTCCGTAAATTCATCAATATTGTCCAGACTGGTTTCTTCGATCTCCTGCCAGATTTCCTTGGGTGCAACAGCAACTGCGGCGGCAGCACTGGCAACAACAGCAGGAGAATCAGCTGGTGGCAGCTCATGATTGCCATCATCTGGTGAGCTGCTGTTGGAGTCGGTGGTGTCGCAAGGAGATTGTGCGAGCAGCACTGTTGCGGGTGGAGCCACAGGTTTGGCTGTTACAATGCGGGTCCAGTAGAGCGGTTTCATGGGTTTTGGCGGATTGACGGCAGTTTTACGCAGCGCTGGGGAAAGAGTGAAAAGCTTAATGGTAAAAATGTAGAAAACATATGTTTAAATAAGAGTACTCACTACCAGCCTGATTGAACCAACCGCCTTCCGCGGGATTTGGCAACGGCGCTGGTGTAGCAGGGCCTGACTTGGGCGCACCTGATGGTGGTGGAGGTGTCATGGCCGAGGTGTTTAAATGCAAAGCAGGTGGTGGCGGTGGAGGTGGGCCGCCTGGCATCTGGGGAGGTGGTGGTGGAGGTGGTCCGCCTGGCATCTGAGGAGGTGGTGGCGGGGGAGGTGGACCGCCTAAGCCAGGTGGTGGAGGAGGTGGTGGCGGCGGTGGAGGAGGATGTGCGAGCAAACTGTTGCTGTTACTGAATGGTGGCATGGGAGGTGGTGGAGGAGGAGGAGGCCCTACAGTTAAAGGCTTATCTGCCATTGGAGTTGCTTGCACGCCTCGCTCACATGTAATTTTGTCAGCATTTGTTATTGTTTCCTTTTGCTTCTCACTCCTTCCACACAAGCAACACTGTTCTTCAAGCACTGTTTCAGTTTGAATGCCAGCATCTAAAGCACGTTTCCTAGCAACATCGCTTAAAATTTTAGCGCCTATAGCTGAAATTTCCGACGAGTCCTTTGCGTATTCGTAAATTGTAGCTTCACTAGCATTGAGCAGCTCAGACAGCTGAATGCAGCGCTTCGAGGGTCTTCTTTGGGCTTCAGGTGGTGTGAGCATTTCGTTAACTACGCTCTGCACTTCGTCAATGGAAGCGCAGTTAAGCAAACGCTTGCGCAGCACCTGATGCTGTAAGTCCAACGAAGGCGTCTCGACCTGTATACCTTTTGGGATGCGCGTCACCGAAGTCGGCGTGCTGCAATGTGGCCAGGCAGCAGATTTATCTAGTTTGCCGGGTGTCAGTGGTAGCGATGTGGTCGGTGCCTCTGTATGCGTCCATTGGTACATGTGAAAGGGCTGTTAGAAAAAGAAACAACGATAAATTGTTCGTAAATTTGATTAAACTCACTATTAACAAGACGTTTAAAGCGCGACTAAATCAAGTTTCGTTTCAGAAGAGAGACAGATCATGGACTGATCGAACTTTGTTTTTGTGACTTCAAAACATTAGTCGGCGTCTTTAAAAATTCATTCCATATGAATGCCTATTCAACACTAATGATAGCGTTGAAGATTTTGTTTCAAATAAAGTTAAATTTTTGATGAGATCGTTTTTTGTTCTGCTACTTGGTCTTATCTTTAATTTGTCATTTGGCGAAACTCATTTAGAGTAGCATTAAAAAATGCTCTTCTTTAAGCTAATGTAACCTCCTTATCTTGCAATGAAGAGCAAAGAAAAAACATTCGTCAGATGTGTGAGCCAAACAACTAGAAGATCTGTTTGAAGCAACAGAGCATACAAATTACCATATTGCGATTGAGGGAACAAAAATATTTAAAGCAATAATTAGAAATAACAATTTCTTGTAGATAACGTTGACAGAAATTTCACGCTCGGCTGATTGTAAAGGTGTGAAAGATCTTGTGTCACACCAATTTGTTCATACAAATTTGCATTAAAAATTTCCAAAATGTTTTTGAGCTTTATCTTAAAAATGAGAACTCCCTTTTCCGATTCCGCGTGAAATATTATTCATGATAGGGCTGATTATCTCACTTTTTAGTTGAAGGTGTTAACTAGAACTCTGCTCAAGCAGATAAGAGACATGAGTATATTTGAATTCTAATCAAGTCATTCTAGTCAAATCTTACTGCAATTTGAGTAGCTAAAGATACAATATTAACCCTGGATAAGACAGCTTTTGCTCTGAAGCCTTTATACTAATGCTTTAATGACGAATTTGGTACATAAATATATTTTTTATTGGCAACGATTACTTGAGCTCACCGCACTGCATAAAAATCTCTTTTGTTTCTATCTGCGTTGTAGAAGTGGTCAATCTTTGTGTGAGCTTATCACAGTCAAGCGACCTAACTCAAATAAAGCGTCAACTTGTATAAATTCAAAAAAGAAATAAACTTAAAATTACAAACAAACTCTACCCTTTCCCACACACAAGAGCTTTCTGTCCGCAATCGCTACTCATGCCATTTCTTCGTACATCTGCTGAGTAAAACCGATTTTCACACATACACAGCTAATGGCCAATATGTGACTCCACATGGTGAAGGATATTAGGGCAATTGCCTCACACCATAAGACCATGTAACTGTTATCAATGTGTTTTTATTTTGCCATACTCCTATTCCCATGGCATCTAACCCAGCCTCTGTTTACATGTTTGTGAAATAGCAGAAAATTTTATGCTGCTGCTTGAAGCTGAATCTATCCATTGGGGTAGATATGGCTAGATAAAGAGCTTAACGCGGGGGCACAAAAGGCACAGATGGCACAGCAGGAGGCTGTGATCTGGCTATAGAGAAAATCCTTTAGGGGTTAGGATGAAAAGGTAATCGTTAAGACATTAAGTTTAAGCACCAAACACAGTGCGAGAGCATTTAAATAAAACCTAGCTGATTTTTTTATTTTTTTTTTGTTTGAGTTTTTTTTTTGCTGAACATCTGGATGTGACAACAAATCCCTTGACTAAAATGCAATCAAATCTCAAGTCGTTAAAACCGGAGGAGATCCTAACCAATGCAATAAAATTCAACGTAGCCCTCAAGAGCTTCAATTAAAACGTTTGCAAAGTCTGCAATTTTCACCTTATTTGCACATCGTATTTGCTACAAAATGGTGCTGTATACCATCTACTGGAGTGTGTGTGTGTGTGTGTGTGTCTGCGTCTTAACGAGAGTGTGCAGGTGTAATTGTTGTTGTTTGTATTTGTGCGGTGTACTAGCTCGTATGAGCTGGTATTGAATAAATACATGCTTATGTATATGTATTCGCCATTTGTTAGAGGTATCCACTTCATCTTGGATATGTTTTTTCAATACTCGACTAGCTGCTGTTTACTCTTTAAATGGCACCCTTGAGCTGTATGTCATACACTCAGCCACATACATTCATATATTTGTTGTTTGTAGCTTGTAGGAGTTGACAATTTTATTTAATTGAATTTTGATAACCTAAGGACATTTTTTTCATATTGTTTACCTATCAGATGAATTAAAGATAGTTTAAAGACTCTGAGAAAGTGAAAAAATATGTAGTAAAAGACTCTTAAATTCTATAAAATATGTGATTCTTGAAGATTGCAAAAATAAAAATTGTATTAGTTCCAGTTTGTTTTCCAACTTTTCCTGCTGAAATAAGCGGATTTTGTGTAGATAAAACTTGCTATCAGTTGATTCTTCCGGAGCTTGGCGTAGATCATAGAAATGGTGTATTTTAAAACCAATCGTAGTTTTTTTTGTGGATAGTAAAAATTGGATAAGCTGGCTGTGTCCTTGACCTGACAACGTATCTTTTGCATTGTCATATTCACTAAATTAATCTTTATTATTACGCTGTAAGAACCTTACTTAATTCTTGTCCTAGTCTCTATTTTAACTTTTTTCCTAGTCTCTGTGCAAGTTCTGGTCTTTATTCTTTGCTGTAACCTTGTCGTTATCTTTGTCCTTACCCTTGTCTTAACCCTTGTTCTAATCCTTGTTAAAATCTTTGTCCAAATCCTTATATTACTTATATTAATCCTTATCCTTATATTACCTTAGTAGTTGAAAATAGTAGTAAAAATGAAAGTTGCAAATAATAGTATAAATAGTAGCTAAAAATAGTAGTAGAAAAAAGTAGCAGAAATAGTTGACGAAAATAATAGTAGCAAAAGTAGTAAAAAATAGCAGTAGGAATAGTAGAAACGTCAATATAAATAAGGAAACATATATGTTGCTTTTGCTGATTTGCATTAGCCTTTACTTTTGCTTTAGCTCTTGCTTTTGCTTTAGCACTTGCTCATTTGATTTTGCTTTTAATTCCGTTTTCACTTTCTCTTTTAGTTTGACTTTAACTTTTGCTAATTTACTATGGCTTTTGTTCGTTTGATCGTTTGCCCTTGATTTTGCCTTTGCTCATTTGATTTAGTTTTTTCTTATTTGCTTTTGGTTTAAAATTGGTTTTTGCTTTTGCTTTTGCCCTTACATTTGATAATTTAGTTTTGCTTTTGCTTCTTCTTCTGGTTTTGTGAATGAGCTTAATTCTGCTTCTATTTCTTATTTTTTTCGTTTTTGTGTTCGATTTTTTTACTGTAGTGGAATAATCACTAATCTTACTTTAGTATACTAACATTTATCTTAATGCCATGCAATATTTTCATGCATCGATAGTGCACTTATGTTACATTAAGATGCAAAATTATTAATGAAGTCATTATATGTTTTTTTTTAATTTTTGTCATAAAGCGTACGAACCCACCTTTTCTCACATCATAAAATTTACCGCAACGCCAATATTCACAGAGATAAAATTGCATGCAACGATTTTGCATTTTTGTTCCATTAAGCGGAGTGCCGCGATCTTATGACGTAATTTGCATATAAAAATGCGAAAGGGGTATATTTACTTTATCAGTCTGTCTGTAACGCCGATAAGGAGGTGTGGCAGGTATAGAAAAGTATATCCATTCTCAATCAGCTTCACTTCCTGAGTCGATTTAGCCATGTCCGTCCGCCTGTCTGTCTGTGATCACGATAAAACTTAAGTAATTATAAGATACATACGTGTTTTATATGCGTAAGTTGTTTTTAGTGTAAAAAACTATACCGTAAGATGGGCTTCAGTACAAAAGTAGTCGAAAATATTGTAAATAATCCCTTTTTATTTTTATGCTCACATTCTTGTACGTAGTTCGATCTCTCTGAAAATTTGCATGCGTAAATTGTTTTTAATGGTGAATTGATATCTATGGTGTTTTTTTAAAAGATGGTCCATAAGATGGGCTTCAGTACGAAAACACACGATATTCACTTAAAACCGTTATTTGGGGAACTAGGAGTTTATTTAAAAAAAAAATGATAATATTTTCTGCATTGTCTTTTCTTCCTTTTTTTTATTATTTAGGTATTATTTAGGCGTGGAATGGGGTAAAAATTTTTCGATGCACTCTAATATAAGGTAGTGCCTCCAGTTATGGGACACGCTAGGTTTTTGGCTCATAACTTTTGATGCAGTGTATAACATGCGAATATATTCATAGCTATGGAGAGCTTATCAAACTATATTGATTTTTTAATTTATTTATTCGGTCTACTGATTATAAAATTTCACAGACTATTATAATATTGAAATGATATACGTACAAAAGATAAGAAAATTTACCTAACAATAAGATATAAGAACAAAGTTTAACAATATTACCAGCAATCTTAAATCAACACAAGATTACAAATTAGTTATATAATATAAGTAGAGTTTAAAATGAGATAAGCTAACATCGAAATCCAAAGCACTTGCTAAGCTATTAGAGAGGCGTTTGCATCGTGGGATAGGTGCATTGAGAGCATAGCTAGTTCTATGTCCACAATCATCGAATAATCTATCAAGTCTTAAGTTTCTAGGAGGAATATGCACGTTTAATAAATTAGCTATTTCACAACATTTTATAATGCCGGCCAGTTTTTAATACATTAAAAACAAATAGTAAGGAATAATAAGACCGTCTGTCTGTAAGCGATTGCAGCATTGTTATTTCCTCCACAATGCATTTAGTCAACCTGAGAAATTTTAGGACCAATTTTATAAATAGTTAATTAAAAAAAAGTTTGTACCCGGTTGTGGGACACTTTGTAAAATTCACTTAAAATGGGGAAATATGAAGAAAACCACAATAAATATGAAATAACAAAATTTATCCATTTAAGAAACCTGCAAAGGCACAAAAAACAACAGTAAATACTTCTTTTCTGTTACTCATCATCTTCGAAATTGCGTAAAAATGCAATTTAAAGTATGATATGTTGACAAAACGATAATATTCAACAGTTTGTAAGTCAAACGCATACTTTAAATGCAAAAAACAAGGTGTCCCACAACCAGTTATATGAAGCGTCCCACAACTGGGAATGGTAGCTTTTTTGAAAGTAACTGAAAAAACTGTATGGTGAACATATTTTGCCAGAAATTTATGTTTCATCACAAAATACTATGAAAATATTGCATAAATTATGCATAACACTTCTTTTTAAATTAATTCACTTCAATTTATCGCAAAAAATTAAAAAGTTATAATTATGTTAATATTCTTAGAAATTTTTTCAATGCTCATTGTTAGCAAAGTAACTGAGTACTATCAAACTACAAGTTTGACAAATACTCAAATCAACGTTATTTGCTTTCTGTCAAGAAATACGAAGGGTGTCCCACAACGGGAGGCACTCCCCTATGTATAATAAAAAGCTGTATATTAAAAAAATACAGATCAAGTTAAAAAATGAGCTTAATCTGATGAAAACCACGCATACCTCCCATACAGAGTGACTTTAACAGAGTGACAGAGTGACAACGATAAAATCTCTTTCAATTTTACAAAAATGAATATAATGACTTTAAATTTTGTACATAAGCTTTAACCCTTAACATGCATTTTGAGTAAGAAAAAAATCAAATGAAAATCACTTCTACCTCCCATACAAAATGTCTTTATGAAAACCGTATAATCTCCTTAAATTTCATAAAATTGAGTACAATGACTTCAAATTTTGCAAATAAGTTTAAAGCTGTACTGTGAACTCGATGCTAGGGAATTGGTAAAACACAAACTGAAAACTCCGCCCACCTCCTATACAAGGTGACGTCATCATATCGTCGTTACAGAAGTGAACTTGCGAATCTGAAAAATTTCATTTTTAGTTTTCCATAGAATTTTCATTAGAAATTGAAAATTTATTTTTTCAGATTCGCAAGGTCACTTTTGTAACGACGATATTAGTAAAACCTTTAGAAATTCCAAAAACAATTATGGCCTTATTTTGTAAAACGAACGCAGTCAGTTGCGTTTAATTTTCCTTTCTGGCAATATATTTTAAAGGAAAATTTCAGTGCGAGAGGGAGAGGGTTTATCTTCTACATATTTTTATTCATATGTATATGGAATTACCAGACATAAAAACCTCAAGTGAGGTAGGTAATTGCATGCGTTTTACAAAATAAGGTCATTAATTTTTAAACTTTAAATATTGCACATAGCCATTAATAACAAAACAAGGACTCTAAGTTTCAAATGTTAAAAAATGTGGTTAAAAACCACGCCTTATAAAAGTGATGTCATCAAAATAAAACAACATTCAAGACTTTTAATAAACGTCACAACGGCTGTGAGGATATTTTAACTTCGGTCCAGTCGAAGATAATTTCTTACTAGCTTTTTATTATTTTTATATAGGTATCGAGGACAAAGAACCAATCTTTACCGTCATATAAAAATTTTTACTACAGCACCTATATTCACCAAGTACACGCAGAGAAAAAACATAGTTGCAACAACCATGTTTTAAGAGGATCATAGTATGATTCGGTTTATGATTGTTGCTAACATGTTATTAAACATATAATATTTTGTTTGATCATGATAAAATGATTACAACAACCATGTTTAGAAAAGGAACTTTTTTGTAGGAACCAAAATATTATTGAAACAATCATTATTCTCTTATTGGGTCAAAAATAGAATGATTGCAACAACTATATTATGAATTTATTTTTAGGATCCAGAATATTATGAAACAATAATTTAATTTTGTTTTTATTTTCATACAGTCCAATTTCCACAGCTATTAATTAAGATATCTCCAGAGGTTTGCCATTGTCTGGGCCGAACAGAAATATTAATTCAATTGAAAAATCTTTTCGATAAAATTTTCTGTCCGAGCTGGGGTTTGAACCGCGGCTTTTTCGCTTACGAGCCACGCACACTACCAGTAAGCCACAGCCGCTACTACCGCTCGCCTGACTAATGCCATTCATAAACATGGTACATTAAGTGCATTGTCACAAAAATAGCAATATTTGTGATAAACAAAATATGGTCAGAATAGCGAAATATGTTTACGGTAAATAGAAACATGTTTGCTACAATTAAAGTCGAAAATATCACTTTTTGCGTGCTGTTTTTAGGATAAGGCGATTTAAAACAAAACACAATAATTAAACAGTTGACAAACGAAACGGCACATAGCCAGGAATCATTGGCGTCGGAAGCGGGGGGCCAGGGGGGCAGTTGCCCCCGCACTTTTTTAGCTAGATAAACAATTTAAAAGGAAAAGTTATTCAAAATATCAGTTTTTTTACAACGATAATATATTTGTATTATATATTTTCCTCTTCTTTCTCTCTTCTTTATGTTTCATGTGAAGAAATTTTGGTGAACTTTTTTTGCACCACCATTTGTACTGCCCCCCCATTTGTACTGCCCCCCCAGATGAAATTTGCTTCCGACGCGCTTGCCAGGAATCGATAAAACTTATTGTGTCTGAATAAAGTGAAAGTTTTTCCTGCAAACTGTTCAGACACAATAAATTCTTTCGATTTTTGTTTATGTTCTGCTTCGTTTGTCAACAATCAAAGAATAGTTAAGGCAAACATTCGAAATTCTAATATGTTTGTCTCTATAATAATATTCACATTTATCATGATTGATAGAACTACAACATTTTTGTTGCAACTAATAGTTGAGGCATTCATAGTATGTTGACGATTTCAATGTTGCTATGATTGCAACTATAATGTTATTTTTGGTACCACCATTAGTAAGTAATAACTTTATTAAGGCAAAAAATTTGTGTTTGCAGAAATAGTATCTACAAAAATTTTAGTAAAAAAATTATTATTGCAGTAATCATGTCTCAACCATGTCTTTTCTCTGAGTGTAATAATCCCGTGTAACGATATTGCATTTTTGTTGCATAAGCTGCTAACATCGCGACCTCATGACCTCATAACTTTTTTGGTGAAGCCACGTACCTATTCTTCATTTGTCTTTCATAATATTTCCCGCAACATATGTAATTAACTAGTAATATTGTATTGAGTAATAAACATTCCATGAAACGGCGTGATGCGCTTGTAGAATCTTCGATTTAGAAGCGACTCTCTCAACGCACACGTCTGTAGTCACCATGACTAAAAGCCATAAATTCGGCTACGAACTGCTACCCCATCCACCATACTCTCCAGATTTGGCCCCCTGCGACTATTTCCAAACCTGAAAAAATGACTTGGCAGTAAGAAATTTGGGTCGAATGAAGACGTCATCACTGAAACAGAGGCCTATTTTGAGTTCCTTGATAAAACCTTTTAATAAAAAGATAATAAAAAGAAATAAAAAGATTGAAAAAACGCTGGACCTTAAATCGATCTAAATGGAGACTTTGTTGAAAATAAACACTTTTTTACCGAAAAAATACCTTCTATTCTAAAAGTCACTGACTTGTCAAATGAGGTTGGCGGATTTTTTACCCCAAGCTGATTTATGAGAGCTCGTAGACCTGAAACAATAGCGGTAGAGACTCAAATCCAAAGGAATTCGATTGTTGACATTGTCAAATGTACGACATATTTGTCGTACTTGAATTAGTCCTGCAAAGCAAATATAAATGCTAACATTTTAAAATGTTGGTGGTGTGAATTCGCACTAGTGTGCTATTTAAAGAGTTAAGAAGAGTCAATACAACATTTAATTCATTTACAAATATAAATATGTTGGTGTATAGAAAGTATTTGCTGCAAACAAAACTCTTACTTGGGCAAAATTTTTAACAAAAACTAATAAATTTATGCGCTCAAATATCAATCAAGCAAACATTTTTTTCCCTTTCTACAAATCATATGATAATCTCTTTATAAGTGCAAGTATCATGAAACAAATCACTCAACTTTTGTTGGTGCTTCGTTAGGTTTCAATGAGAAAGCCAATAAAACTTTCGGAAAAGTTATCAAAGAATATTTTGTAACGTACAATAATACTTAAGGACAACTTAAGGATAGAAACTTTTCAAACACACATAATAATTATTGCCAATGTGCACAAACGAATCATACACATAGATACACTGCGAGTGTATGATACGCCCACAAGCCACACCCACTCACAAACTAATGCCAACATAGATAAAATGTTGAAACGCATTAAATGATAATGTTAAAACTAGAAGCAGCGGCAGCAGCTAGATAAACAGTAGGATGCAATAACAACAAAAATAAAAATAAAACAAAATCCAACAACAGCGACATAGCAACCAACTGTCAACGAACTATCAACTTAGGAGTAACGTCATGAAATGATAGCCAATTCCAGGCATGATTTGTTAGACTTAACATATGGTATGGACAACGCTAATCCAGCGTGGTACATCCAACATGTACAATGTGGGGAGAGAAGGGGACATAGAAGTAGCCAGGATAACGTGAAGATGGCTTAACAACTGAGAGCAACATTGGACCAGCAACAGTAGCGTTCAACCGCAGCTGTGGATTAAAGTTCTAACTGGGTGGCAAAAAAAGATGATAGACAAAAAAAAAAAATATGTAATGAAGATACGGAATTGAAAAGTTTGCGAATTTCTAATAGCATTTTGTTGTCATAGTCTGAAAGCCTGAATCAAGCAGCATATTTAGACCTTGAGCTCAGACGCAGTCATTTGTACAAACTTCTGAATATTGAGCTTGATGTCGAGAACTAGTGGGATTTGTTGACTTGTCACAACTTGTTAGGGAACGACTAGCACCACATTTGAAAAGGGATGAACTTTGACATTTGTACACGCGTAATTAGCAGAAGATATTAAAGTGTCATTACAATCTGGTAAGCGAACAAAAGAGTTGAGTTTAATTTACTTCTGCTTCGGGTTGGGATATATTCCTGGCTTCTGTTAATTCAAAAATAAGTTCTTATTTCAGATTAACTCTCTTTAATTTTCTCTTTTCTTAAATGACCATTTGAGTAGATTTTTTATTGTTGCTTAGTCAATTCTTAAACAGCATATTTTGAAGTTGCCAGCACATTGAATATTCGACTGTGAATGATACTACAAAAAGAGAAAATTCAAGTTCCCAGTGGTAAATGGACACATGACGTGGCCAATTTTTTCTTGAATACATTGTAGTTGCGAAGCTTCACACACCTGTTTGCAATTCTCTATTACATTTGTTTGGATATGTTCGCTACGACACTGATGGCATCTATCTTACACAGTAAGCGACGATGGGAGTAGGTGTGCTGCTTATGACGCACAAGATAGAATAAACAAAAAAAAAAAAATAATTAACGAAAGTAATCTCTACACAAAAAAAAAACATCGAAAAGGAACACGGTGTGCAGGAAGCAACTTTTATTCAACCTGAAATGTCGACGCAATCTGAGTATGCAGATGTTTAAAGAAGCATCTACAGATGCAGAATTCAGTGTTTTTAAAATCCTATGAGTTCGTTTAAGGGGGTTAATCGATTTTTTATAGTAAGAAAATCGTTTTTATTTTATATCATAAGTAGGTAGTAAAACAATTAAAGAATATGTACTCAATGTTTAAAAAAGGATATAACTTAAAATATTTACAATTTAATAAATGAAAAAATTCAATCTAGTAAAGGATCCGGTACGAAAACATGTGTTTTTATAAATCCAAAATAGCAAATAATTATAAATTGTAAAGTAAACTAGTTATATAATGTTTGTCTTTATCTTTTTTCTTCATTGTGTAATGACTTTAATATTAACATATTCAGAGATGAAAAAGCAACAACTGCTTCCTGCAACTTTGGTAAATATAATGCATTATTCATTGAATTAACTTTTCTTCGATTCCAATGTTTTAAAAATTCCTTGTGAATGGATTCCCTTGCTTGTTCAGACCGGATATCGAGTCCATCTCTACTTAGGTACTCCAGACAATGAGTAAGGTGTTACATTAGCTTTCAATGTATTGGAAAGTTCTGTAGCTTAAAAATTTTTTTAAATTTTTCAATGTACTCTTAAAGATTATCACCCTTTTGAGTAGAAAAGCCACAGTTAATTATCTTGTTCATCAATTGTGTTAAATTAAGTTTTTTTGGCCAGATCAGTACCTTTTCTCTACTGAGGGTTGGAACTAATCCATCTCAAAACAAGCGATTGACGAATCCCTGCATTACATGTAATTCCAGAATAATACACTTTTGGATAAAGCAAACATCATCACTTTTTTTTAGTAATGGTGGATTCATAGTGCTACGACACACTTTACCTCTTTTTTATCCGAATCAAGAGAAGAAACTTTATTAAAGTTTGAAAGATTGTTCTTCTTGATTTTAAATTTTGTAAGCTAGCAAAGCAATATGAGCATAGAAATGCAGCATTAGACCATTGACAATTAAAACTAATTTAAAGTCAGCAGTAAATCTGCAGGGTCTTTCATTGAGTTTTGTTAAATCGAATAAAGTAGAAATATTACTTTATAATTCTGTATGTTTGGGCCAATACACAGCATTGGTTACCGTTTTACACTTGTCAACTCTGTTTCTTTGTTTGCATTGCCTTATTTATTGTACAGCTTTTAATTAAAATGTTCATCGTTTTCATCTTCAACTCGGTACGCTGAAGAATAATTTTCTGGAAGCATTGTTAAACTAATTTTAAAAAAGACCTGTCCTTCGTCAGCCATTACATTCATCACAGTTTCCTCTGAAATTGCGAGCCTCCAAAACCGCTTATTATAACTCAGATGCATCAGCCCATACCATGGATTGAATTTCTTTTGATTTTTTTGAAACTACGTCAAACCGTCAATTATAACTTTTGCAAACATTTTTCAGAGTGTTAACTTTTTAAGTAGCATGTGAGGCGTAATTTTGTGAAATCGAATTTAAACTATTTCTACTTCGAATAAAATTAGCAACATTTCTCGTTTGTTTGACGCTTGTGCCTGAATTTCTCATAATATTATCTTAATATATTTTTTTTAAAAATTATACTTTTTTGCTCTTTTGGATTTATAACAACAGACAATCGCTTACCGGATCTATTACTATATGGAATTTTTTCATTTCTTAAATTGCAAATATTTGAAATTAAATCGTTTTTTAAACTTTGAGGACATACTTTTTAATTGTTTTACTATGATATAAAAAAATCAATTTGTTTACGACAAAAAATCGATTCACCCCCTTAAACGAACTCATAGGATTTTAAAAACAATAAATTCTGCGTCTATATACTGTTCTTCAAACATCTGTATACTCAGATTGCGTCGACATTTCAGGTTGAATAAAAGTTGCTTCCTGCACACCGTGGGAAAGAGAACACACCGAAAAGAAACAACGAAATGAAATGACTCTGAAAACTATTTTCAAAATCATTTCTTCAATTAAATGAACGGATTTATTACCTTTTTCGCTAGCTTTTACCTTATTTTTATTACCTTTATTAATAAAACTAGTTTGTTTGATACAGTGTCCGACCGAATATTCGGTTTCGGTTTCGGTTACGGACATTTTCGGCCCTTTTTTATTGAGGCCGAATAGCCAAAACTAGCCAAAACTTTTACTAAAAATTCCTTGCATCAGTTATTTAATTAAAATATATAAGTTTGGTTTAATAAAAATATTTACAACGCGTTGTACAAAAAAAATTATGAATTCGTCTGTAATTTGATTTATCGTGATAACACAAAACATTTTGGTTTATTTTATGCGTTCGATGCTATCATTTTCGATTTTATCATCTCTTTTGAAATTAATACTAAGGTTTTATTGATAATTAAACTTCCAAACGAATAAAGGAAATGTGTGTGTGGAATAAGGGAAAAGAGAACGAAATATTTGTATTTTGATAATACTAAACCTTTAAAAAAACAAAAACACTTTCAGCCTTACCAAAAAAGGATTTTAATGTACAAAATTTTCGAAAATGTTCAACATTAAGCAAAAACAGTACCAATAAAAACTTAAAGTCAGTTCTAAACACAGCTTTTCCATGTATTTTATATTAAAACTGACTACTTTTCAACTGTCAGCTGATATTTTGACGATGAAACACGGACGGTGAACGTTTATTTACGAACAGAGAAATCCTGACAGACTATCGTGCTATAAGAAAACCAAAAACGTATCGGGAACGAGTGAGTTCATAAAATTGCACAGGTTCTTCCACAGAAAGCAGTTGATAATGTTTTGCGGGAGCCAGTTATGCCGTAGACACTACTTTGCTAGGCAAAAATATTTGCTATTTGAAGACATGAGTGGATGAAGGTGATATGTTGCATTTTCGGATTTTCGCTGTTCTATGCATAGATGAAGATGTAATTTACATACAAACAATTTTAAACCTTACAACAACCACGTGTTTGGCTATTTAAGAAAATAACTTCTTCACAAAGTTTGATTTAGTATAGAGATCAGTACAAATGCGAAAGTTTGATCTCAATTTTCTCGAAATTACAATTTAGCGGCATATCACTATTCACACTTCATCCAATCATGTCTTAATTTAATTTTGTTAATTTTCTTCTCTGATCAAATATTCGTTTCGTTGTTATGCTATGTTTGTTAAACAGTTGCGTTTTCAGTTATAAAATGAAAATATTGGCATGTTTGTTGTTACAAACATGTTTGGCCAGAGAGAAGAAATGAGCAGGAGAAAAAGTTAATTTATCATTTTATTCGTAAAACACAAACGATAAAGTCAGTTCACCAAACATGTTTGCCTAGCATAATAAGGACATGAAGGATTCTTTACTGATATATTCCAGAACTGCACCGTTTTCACAGAACTGCAATTGTCAACCCTTGACGTCGTTTTCCATCAATATAAATATAAGCTCTTGTAGGTTCGATAAGGAAACAGCGCTTTATACAGGGTCCGCCAAATAACTTTTTTTTTTGAAAATTCTATAAAAAAAACTACTAGATATTTTCTTAAATTTCTTTTTTTGTTTGAAAGTACAATCCTTCCGGTTATTAATGGAAAATAATTTCATTCAAATGGCTGCCTCGGCTGGCCATGCAGTAGCCTACACGATCGGTCCAATTTTTAAGCACATTATCGATTGTGTGCAGCTGTATTTCACCAATGGCTTCACGAATATTGTCCTTTAAAGCGTCAATTGTCTCTGGCTTGTCGGCGTAACACTTATCTTTGAGGGCACCCCCCAAATAATAATAATTTAAATAATAGTCCAACGGTGTCAAATCGCAGCTCCGAGGTGGCCAAACGACATCAGCTCTGCGACTGATAATGCGATCTTCAAAAACAGGGCGCAAAACATCGAGTGTAGCTTCGGATGTGTGGCACGTAGCGCCGTCCTGTTGAAACCAAATGTTGCCAATATCCTCCTCTTCAATTTTTGTGAACAAAAATTCGTTCAACATGGCCCGATAACGATCGCCATTGACTGTTACGGCCACTCCTTGCTCATTTTCGAAGAAAAATGGCCCAATTATGCCTCTGGACCAAAATAAGCACCAAACAGTGACTCGTTTTGGCTGCATCCAAATGTATGCGTGCGGGTTTTCTGTGCCCCAAATGCGACAATTTTGCTTGTTTACATACCCGCCAAGATCAAAATGAGCTTCATCTGAAAAGATGATTATTTTGGCAAAATCGGCATCATGATTTTCAAAGTAATGTCGCAATATTTCCCAGCGTTGTTCAAGCGTATCCACAACCATATTCGTTCAGCGGAAGGATAAAACTAATTATGTGTCAGATCAGACATGAGCTAAGTGTTACCATTCACGAAATAAGCACTAGTTGAAAAAAAAACGTTATATGGCGGACCCTGTATTTTGGACGCATGCGGGCGCACATCTCTTTGCACCTTTTTGCCTAACAGGCCAGAAGTTTCGCTCCACGTCTTGTCCTTCTGCCTATTTGACTCTTCTGACATTTTTGGAGCTGTCCAAGACACTTTTTCTATCAAGGCACATTTTCCTGAAGACTGCTTTGTGCTCTTCACTTTAATTGTTAAAACTCTCGCGCTGAAATTCATAATATGTAAATAAAAATTTGTGTATTGTGTGTGTTTTATTGTAAAATTGTGAAAATGACTTTGTTCCCTTTTTTTTGCATCTTAATCAACTTTTTGCGCCATTTCTTATTTGTCTCAAATATTTTCTTTTTTGAAAAGCGGTTAAAATTATTTGTAATTCTGTCAAAAATGGCAGTTTTTAAATATCCCTATTTTAGCTAAATAATGTTTGACTCATTTTTTATTGGTAGCAAAGAAGAAGTATGGAGCTTTTAAAAAGTACAATTTTAAGTAAAACCAATTTTAAGAGAAAGTGTGCAGCTCGTTTTTGGTAAGGCTGTTTGTTTTGTAGCTCTTTAAAAATGTACATTGTAGGTGCATACTATTTTGAGAGTGTACGGAAGATATAAAGTATGCAATACTTTTGTAATAAAAAAAAAAAAATGATCTCATTTATTATTATAGTAAACTTCAATAAGTTATTATAGACTTCAATATTTAAATAATACTTTTTTATATTAGATTTTTTTCTTATGTGTACGAAAGTACTTTTGTTTCTTTTTAATAAAAAAATTATCTGTAAAAAACTTAAATTTTCATATTAATAACCAGTGCGGTGTCGGCCAAATATTATGAAATGGCCGAATATTCGGTTTCGGTTTCGGCCAATATTTCGGTTTCGATCGGACACCAGTTTGATATATCAAATTTTGTTTTGGTTCACACATAAAGATTCATAATTGCAAGACTGCAAAACTACCGTTGTAGCTACACAGACGAATAAAGTCAAACTGTTGTCTTAACAATGAAAAAAAATTGATCTAAGCACCTCAAATCAGATTTTATCACATCCCACTTGCAGTTCTGCATTACACTGTCATCACCGACAAATTTTTACCCGCAGGCAATGAAACATAAGCTAGAAGAGAACTATAGAAGAAAATTTAACGAAACTTTTCTCTCTTCCAGAAACAACGAATGTGAAAGAGAACACAATAATAATACCACGAAAGTAAATGACGCAATAGATTATTTTCACAAAAATGGCTTCGATTAATTGAATGATTTTCTATTTACATTGTTTTTATTTTTACATTAGAGCAATTCACAATCTTGTGCATTTAAGATTGCAAATTTGTGCAATTGTAAAAGTTTGCCACCAATTGTGAACGGTCTTTTTCGGTTTACTTGCAATTCTTGTTGCAAAACATAAAACTCACAGCTGATCGATGAAAAGCAAAACTATTTTCAATTGGAAATTTGGCTTGAACAAATTTAATGTCGAAAAAATAATGTTAACAACATTGAAGAGTTGCAAGATATTATTGGTGTCGCTGATGCTGCTGATGCTGTTAATGCAGATTAAGTTTAATTATGGTGCTTTTATATATAATATTATATTGTTTAATACCTTATCATTTCATCTCTTATTTTTTATAATTTTTCCAAACTTTCTCTTTTTCTTTTGTTCTATTCATCTCCATGTCTATATTAATGCTTATTGTTGTGTTACTATTGTAGTATGCTATGTCGTCTACTATATCTGGTACTAGCGATATCCATAAAACTATGATTGGCGTTCTTTGCAAGCAACATTCCGGGCTAAATACTGTTCATTTTAATTCGCGAAGTCTGAATGATGTAAAACTTGACTATGTTCGGCACTGCTTTGAAAATTCCGCTGTTGATGTCATTTGTGTTTCTGAAACTTGGTTTCATAAAGACATAAATGACTCTTGTTTGAATATACAGAGCTATAAGCT
This sequence comes from Dichetophora obliterata, assembly GCA_963920525.1. Classification (NCBI taxonomy): domain Eukaryota; kingdom Metazoa; phylum Arthropoda; class Insecta; order Diptera; family Sciomyzidae; genus Dichetophora; species Dichetophora obliterata. Next base: position 223,618,281 of record OY986436.1, on the reverse strand, counting down.
TTTTCGAAATGATCGAATTGATAAAAAAGGCGGGGGTGTTGCAATATATTGTAAAAATAACTTAAATGTTAATCTGTTGGGAATGTCCAGTGGTTCAGAGGTAGAGTTTCTTAATGTCGAAATCTATGACAGTTGTACAAAAGTTTTCTTGTCGTGTGTGTATAATCCGAATCGTAATTGTTGTTTGGAGCAATTGTTTACTATATTGTTGAATTGTGCAATTGACTATGATCACTTCGTTTTGTGTTTTGATTCTTGAGTCTTGTTGGTAATTTTATTGATCGTCTGACTGAAGTTGGTCTCCAAATAGTAAATACCAGTTTACCTACGCGCTATGCAATTAATGCTACTCCAAGTTTATTAGATCTTTTTGTTGTTTCGGATGTTTCTACTGTTTTGCTTTTCGACCAATTATCGTTTATATCTGACAATGATCTTCTTTTTTGTTCTTTGAATATAACTTTGACACCGATTTTAACTGTTAAAGCTGTTTCATTTCGTAATTATAAAGCTATTGATTATGTTTCGTTGTATAATGACCTGTCTATCATTAATTGGTCCGAATGTTGGTTTCTTAGTACTGTTAATGAGAAGTTGTATTTTTTAAGTAATATAATTTGTGAATTATTTGAGTTGTATGTTCCATTGACTACACATCGTGTCTCTAACAGAAGTTGTCCCTGGTTTACAAATAACGTTAAATTGGCCCTGAAAAAACGTAATAAAACTTATAATCGTTGGAAGAGAAACCCGACAACATCTAATTGGGAACAGCACAAAAGAGCTAGAAATGAAGCTAAATGCATTGTTAAATGGTCTAAACGCACTTTTTTCATGTCGAAGCTAAGTTTAGCACAACCTTCCAAAAATCTTTGGAACAATTTAAGACAGGCTGGAGTATGTAATGTGAAATCCGATGATTTTCTAATTGATCCTAATATTCTTAATGATTATTTTATCGCTACCTCAACATCTACTTATAACACATCTGTCGATAATACGATAGGTTTTACTACCGAAAGGCCATGTAATTTTCAGTTTGTTGCTGTAAATGAGTGTGATGTTGCTCGTTGCGTTAATAATATTAAATCAAATGCAGTGGGTGAAGATGGAATAGCTATTAAATTTAGAAAAATAATTTTACCTTTCATCATAAGCCCTTTGACACACATAATGAATCACTGTTTCACAAGTTCTTGCTTCCCTGATGCGTGGAAAGCTGCTACAATCATTTCTATAGCTAAAAAACCCAATGCCTCTGAACCATGTGATTTTCGTCCGGTAAGTCTTTTACCAGCTTTATCAAAAGTATGTGAGTCTCTCATGGCTGTACAAATCTCCGAACACATTAGAAAATTTAACCTTATGTCACCACTTCAATCTGGTTTTCGACTTGGCCACAGCTGCTCTACAGCTATTGTGAAGATCCTAGATGACATAAGATTATCATATGATATGGGGCATATAAGCTTGCTTTGCATGTTGGACTTTTCAAAAGCATTTGACTCTGTTGACCATTTATTACTATGTCAAAAACTAGAACTTAATTTTGGGTTTTCTATTACTGCGGTCCGTCTGTTATATAATTACTTAGTTGGAAGGTCTCAAAGAGTAAGGGTGGGAAATAGTCTGTCTGCTTTTAACAATTTATCCTGTGGAGTTCCTCAAGGCTCGGTACTTGGTCCGCTTTTATTTGCAATGTTTCTTAATGATATTTTCAGCAAATGCCGTCATGTAACCATGCATGCATATGCTGATGATCTTCAGCTGTACTTGTCCAAACCAATTGATCTTGTTGATGATTTATGTATTGAGGTAAATGAAGACATGAGTAAAATAGTAGATTGGGCTAAAGCTAATAAGCTTAATCTTAACCCTCTTAAATCATTTGTTCTGCTGATTTTTAAGTCTAAATACTCTTTTTCTGATATATCAGCCATTTTTCTGAATGGAGTCGACTTGAAATTTATAGGTAAAGTTAAAAATCTCGGTTACTATATTAACTCCTCACTTTCCTGTGAAGATCATATAAACTCTGTTGTTTGTAAAGTTTACTATATCCTACGGAACCTGAGGAGAACTGCATCATTTGTGCCTGTTGAGACTAGAAGAAAGCTAGTGGTTCAACTCATAATGCCAATAATTTCCTACTCAGAAGTTGTATACAGTAAGCTTGATTCGAGGTCAAAGCTTAAGTTACAACTTGTGTTTAATAATGCTGTCAGATACGTTAATGGTCTTAAAAAGTTTGACCGTATAAGTCATTTGAGCAGTCGAGTACTTGGTTGCAATATTTTCAATTATTTGGATGCTAGAAACTGTATTTTTTTGCATAACTTGATTTATACACAAACTCCTAATTACTTATTTAATAAGTTACAGTTTTGTAGATCGACCAGAAATATGAACCTTGTAATCCCTGTATACAATTTTTTGAATTCTAACAGACTCTTTTTTGTGAACGCTATCAGAATGTGGAATTCGCTACCTTCAAGAATCAAAAGTATCCGAAATAAGCACAACTTTAAGCATGCAATATTCCAACACTTTTTTGATACTATCTTTCTTCTTTCTTCTATTTTCTATTTTATTAATGTTATCTTCTTAATTATTTGATAAAGTTCCTTAAAGGTTATTTATACATAAGTCTGAATTCAATTCAATTATAATTTATTGTTAAAATTTAGGCTTATAACTAAATTTAATTTCTTGAGTCAAATGCATTTGTTTGTTGATTATAACTTAAATTTAAAATTTAAAGTTAAATTTAGTCCTTGCTTAAAATTTTTTTTTAGTTTAAAATAAGTAATTTAAAATGTTTTGTTTTTATTTATTTGTTGGTTATAACTTGTTGTTATTCTTTGATTTCTTACTGCATTTAAAAGACTTTGTCTTATATGTGAACATGATAATAAAATTAAATTAAATTAAATTAAAAAGCTTGAAGGCTTTCTTTATTTTCCCATATCAGTTCCTTCTTCAGTTTTTTTTTTCAACTATCAGCTGTCAGTGTGCATTTCAGTATTACATACGTATGGTAAATATAAAGTATGGGTTTTAGTGTTGCATACTTCCAATAGCGCAGTAAGTGCATCCCTGTATATTTTGTTAGTGTAGAGTAAAAATATACTCTACCATTTTGCAAATGCTATGATGCAAGACTATTTGCACAGGATTGTGAACAGCCCTATTTTAACTTTGCTATGTTATTTACATATTTTCAGTACGTAAAAACAAAAATATACTTCTTCAAACTTAGGTGATCTAAATAGCTCACAATTAAAAATTATGTAAATATATACTCTTTACACAATAGGGGTATTCTCTATGCATAATTACATGAGAGCACGAATTGAAACAATTTTATACTAAAATGTTGATATGTGGTCCCTGATTTCTGGGGTGAATAAGAGAATCTCAAATAATGCGGTGCAGTATTATGCTGTATTATTTCATACAAAATAGGTAACGTAAGAGTATGCGAAGTCATAAAAGCACCGGCAAACTACCATGATTTCATGAGAGTCGCATTTTCACATTTTTATGTAGATGAATCGAGTGAAGATTTTACTCCAACTCAATCCACATCATTGCAAAGTGCAGACTGTAACAAAATTGTAGAAGAGCAATTTTTTAAATACATCAATGATAAATCTTCACATTTTGAGATGTTGCAAGGTTACCCTATTATGAAGGACTTATCAATTAAGATGAACACACTTTTTACATCTTCCGCTTCAGTGGAGCGTTTGTTTTCATTGGCTGGTTTTGTTTACAGTCCCAGAAGGCAATTTCTAACAGATTTTTCTTTTGATGAAGGCCAACACTAATAAACTTTAAATGATATTTTAAGGGGTTTTCTACTAATTTTGTACAATTAAAAATAATAATAAGTTGCTGAAATCTTTAACAAACTCATGCATTTTTATTTTTTAAAAGAAGTTTCTTCAAAATTCACCAAGTAAATAACAAAGTACTTGAGAAATACTTGAAAGTACAGTACTTGTACTTGAACATTTCAAGTATAAGTATGGAAATACTTATACTTAGTACTTATTTTGTAAGTACCTAGGTGCTTGTACTTATACTTGTACTTATTTGTACAGGTCTGTCAGCTACATAGCTACCATTTAAAAAATGGTCGGTTAAGTCATTTGTCCATTTACCACTGGGATCTTACACTCGCTTTGACTGAATAGTTTTGCTGTCAGTTCGCAAGTGACTCCTAAGTTTTTCATACATATTTTATATGCGTTCTATTTTTTGTACTTTTATTTATATGACTCAGCAAGCTCAAAACTTTTTCAATTTTAAAGAAAGTTTTACAGAATATTTGCACTATTTTTCTGAGTTTTGACTCGCTAGGCTTTTGTTACTGGGCTGGATGTGTTTTAAATGACCGTTATCGTTGAAATAATCAAACGCCGTTTACTTCGTTATCCTCAAAGTTCGCAGAGACTTGAAATAACAACGAAGCGTGCTGCCATCGGCAAGTAACAATTTGAAAATATTTGATAACTGTGAGTTTAAAATATGTTAATCCTTTAAAATCATACTGAGGATTTAATTAGGGTTTCAAGAACAAAGACAAAAAGTTTTATAAAAGATTTACACTACTAAATATTTGAAGCTGCAGTATTTTTTTTAAGAACTTAAGTAAGTTTGTAAAAAGTACTTTTCAAAAAAATCATTAATTAGGCAGGCCAAGAAAGATTATGAATTGCATATAATTGAATTGCAGATAATGAATTGAATTGCTGAATTGCAGAATTGTCCATAGAGCCCAGGATTTTGATATGTCCTCACCGGAAAGTGAAAAAATGCCTATTTTCAATTATATTTAGCACATGTTACATATATAATCAGAAATATGTAATTAAAATTGTAAACAACAATGCCAGAGAAATAAAAGATATTAAGTAAGACTTGATTTCTCTACATCACAATTTTTTTAAAAAGCACGTCTGGTTTTTGAGGTAGTCACTAAAACGTCAAAAAAGTCAAATTGAAATGACAAAGAATCAGATTGTGGTAAGAAAAATTAGTTTTTCACTGCATCGCTACAAATAAAAAAAGGAATCTACAGTCTTAAATGTCGCGAAAGAATTGCGATTTTATCCCTTTTTTATTGTTTTTTTTTAACGTAATCAAGTCATAAAGGAAAATAGTTCCATGAAAAAAAAACCAGCCCGCTTTATCTAAAGACAAATTAGTTCCCTACATTTTGAAATTACTATTGTTTGAATCGGACATATCTTTTAGTAGATATCTATTTTTTACAAAGACAGGTCAAAGCTCACTATTTTCTTTAAACATTTTTCAGCGTCATACATTTTTTACGTGCACAATTGTGTATTGTGTTAAACTGTTCCAGTGGACAAAAGCAGAGCTTGGAAGCGCTACTAGCAGGCCATCATTTGGATTTTGTAGCCCTTCCGTACTCAGTAGGGAGTCCAATCCCGGAAGCTTTTCTTGATCTCGGGGTTATCGGGATTGAAAATCTCAATCCCGGGATTAGTTCGGTATTGAAAATTTTAAGAAGTAAGTAATTTAAAACGTTTTTAAGACAATTTTTTGTTACGTATTACTTGAAACTACAAAATGTAAATTAATTCATAACAAAACCAAAACAAAACACATTAAGGGTATTCAAAATTGAGTTGTTTTTAGTGTAGTTAAAAAACCCCGTAGTATTGATACCATACTTTAACGAGCAGTTTTTATATTTTTTGTTGTTTTACATGAAATCTCTAAAAACCAAAAGTGTGGTTATTTTAAGTAGCCCAATGATATGTTTAACGAACGTGGTTTTTAAGGTTTCATAGACAATTGATCGGTTGTCAGTTATTTTCTAATTGCCAAAATGGAAGAAGCTCAAAATGCAAGTTAAACATTTTTATGCCATATATAAATAGAAAATATAAAATTAGATAGTTAATTTATTTGCATCATAACAAAAAGCTATAGTGGGAGGTTCGCAACCACAAAGTCCTATTTTAAAAGGTGCTCATTTTTTGATTTTTCACTATGGCAAAGAAAACACAACACAACTATACCACACAATTGTGAATACCCTTATTACTTATAAACACACAAAACTTTGATTATATTAATGACAAGCAAATTGTATTAATTTAACCCTTTCAGTGGATTTGCCCAATATTTTGGATACTGAAAGTAATTTTTATATGTATTTATTTTGCAAAGCTTTTGTTTAAATGAAATTGTTTGGTTCTATAAAAAAAAAAGATGAACCAACATGATAAAAATAAATTTAGAGAGATATTTGACCTAAAAGTCAGTTGGATTTTCGATTTTGTGCCGAAGAAAAGCAAACAATTTTTTCGGCCTATTTTATAAGAAAAAATGAACCGGACAAAAATCCTATTTATGTTTTTTTATCTTTTTTGGCTTTAATGATAAGAATATTAAGAGGGTTTAAGAAACAAAGATCTAAAGGGTTGAAAAACCTTTAATGGATTAAAATATAGACTTTGTGCTGAACAGGAGGAAAATAATTTTTTCTTTGTACAAGCTTGCAAAACGTAAGTAGCGCAGGTTAAAATCAAAGTTATGTTTTTTTCATCTTTGAAGGACCTCAATGAAAGGAATATTACCCCAAAAAAATTATTTTGTTTAGTTTAGCCCAGAAATTGAAAGAGTTAAAGAACAACAACTATAAAAAATGAAATACAGAGCAGTTCAAGGTATTTCTATATAAATTTTACATTTTTTTTTTGTACATCGTCTTCATGATTTTTGTGTTTAAGGCAAAAAGACTTTTCAAAATTAAATTTTTTGTTTTAATTATTTTCAAAGTACTCATTAAGCTGATAAACGCGTTTTATTTTTTATTGGCGAGTTTTGTTCGGATATTATTACAAATATAACCCGCTGATGAGAAGCACCGTTCTGATTCTATGCTAGTTGTAGATATAGTTGTACGATAATCGTGAGCAATTTGTAAGTTTCGACCACGATTGCCTTCACCACAAAACAAAATTATTTCCTAAGTCAGAATATCTGACAACTTTGAAATACATAGCTAACTTTCCGATGTTGCGATTCTTCTAAAACTTTGCAAAGTCTTTGCTCCAGTGATTTACACTCATCGCCCTAACAATCTTTTTCAGCCTCAACAAAAGGTTGTTCTTAGTCTATATTCATATCAACTTAAAATGAAATGTTTGCACTTACATGAATATTTGTAATAAAAATTTTTTATTCAAAAATCCCGGGATCCCGGAAAGACAATCCCGGGACTTAAATAAGCTTAAATCGTCCGGTATCCCGGGATGAGTACTTTCCTAGTACAGGGTTGCCCACATTCGACGGACCCATGTTTTTTTTTAAAAACATCAAAGAAAAAAATAAAAATTTGGCGGTTGGCAATCTTAATCATTTAATTTGTTCCAAGTAGATTTGTTTACATCAATTTTTGAATATGATATCTCTCAAATGGCCGCCTCTGGCGTTGATGGCGTATTGTGCCCTTCTTGCAGCATTTTCCATCGTTTTCGCCAACATTTCGGCCGGAATAGCGGCTATTTCTTCACGAATGTTGTCCTTGAGCTCTTCTACGGTCCTTGGCTTGTTAACGTAAACCTTTGACTTCAAATATCCCCACAAGAAGAAGTCAGGCGGCGTCAAATCGGGCGAACGCGGTGGCCAGTCCAAATCACCACTTTTCGACATCAAACGGCCCGGAAACAAATTCTTCAGAAAATCGATTGTTATGCGACTTGTGTGCGGTGGAGCGCCGTCTTGTTGAAACCAGAACTGCCTCATACGCTTTCGACGAATAATTGGCATCACAAAATTGGTCATCATGTCGTGATAACGCTCCTGGTTGATGGTAACAGCATGGCCATTTTCATTTTGGAAGAAAAACGGCCCAATGACCGTTTTCGCACTAACGCCGCACCAAACTGTGACTTTTTCGTCATGAAGAGGCACTTCTTGAATCTCCTGAGGATTTTCAGTGGCGTAAATACGGCAATTTTGCTTATTTACGGTCCCATTCAATGTGCACTTCTCACATTTTTTAATCTTTTAAAGGCACGTTGAGTTTTCACAATTGACTTCTTCTGTTGAATGTAAATTTCAACTATTTCAGAGCGCTCGCGTGGCGTGCATTGTTCCATGGTAAAAATCTGCTTGGACTGACGCTTCAAACGCGGTATGTCATTAAGCGATCTGACATCTCTGTCAAAAGTTATGGCGTTGCCAGATGGGTCCGTCGAATATGGGCAACCCTGTACTCATATACAAGTCCAATAACTTTTTTATACGAAACGAGTAAATTTTCTAGGCCTTCCTCTTTCGGGACTATAAAGAGGCCTGCTAGATCGCAGTAAATTGATGTGTTTTAAATTTCTTTTGATAAGAAATATGGAAAGAAAGCTTAAAGCACAGATAATATATTAGAAAGATGTGCGACCGCCATACAAGCAACTGGCACAGTAAAATTTGAATGTGGATTTATCATAAATCCACATAAAAGTTTTATGAGAGTCAGCGAGCGAACGATTTAAAGCTTTTGAGAGGGAGAGAATAAGTAAGCGACAATGTGAGCATAATATTGAAAAGCAATAGAAATGATATGTACAGATATGATGCACAAAACATCTTAATAAACGATGTAGCTGCCAACAAAATGTAGCAGAATTTCATAAGGTTTTACTTAAAAAATGTAGGCAATTTTTTTACTGAACTACCCTACGAACGTTATATAATTTAAAGTTATTATATTTTTTGCATTATCTCTTATCTTTTTGTTATATAATTTCAAGAATATAATATCATAAAGATGACATAATCTAGGTATATTTTGTGTGTTGACTTGGTTTTTTTTGTCGTTTTGCCACATTATATTTTTAGTGTTATATTTTTGTATTTTAAATAAAATTTTTTATTTAACTACTTTTATATATTTTTGTTATATTATTGCAAATACATGCTTTACTTTATGAAAAGTATTCAGAAATGCAATTTTCAATTGTTCTTATTTATGCAACAAAAACATTTTTTTAATTATTCTTTGAGTAATAATTCAATATTTTGGACCGGTTTGGAAAAAAAAAAATTAAAGAATATATTCACTAACGAAAAAAAAAAATTATTGAAATTAATTGCTAATCAATTTTATAAACTTCAATGTGAATTTAACATTTTATTTATAAACAATATTGAATTCATTGAATGGATTTCTATGTCGTTATTCAGTTTTCCTTAAGATTCTGAATATATATGCAGATTTTACTGCTCTGGCTGAGTCAATCAAAAATAGTCAATATTAATAGTCAGCAGTGAATAAGAAAAATCTGCTTCGCACAAAATAAGGAAATCATCATGAAAATAATGCGAACAAACAAAAACATTTGTTGCTGTCAAGCAGAGATTACAACTGCTTGGTTCCAACAACAACAACAACAGACAAAAACAATTACAACATTAAATTTCACGACTCTCGCTAGCTATGAGAAACCATGCAGTGGTGATCTATGCTGTGAAGCATTGTGGAGTGAAGAGTGAAAGAGCATTGCAGAGAGAATGTACATGCAACGATTGGAAACTTTTCTCTCAAGAAAGCTTTTTCATCGCGCTCACAAAAGTTTACGTATTGATCTGAAAAATATTTGTTACTTTTTAATGTTCTACGTAGCACATCTTTATACTATATAATCTTTGCTTAAAGCGATGACCCGGGCAGGATTCGAATACGAGACCCTTGGGTAACAGTCAAACGTGCTACCACTTGACTACCGAGGCTACCAAAAAATTCCAAAAAATTAATGTTAAACTGTACATTTTACAAATAAGCTTTGATAATTGAAATGCACTCTGAGTTTCAACTTTGAAATTGGGACAAAAGTGATGTCATCAAAATAAAACATTCAAACTTCTGAATACCCCTCTAGGAAAAATCGGAAGGCTTCCGATTCTCCGATCTAAAAGTGATTCCCCACCGTATCTTTCGGAAGCTTAAGGGTAGTTTTGTATATATGTTGTTTCCAAGCCGCTTCTTTAAGAATGCATATGGAAAATTTTACTTTTTGTCTAGCAATGACAACAGAAAATATTAGTATCATTGTTTCCTAGCCGCTTATTATAGAATTCGATAGTCTAGTGGTAGTACGCTTGACTGTCACTCAAGGGTCCCGGTTTCGAATCCTGGCAGGACATTTTCATAACAAGGGAGAGGAATGTTTCCACATGAATTTTTAAGACAGCGGAGAGGAATGTTTCCACATTAATTTTTAATACAGCGGAGAGGAATGTTTCCGTTTAACCCATTAATGACTAATGTATTTAAATACCCATAAAAGTGTTTACGAAAAAGGCTATATCTCGAAAGTGGTAGGAGATATCAAAATAATTTTTTTTTAAACATTACGGAAAAATTAAACTATTTATTGTCTTTACAATGTGAAACGAAATTCATACAATTAAATGTTCCTTTTGGAGATCAAAGATGTGTGATTTTCAAAAATAACAAAATCCATACATAGTGTAGAAAATTAGAAAATGGAAAGATCGAGGGAAAAATTCGTGGTCAGTTGGCCTCTAGTATCCTCTATTTATCAGGTGTTCATTATGACAAAAGAATGTTGCCATATATGCAAATTTTTATTAACACCAAGAACCCGAATTAGCCGATTGGGTATTTAAATACCCAATGCAGATCTCAAATACGGTGACAGTTTCAAACTTGAAATTTTGCAAAGCAACTTCTATGGCCTATATAAGCTTCCTGATAAATTTTGAAAAAAATCGTACAGCGGAATCTGTGAGCAGTCTTTAATGGGTTAATGACATGCTATGTGAAAAAAGAAATGGAGTGTCCAACGGAAGGGAATGCTTCCACATTCCATGGAATGTTTCCTGTTTATATTCGAGAATGTTTCCATTTCCTGGAGGGACACTAAAATACAGCTGTGGGGGTATTTTAACTTCGGTCCAGTCGAAGATAATTCCCTACAAGGTTTTTAAAAATTTTATTACAAGAGTGCTCTACTTGTCTACGTGTCCCGTAAACTAAAGACCCGCGGCAGTCCGGGTTCAATTCGCATCAATTGAAATAATATTTCTGTTCGGACAAAAACTAAAAAAAAAACGAAAGTGAAAGAACCAACATTTGTTAATTTTGTATTTTTTTAAAGTTAAAAACTCATTTTCAAAGCTAATGACCTGCCAACTGAAAGTGTTCACGGCCTTTTTCACAGTTAGGTCACTGGTTTTCAAACATTTAATAGCACGCACAACACAATTGGTCAATAGAAGTGCGGTCAATGTCCTTTCTAGAGCTGAAATGTTCAATTCGTTTTTTTAAAGGTGCATAACCAAGAGTGAATTTAAATTCTAACTTCATTCAGATATTGATTTTTTTTACTAAGCTACTGCTCGGACTGCGGAAGTTGTAGTATACAATAAAAATTTCCTCTTTAATGACCAACCCATATCTAACTTTTCAACACATTTAAAATGCTTTCGATTCACCATTAGATATTAGGCAAATTTTCTATTATAAAAATTTCAAGAACCAAGTTATCAAATTTTATCACGATTTCCAGTCAAATGTTTCAGTCCATTTAAATGACTTTGTCTCAGGGGCGTTCGTTCACTTTTAAGTTTTCTTGTTGTGCTTCATCAAGCAATCGTTTATTTTGAGCTTTTAACCTCGCCGTCGGCTGTCTGCTTATCTGCTAACCGTCTAGCATTCGCCTGCCTGCCTGACTGCCTTTGTTTCATTGTCCTTCGGACCATTTTTTTTACTTAAATGCTAAATCATGATAAAACTTTCTTTGATACACATGGTTGGCTTTTATCCAACTAACTTGAACTTACATTAAACGTTTCCAAATCGTTCTTTTCCGAAATTTGTTTGAGCACACCGACATTTATCAGATTATTACAATACTGCATAGTGAGAGCGTTTAAATCCTGTTCGGCCAAATGGCTGCTACCAGTAATGCCAGTGATGATGCTGCTGCCGCCACTGCCACTGCCGCCGCCGCCACCAACGCTAGGATTATTTGATTGAAATGATGAGGTTAGCCACTTCATCAGCATTTGACCTACATGGAGATGGAGAAAGGGTTTATTATTTTATAGAGCCAAATGGTAAAATTGTCTGGTACCATAATTTATTGTCAAGGTCTTGTAAAATATTTGTGACACTTGCAAAATTGTTGTTATTATTTGCTGCAGACTTATAGAAAAACTGACTTTCTTAAGTTTGAGTGGCATATTTTTGGAGTTTTGATTGAAAGCTTAAAACTGATGTGATATTTGAAAAGCATAAAAAAAAATATAAAATGTTTTATATGTGACAGTTGTTGGAGTGTTTTGTGAAGACTTTCCAATGAAATGTTTAACCGAGCGTTTTACTTGCGCGAGTAGCTAAGCAACAAATGTGGAATGCGAAATTAATGCTCCGTGAATTTGTTATCGATTTAATCAGGCAAATAATCAGTATAAATAACGAAAGAGAGATATGTGTGTTTATCTTAAGAACCAATACATTCAGAGAAAATGAAAATATTTCGAGTGCGAAGTACAAAAATAAGGGAAAGAAGTGGAAATAAGTAAAGCAATACTATTAAAATTTTAGCTTAGACTACGTGTAGAATTTGAAGCAGGGACCAAAGTCTCTCTGTAGAAAAAGAAAACGTTCCCTGAATTAAGTCTTATACATACATGATGTTTAATATTGTTTGAACATATTGTTTCATATTGAACATTCATCATGTTCCCCGTATGGAGCTTGAATTGATTAAAAACTGGACTTAAGAGTATAAAAAAAACAAATTTTTAATGTCTACCCTAGCGTCAAACAACTTTTTGAAATTCTAACATCAGATTCGAAACCAGCACATCTAAAGGGTGTTTTTTTTAGAGGGTTGGTTTTCGAATAGAGATAAAACTGGCATTTTGTGGTCAAATCTGGCAACTCTAATGTCATTTATGTTCAGTTTGGTTTGCCATTTCATCATGAACAGGTTGACAAAAGAACAACGCTTGCAAATCGTGCAAATTTATTTCGAAAATAATGGTTCAGTTCGCGAAGTTTACCGCAAGCTCCGTCCATTTTATGGTCGACATAATCGTCCATCAGAGCAATTAATTCGGTTAACCATGGCATGGGTCGTTTTCGCACTACGTTTACTCTTTGTGATAATACGCATCCGCAGAGACGTCGAACAGTGCGCACCGAAGAAACAATTGCCGTTGTAGACCAAAATGTTGAAGAGGACCCGAATGAATCAATTCGCCACCGTGCACAGCAATTGGAGCTTTGTCCATCAACTTTATGGAAGATTTTGCGCAAAGATCTTGGCTTGCGACCTTACAAGATCCAGCTTGTGCAAGAATTAAAGCCGCGAGACCATGCAATACGTCGTGATTTTGGTGTATGGGCCGAAAATGAGATTGATCTCGATGCTGATTTTCATCGCAAAATTTTGTTCAGTGATGAGGCTCATTTTTGGTTGAATGGCTACGTCAACAAGCAAAATTGCCGCATTTGGAGTGAAGAGAATCCACATGAGACCCTTGAGACGCCATTACATCCACAAAAACTGACTGTTTGGTGTGCTCTATGGGCTGGTGGAGTCATTGGGCCATACTTCTTCCGAAATAATGCTGGAGAGTCAGTTACCGTTAATGGAGACCGGTATAGAGCCATGATAACCGACTATTTTGTTCCCGAATTGGATGGCATGAATGTGGATGAGTTGTGGTTCCAACAAGACGGCGCTACATGCCACACAGCGCACGTCACAATCGATTTATTGAAGGAAACATTCGATGAGCGCATAATTTCGCGGAATGGACCTGTCAATTGGCCACCAAGATCGTGTGATTTGACACCATTGGATTATTTTCTTTGGGGATATGTGAAGTCGCTCGTCTACGCCAACAAACCAGAAACGTTAGGGGACTTGGAAGCCAACATTCGTGGCGTTATTGCCGACATACGGCCCCATATGCTCGAAAAAGTGGTTGAAAATTGGACCTGTAGAATTGGCTTTATTCGAGCCAGCCGTGGCGGCCACATGCCCGAAATCATATTTAAACATTAATGGCATAAAATTATCTTTCCAATAAAGCCAAATTGATGGACATTAAAACGATTTTCTTGTGTTTTATTTCAATTCGAAGTTCTATACCTCTAAAAAAAAACACCCTTAACAAAGAGTAAAAAGCCAAAAACACATTTTTGGGGTCCAGCCTAGTGTCAAAAAACTTTTCTTTCTTACATCAGGTTCAAAATCAGTGACCCCTTAATACTGTCAGCACATATACAAAGATTATAAAACATGCATAATTTTAGGGTCCACTCTAGTGTCAAAAAACTTTTTGAAATTTATACATCAGGTTTGAAATCATCAGCTAGCACATGTACAAAGTTTATAAAACAAGTATAATTTTTAGGGTCAACCCCAGTGTGAACATTTTTTTAAAAATTCTAACATAAGATTCGAAATAGCGATCAGTGCATTAAACAATAATACACAATATTGTATTAAACAAGAAAACATATATTTAGGGTCCACCGAAATTCTAACATCAGATTCGAAATCAGATTCGACCCCTTTAAACAAACACACATATAAAAAAATGCGTTTTAAGGAAATTTCTACATGTTAGAAATAGAGAGAGAAAGAGAGAGTTGCGCACTCGCCTACTAGTTTGTTCTCAGCTAGCATTTGGAAGATTGTATGACGAGCGCGATCATTTCGCGATTCTTTTTTTAATCGTCCAGACGATTGTTGCAGAATTTTATTTTGCTCTTTCAAATGATGCTATTGCGAGTTGTTGTGACGATTGCTGGACGAGTAAATTGTCGTACATGAATTTGCTTCTTCTTAATTCTTTTAGCTCCTTAGAGCATAAGGCCACGGTAAAGCTTTTCCATCGTTTACGATCTTTCGCAATCGTTTTTATTTCATTGAATGATTTCCCTGTTGACTCAATTTCTTTTTCCAGAGAACGCTTCCAGGTGAGTCTTGGACGTGCGCGCTTTCTGCTACCCTGTGGGTACCACTCCAGAGCTTGTCTGCAGATCTCGTTAGGCTGCTTACGGAGAGTGTGTTCTATCTAACTCCATTTTCTTTTACAAATTTCATCGTCTATGGAAGTTTATTGGCAATTTGCCCATAGTTCGGAGTTGCGAACGGTATTCGGCCACCATATTCTAAGGATCCGTCTGAGGCATTTGTTGACAAAAACTTGTAACATATTGCCTAGGCTGTCTGAAATCAGCCAAGTTTCCCGCCATACAGCAAGACTAATTTGATGTTTGAGTTAAATATTGGGATCTTTGTGTGTCTGGAAATGGACGACAAATTCCAGACCTTATTGAGTTGAGAAAAGGCTGCGCGAGCTTTAGCTATTCTGCAGCGGATGTCGTCAGAGGTGCCTCCATCTGTTGATATAACACTTCCCAGGTACGTGAAAGATTCGAAATTATCGATAACCGCATCCCCTGCCATGTGGTTACTATTGGCATTGCTGGCGTTGACTTTGAGAGCCTTACTGCATTATTCTGTATCACGAAGCAGCACACCAACGGCAAGCAAGACACGAGAAGCAATACTTTTTCTATATGAAATTCTATTGCTTCTCATGTCTTGCTTGTCGTTGGTGTGCATTTTCGTTATACAGAATAAAGCAGTTAGTTTTTGTAACATTAAGCTTGAGGCCGGCGTGGTCGTTGACTTTGTCGTGCATATCGAACTCTTTTGTTGAGATGACATATGTCATCAGCATAGTCCAGGTCCTCTAGGTGGCTGGTGAAGGTACACCTAATGCCGCGGTTGGATTGGTCAAGAGCTTTTGTGAGCGTGTCGTCAAGAAAAATTAAAAATAGAATCGCGAAACATGAGGCATCCTTGCCGCATACCAAAAACGGTATCAGAGGTCAATTATATTGCGGCATTGTGAAGTATCCTACATTTGAACTCATCGTATTGAGCTTTTATCAGACGGATAATTTTTCGGGAGATACCTCGTTTTTTAAGGGAACCCCAGATGCAGTCTATTCTAATGTTGTCGAAAGCAGTAGTGTAGTCGACGAATATAAGATGCACTCATTCCACTCAATCCACAGATTGTTCAACAATAATTCGCAGTATGCTTATCTGGTCTACGCACGAACGGGTTGGCCAGAAACCCCCTTGTTGTTTTCATGTTACGGAGTCAAGTTTTTCATTTATGCGGTTCTTCATAGGAGGACTCTTGTTAACACCTTCGATGAAGTTGAGAGAAGAATGATTCCTCTGTTATTGCAGAATTGGCTGAAGTTTCTTTTTTTAGGTATTGTCACAAGGAGGCTCTCTAGTCAGTCCTCGGCAGGCGTTTCGGTTTCCCAAATGCTTGCAAAGAGTGGTTGCAGCATCCGTGCTGTTGTTGAAGAGCACGATTTCAAAAGTTCCGCTGTGATGTTATCTAAGCCGGCTGATTTGTTATTCTGCAGAGTGCTTATCGCTTTGATGATTTCTAGGAAGTCCGGTGCTCGCGACATCAGCATGTGGCTGCGACTGCCAATAGGCGAGGTCGGAGGGCTAGTTTCCGGTTGCTGGCATGTAGGAACGTCGGTATTATGTAGTATCTCGTTAAAGAGTTTCTTGAATCACTGAAGCTGATCCTCGGTAGATGTAAGGAGGTTACCAGTTTTGTCTTTGATTGGACTATGTGGACGGGGCTTTTAACCAGCGATTTCACGTGTGATTCATAAAGAAGCTTCATATCCTTGGCTTCAGCTGCTGATTCTGCTCTAAATGCCTGGTTTTCGTACCACAAGCGCTTGTTGCGTTTGCATGGCATATGGGCTTGTTTGATGTAATCGTTGTAAGCACGCGCTTTTTCACTCTTCTGTGTCTTCGTCAAAGCATTGTCGCGGTTGTCTTTTGCTTCTCTCCTCTTCTCTATTAGAAGCCAAGTCTCTTCGCTCAACCCTTGTTTTTTACGGGCTGGGCGATGAACCAGCACTTTTTCACCAGCGTTTATGAAAGCAGCTTTGATTTGTTGTCAGATCGTCTCCACTCCTTCAAAGTGCGAGTCCTGCAATTCTTCAGAGGTGGCCACAAGCCATGCATTTTGGTGAGCACTGAAAGATTGCAAGTTTTCAAAGATCGCATATGACACATGAAAATGGTATTTATGCGACTCTTTTTAATGATTGATTGACTAGTGCTTATTTGTTACTCTACAATCGTCGTTTAGTTGTTGTGACGACCATTGAAAGATTGTTTTTCACCACAATCGTATTTTAATCTTGTAAATTGTATATTTGCGAATCTTTTTGCCAATTGTTTCGCGAGAGAATAAAGTCAGTGTATTTTGTGTTACTCTAAAATAGGCGCTTACACATTCTCGTGATCATTGCGCAAATTTAACCGTTAAGTAAAGAAAAGTGTAGAAAGAACAATTGCTTTTTGTTTTTTTCTTAAAAAACTAATTCTTGCTTCATTTCAACTCAGTTGTTAGTTAGCTTGTGAACACGTGTCGAGACTGGTAATTACAAAAAGTGTGCCTTTATTTTGTTATTAAGTATTCTATATATATCCGCCATTATGTGTAAAACTCTGTAAAAGTAAAAGTTAAAAGAGTTTGATCAACAGATGCAAGAGACCTAGGATATTGTTCTCTTATTGGTATGTCTATCTTTCTATCTATATTTTTCTATATCTATTTATATATCTATCTATCTATCTACATTTTTCTATATCTATTTATATCTTTTTACAGAAATACATCCTTGGTAAAGTGGGTGGCGACTGCACCAACTAGGAATTCAATAAAAAAAATCCTGAGCGATGATGTGGTTGCAAAATTGAGCTGGCGTGGAACAAATAGTAAGCCCAGTATGCAGGAATTTAGTATTCCGAGAATTATAACATTTAAGTTCTTTTTATTTAATGCTCTTAAGCCCATATGACACTTGCTTTTTTTGCATTTTTAAGATCTGAAAAATCCAAACAGAGCAACACACCAAACCAAGCTATACAATCTTAAAGTGGTGTGAGGAGTCCGATATAGGTACAAAAAAATGCAGAACTGTCATTTTCAATGGCTAAAAATGTAAAAAAAACTTACTTTTTTAGCCGCTGCCAGCTTAAAATTTGACAGATTCACATTAAATTGTAACACTTTACAATTTGTATACAAATAGTTTTATTTATATATGATTATATATTAATACAAATCAAAATTGAAATGAAAACCAATATTGTGCGCATCGCACAATTAAATCTTTTATCTGTTTCATATATGATGGAGTCAGAGATAGAATCCCAACGCAGAAAGGAAAAGTATTTCTCCAAGTGGCTGAGCAGCTCTATATTTGACGAGACTCAATATTTTGCCGAAAAGAACGATCCTGCTCAAACAACCGTTTTTAAACAGCCTCCTCAAATGAAGCAGCTGCTTTTTTACTTCTTCCACAACTTTGATAAGAAAATTTATTATTTAAATATCACAACAAATTTATCCCAAACTAATTATTTAATATTTTTACAAAATTCAAAATTACTTGGAAATGTCATTTTTAAACGGCCTACTATCATTATCCCTTTTTCACAAAGTATATCTTTCTTTTTTACCCGCTGCTTCTTTTAATATCTTAAAAATGCAAAAAAAAGCAAGTGTCATACCAGCTTTAGTTTCCTAATTTGTTTTTCTTTTTTAAGATTTCTGTCACTCAAAATTCAAAGCTGACGACGCAGGAATTGATAAAGTGCTGCAACATTTTGTTCATGCTGGTGATCGACTCAGGAAGGGTGATCGGACCAAGAAAGATGACAGAACAAAAAAGGAGGTTTGGCTCCCAAATAATTTATTTTTTCCTATTTTTTTTTTATATCAAACTGAATTATTTTTTAATTGAATAATTGAATTAATTTTATTCTATATATATATGTAAACTTATTACTTTTAATATTACAATAAAAAAATCAACAATACAGAAAAATCCGTTTATGTTGAAGCATTTGGGATCAATTAAATACCGTCTTGGCAATAGTTTCAAGACTCTTCAGCGATTCTTTTTGGCGCATCGTAGACGAATCATTAAGACGATTGTTGCAAGGAGCATTTGAAGTAGGAATAAAAGTCCCATACACGATTCTTTTCTGCGCATCGTCGACGACTCATTTAGGCGATTGTTTCAAGGCTTATTTGAAGTAGAAATAAAAGCGTCTTTCACGATTTTTTTCTTCGCATCGTAGACGACTCAAATGGAAGAGTCGCCGGCTTGACACAGTTTCTCCCGATGTACTGAATTTGCGCGATTGACATCCCTATCGGAAATTTTAAAGTGCTTTATTAAAAAGCAAGTAAAAAGGGCTTCACTCTGCTTATGAATAGTGCTTTTGAGAAGTGCTTTGCTCTCGCTACGAATTGAGCTTCAAAAAATCATTTTGCTTTCACTATTTTCCCTAATTTGACAATTCGTATTCGTTCGTACATCTTGCTGTCGTACTGGTTCGATATATTTACTTTTCTCATCACTACTTGTCATTACTCATCGCTAGAATGCGCTGGAAGTTTAATTTGTGAAAGTGTTTCAGCAAAATAGTGAAAGGTAAAAAAGTTTATAAACAGTTTAAATATATTAATAAAAAAGTTATATTTTCGTAAAAAAGTAATGAAATGAGTGAGAAGTGGTGCGGTTATTCAAAACGCCATTTTAAAAGATTAGTTCGGGCAAAAATATCCACCATAAAAAATGAAGTTGCGCTTGCTGGTGCAAACGAAGAAGGCGCAACAGCAGCAGAAGATTTAAGTGGACATAGCAGTGCAGATTATATGCAAAGTGCTGTAGAAAATTAAACACCACAAGTTTTTCTAGATTTCAGCCATGGCGGTGTGGATTTCATACAAAGTGCCAATAGTGAAAATATAGAATGTGAAAAAAATTGATATTCAAATGATTACACAGTTCCCTCTAGATGCAATGCATCTCATTGACTTGGGTGTAATGAAAAAAATGTTGGGTTTAATTTGGAATAGGAAAATGTGCATATGTAACTTGACGTCTGATAAAAATTTAGAAATGAATAAAATATACATGACGTACAAGTCATTCATTCCAAAAGAATTTAGTAGAAAGCCTCGTTCTTTTGATGATATTTGTAGATGGAAGGCTGTGGAGTTCCGTTTATTTGTTCTGTATTTAGGACCACTGCTTTTAAAAAATATCATTGACGAGGAGGTTTACAATCACTTCCTTCTTCTGCATTCCTTCTATAGGCTAATTTCTTGGCATACCAAATTAAATCAAATCATTAAATTAGCCCAGCAATGATTCACATGAAGAAGAAATTTGGAATTCAAAACCCACAATTGGGAAACGAAAACATGGCTGCTTCATTCCAGTTCAATAAGGTGCTTGAGGAAAAAATGAATAATTTAGGTAATGTTCTTGAACTAATCATTTTTTAATATATATGTCTTATTATTATTATTTAACATATTTTTTAGAAAAAACAAACGCCGAAATTAACAGCAACGTACACACTCTTAAATCGGAAATCCTTTTGTGGCGTGCTATTGTAGGACACCAAACAGTAATGTTAGAGAAAATATGCTCAAAAATTTCTCCAGTATCAAAAAATCTTAAACTTTTGCCACTCAAAACACTGGAAGACGTAAAAAATTTAGATGCAGCTGCTCAAAATACATTAGATGACGATTTGGTGAGAAATACTTAAAAATTATGTTAATTTTGTATGCAGGTAACATTTCTTTATATTTAAAAATCTAATGTCACTTTGTTCGTACAAGATAAATTCAGAAATAGTATGTGCATTCTTTAATATGAAATCCCGAGTCACACCGGGTATATATAATATATATATATAATCAACTTCTGTTATTTTTTTTTTCAAATATATATACATAGATTGCTTATGTTCGGTCCATTATTGGCACTACTCCGGTTTCAAAATCCTTTCATTTGCTGTTCGATGACGAGGCTTTACGTGAGATCAACTGGGACGGAAGACAAAACAAGTATCCCATAAAATCTATGAATTTCTTCAAGACCATTTTCTACTGTAAGTTTCCATTGCACAAAATTGATGGAAAAAGTTTAATATAATCGCTCTCTTTTTGTAGTTGCTGCAAATGGGCAAGAAAAAGGCTTCCCACAATTTGAAAAGGACATGAAGGACTTTTACGTTATAAACTATAAATATGGGTACCTGTATATGTACAACTATAAATTAGTTTCTAAACATTTTTTCTAAACTTTTTGAAAACTTACCTTTTACTACTTTTTATATGTATTCAATATTCAGTTAAAAAAAACCAAAAAACAGTTTCAAACTAATTAAAAACACATTACAAAGACATAATACAAATAACTTTTTATTTTGCTTAATGATATTTATTTTGATAGCAATGCGCTTTTTTAATCACTTTTCAAAGCGAGAGCAAAGCGCTTTTTAAAATCACTTTTCAAATGGAGAGTAAAGATCTTTCTGTAATCACTTTCCGAAGGGAGAGAAAAGCGCTTTTTGGAATCACTTTTCGAAGGGAGAGAAAAGCGCTTTTTGTAATCACTTTTCGAAGGGAGAACTAAGCGCTTTTTAAAATAGCGAGAACAGAAGAAAGTAGCGAGAGCAAAGCGCTTTTTAAAATCACTTTTCGTAGCGAGAACAAAGGTCTTCTTTCCAATGACATGCCAATGTTAAAAAAATCACTATAAGAGACGAGAACAAAGCGCTATTGTGATTTTTAAAAGTGCTTTGAAAGTAGTTTCGAAGCGCTTCCTTTCCTAAAGGGATAGGACATAGTCGACGATTTATTTATTCGCCCGGTCCGATCGCGGAAGAGTCTTCTACGTTTGAAAATGCTAGCTGGGTTAGTCTGCTCGAATCTCAATATTAGCACACATAACGCACACGCATGCTAGTTTGTAGTCTGCTAAAAACTCGCTCGCATAAACACTGCAGTCTTACTGTTACGTGACGGTTTCTGCCAAATCGCACCACCAGCAAGCCGCGCAAAGGAACTTCGTTCAAAAAATGTAATTATAAAAATTTATTTAAAGTTCCTTCTTTTTCAAACTCCTTTTAATCTACTCACTTTCACGGATATTATCTTTGAGCTTTATTCCTGAATGAAAATTCCCTGAATTCCTGAATGAAATCCCATACATAAACAATGAAGTGCAATATTTTTGGATGTATTCTTTTGATTTCCAGGAATAAAAATTAATCTCCGATACTTAAACAAACAAACTTGGCGGATTCTAAGCTAAAATGTACTAAAAATTTAAGCATTTTTTTATAAAACTGACGAAATAGATGAAAGTCCTTTTTGCCATTTGTCGCATTGATAAAAGATAAATTGATTTAAACTTGAAAAAATTTCTACTTACAGCCCTCCCAGTTGGACAGCTCTAACGAGTTTACAAACATAGTGAAACACTGGTTGGGGGGGGGAGAAGTGAGTAAGCTGAAAATGTAATTGGTGTGAGCAGTTCAGGTACACATTTTTCTTATGAATATAACATGGGTGGCAGACAGAGATCCAGAGATGCAAACCTTGCTATACTTTTATCTACCGCTAGAACAAATGTAACAATTTTTTTATGAATTTTTAAGGAGAAATAACACGAAACGTGTTAGCGCTCGTGGTAAATAACACGTTATCTAACAATTCCGTGTCTAGCTGTGCTGTTCTGGCAACGTAACTATTGTTACCCAGTATTTTTAATATTTCTATGTGTTTTTTGTAATTTTTTGATTTAAAAAAAAATGAAGCTCAACAATAATAAATTTTGATAGAAATTGTCACCTGCTTTTTAGAAAGTGACAATTTCATTAAACAATTTGGTTTTTTTACTTTAAAATTTTGTTCTGAAAACAAAAATTTCAAAAAATACTTAGAAATATTAAAATAACTGGATAAAAATTGTTAATTTGTATCCTTAAACTTTTGTGACCAAAAATGTAATAAAAAAGTTTTCCAAAACTTTTCAGTAGTCTTCTACTTAAAATATTTTTTTAGACACATTGTTTTGATTAGGATATTTTTCATGTATCAATTTAAGAGTGTAGCTCAAAAAAGATCCTTAAAAAATAATGTTTTCATGACCATTAATATTATAGAGGAGGCAAAAAAGTGACATATTTGTCCTCAATTAAGTCAGTTATTAATTTCAATACATTTTTTATAAAAATATTTTACGTCACAGTCATAGAACTTGCATTTCAGTAAAATAAGAACATATATAAAAAATATAACATTAAACTGAAATGTCTTTTATAAAAATGATTTTAAAGAATTTTCGAGATACCTAGATTATTACTTTTCAAAGCAATGTTTAAGAAATATAAAATAAAATAACGTCCTAACAGCATTTTTAACCCACCCAGTAGTTTTAGAGTCCATAGCAAACAGATACCGAATATTATTAGTATTAAATTATAGCCAATATTAAATCAAATTTTTGCAGTGAAAACTTTAAATTTATAAAAGCTTAACCAAAACATTTTTTGCTCAATGTCTCATAAAATTTAAATGATTGACCACATTAAAACACTTCGACCAAAAAAAAAAATATATATATCCGAAATCCTATTAAACCAAAAACCAAGCGCACTCTCTTGTTTTGAACTTTGACCCAATTTATAAGCGTGTCCTTGCATAAATGTCCTTGCAAAAAATCGCAAATTTGTTCGCTTGTCGTTCAACCGCTAAAATACAATCAATCGTTCTATCATGCATGCAGCTTTGGCCATCATCATCATCATCATCATTATCATCATCATCATCATCATCATCATCATTATATCACAATAACCAGCATCGGTCATTATTGTCGCTGCTATCAACAGCGCCATCGTCACCACCACCAACATTATTGCCAACATGGATTGCATAACCGCCACACACTGAGTCAAGCCAAAAGCTTACATTTCTACCAAATTTCAACCCATCACATCCCAATATGTAAATTTTTTAAGTGAAGCGCATCAGTATTCAGTGTGGATTGCTGACAATTTGAGGGCCAAAATTCGATTTGCTGCAATAATTCAATTTTTAATTGTACTTTGGTTTGACTCCAGTTGTTTGGAGAATTTTCCAATCTATTTTTTTTTCTAAGAATATTTTTAAAATTGCATAGTTTTTCGCCGAATGCGGTCAATTAAGCCTTGGATATGGGAGAAGTTCACATTTTAATTGAAATTTGTTTATCAATTCTTTAGCGTTCTATTAAAAGTTAATCTATATTTATAAAACTAATTTACTGTTTGTTTTTTTGAATAAAAATCTATGCGGTTGGACGGATTTCAGTCAAATTTGGCACGCATATTGTGTGCATCCTTGGTTAGATTGTTACATACTTAGATTTGATCAAGCCCCTTCCGCTCCTTTGTTGTTGTAACGTTGTTTTTGTTATTGTAATACTTTTTTCTATTTGAGTTTTTTGTCAATTTAATTTTTAAACATACCTGTTATTTTGACCCCATTTTAAACATTTACATGTCTTAAAAATTGCAGAATTTTTAATAATTGCTTAATACAACGATTTTTTTCATAACACATCGTTATCCAAGAATGACTAAAAAATAACATGAAATTCAAAATTTTGACTTTCGATGAAAAAATATATCCGCTGTTTTTATACATAATTCATTCAAAAAACAAAAAAAATAGAAAATGAGTGTTATTAACCTTCACCTGGCATGCTCACCCTGAGTAACATGCCTGGACTCATGGGGTACATACGAACCCCAGAGATTAAAATCTTTGTAAAATTCTGAATATTCATTATTTTGTCTCAGAGATCATCATTAGATATAAGATTAGATTTATTAGACATCATTAGATAAAGATGATCAATTCAGAGATCATCTTTAGATACCACTTTAAACTGTAGAATAGTCCAAGTTGAAAAAAATAAAGGTCAGCGTTCATAAAAAATCCGGAAAACTAAAAAAAAATTCCAAACAAATCAAAACGAGAAAGAACGTGGGGTATGTACGTACGTGGGATATGTAAGGCCAGGTGAAGGTTAATTTGGATTTCATGATATATATGATAGCTATATACAGGGTGTCTTGAGTGAGAGTACAAATATTAACAGATGTGAGAGAGGAGGTCGAGTTAACCCATTTTCTGCCGCGTTGCAAAAATTGTTGAATTTTTTGATACAAAGTATATTTCTAGAGTCCCCTGATTCCAAATCAGTCATCAAAAAATTTTAAAACCCATCTTTTGTTTTGTTATGTCATAAAATCAAATGTTCTATAAATCGAGCGTTTTCGATTATCCCATTTCTATTTTTGTGTTAACACAATAGAAATGGGTAAGACGCTGTTGTTTGCTGGTTAAATTTGACATAACGTATTTGTATGGGATTTTATAGTACGGAATAAGCGAAAACGTTCGATTAATCGAACACTAACTTTGACTCATACCTGTGTCATCCAGGTGTTGCCAGATCTTGAATTTTTATTGCAAAAGAAAGCTTTGTCTTTTGGATAAAAAACTTCATCATTACTTTCTTTTTTTTAACTATACATTAGGGCGGGTCGATTTGTAGGGAGTGAAAAAATTCACCAATTTCCCTATGATTTCCGTATTCTATGGGTTATTCCATGAAAATTTGCCAAAGGAACCATACCTCTATCGTTAAAATCGAGTCCCCTACTTTTTGTTGGTAGATTTTTTCCCAAATTGACGTTCGTATGAAATATTACCTACACGTTCACATCCATAACTCAAAAACTATCGGTCGGGTTTAATCGCCAGTAGGCGCGTTGGAAAGGTGAGCTCATTTTGATCAATTTACAAAAAAAAAAATCTCCAACATTGGTCCAACGGTTCAAAAGTTACGGGCATCTTGTCCAAATTTTGGAGCATTTTTCCATTTTTTTCATGATTTTGTCCAAGAATATTACTTTCATGGCCATTTTTTTGGCTCAATCCATTATTTAATTCAATTTAAAATTCAAAACGAAGAGTTTAAGCCCAAATATATCGAATTCGGTTGATTAATTCATGCGATATTGCTAAAACAAAATAACACATAAAACCAACTTTTTGATTTTTTTTCCCTTTTTATTTTTTTTTCAACAAAAATTCAAATTAAGAGATAATAAAGTATCTATCAACCTATTATCAAAAAAAATATTCAATTTGAGTGTAGTAAAAGACAAAATCTTGGACAAAATCATGAAAAAAAATGGAAAAATGCTCCAAAATTTGGACAAAAATGCCCGTAACTTTTGAACCGTTGGACCAATGTTGGAGATTTTTTTTGGTAAATTGATCAAAATGAGCTCACCTTTCCAACGCGCCTACTGGCAATTAAACCCGACCGATAGTTTTTGAGTTATGGATGTGAACGTGTAGGTAATATTTCATACGAACGTCAATTTGGGAAAAAATCTACCAACAAAAAGTAGGGGACTCGATTTTAACGATAGAGGCAAATTTTTATGGAATAACCCATAGAATACGGAAATCATAGGGAAATTGTCGAAAAATAAATCGACCCGCCCTAGTAGACATCATAGATTTTTTTGATGAATCCCAGCATTTTAGGCCTTGCAATCCCTGGACTTTCGGGACTAAGAAAAGTCCGGAATCCCGGGACTGGATGCCCTAGATCTAAATTAAACAACTTTTGGTATTGTCTAAAAATGGATAAGGAAGAATTTCATGACTTGACTAAGTATTACTTTTTGCGTAGTAAAAAGGAGAAAAAAACAAAAGAAAAGCTCGATAAATATTATAGTGTGTCTGCTCCATCGTATTCAACCGTTATATATTGAAGTGCAGAGTTCAAAAGAGGTCTAGTCAGCACAAAAGAGAACACGCCTTGAGAGCAGCAAAACACTCTAGAATGTATTGGAAAAATCCACGATTTCGTGTTGGACAAAAGTGAAAGTGCGTGAGATAGCTACAACCGAAGGCATATCAAGTAATACAGTGGTTTCAATTTTACATCAACATATGGGTATGAGAGGATTTGTACTTAAAAAGCCTTACGCCGTACTGAATTTGCGTTCTTTGGAAACTACTCAGTCTTCCAGAAACTACTACTAATAAAGTAAAGATTTAATGACATCAAAAATGGTATTCAATAATATTTTGTCGATAAACTTACGTGTCCTCCGATTAATCGATGTATCCTTACATAAATACCACAAACAATCAAGCTCTAACTTTCGAATAACAGCAAATGAAGAATAATTTTGCGTGTCTAAGGAATATAAGAACTTAATGTTGTTGTTGTTATGATGAGTGTGACTATTTCTGGACAGGTGACCACAACGACGATGAAAAGCAACAGTGATGATGCTACATTTCGTTACAAAATGAACGATAAATCGTTCCAGGTTATTTGTATAAAATTTGCGAACCAGAAGAAATTCACGCATTTCACATAAAAACAGAGGACGAAAAATATCCTCCAATGTTCTGCTGAAGCAGCAGTGCGTGGTGAGTAGAATGTGTGGTGGTCGTGGTGCCGGAAGACGTAGGCAAGCATTGTGGTCGACAGCTGCCAACAGGTGTGGATATGTACGTTGATGTGAGTGTGGCAAGTGGACAACGAAAGCATCACTCTCCCCATCATCACCATCATTATTATCATCCTCATTGCCAGCAGTGTGAAGTTTGCTCCAGTTGCTGTATAACAGCAAGTCGTCGTTGTTGTCACATTGACGCAATTCAAGCTGCTTGTTACTTTGACCCAATTCAGTTGGTTGTGCTGATGAAAAGTTTGCAACCGTTGCTGCCGTTGCTGCGCTCGTAGCGGAAACGGAAGTAACAATTGTGTTGAACTTCTGGCTCGGCCACCTAATTGGCTTCAAATTCAAGAGTTGTTCCTGTTTGTTCGTCCTTGTTGGCGTTGTTTTTGTTCCTGTTGAGGCCGTTGAGGATGAGCTGAGTGATATGTTGCCATATGTGGCCAAAAGCGGGCACCAGACACTCGAAAGCTGTCTAGTTGGCCGGCTATATTTTGTTTTTATTGTTAAATGAGGATTGTTGTTGTTGCTGTTGTTGTTGTTGTTGTTGCTGATAGCAGCTGACATTGTGTTTACCGGTTTCATTTCGGATTCAAGTAATAAGCTGGCCAGAGTATCTACAACGTTATTGTTAAGCTGCTTCAAAGTGGATGAGCTGCTTGTTTCGGAGGCACTTCGACGTAGTTCCTTTTGTCGTTTTGTCATCTCCTGCTTGGCACCCGTTTTAATGACTCTGAACCCAGGAAAAATTTGATAAATTACGAGTTTGTTGATCCTGGTATTATTGTTGCTGTGGTCATTGCAATTGAATTCCTCAATTAGAAGTTGATTTAGTTTTAGTTTAAGTTCTTGTTGCTGTTTGTGGGTATTAAGTTCTTCTAATTTTCCACTATCTTGACGCATATCGTTTTTAGTCATTGCCTTTCTGTGGTTTTAACGTATAATAATTCTTTGAGGTCTGTGTAGTGGAAGTTTTTGAAGTTTGGATTGCAAACTCTCTTGTGTATCTTTTGCTTTAAAGTAGTGATTTTTGATATTTTTGCTTAGCTTTTCCGAGCATTTTAGTAAAATTGATAAATTTTTCACTTATATTTTTTTTTTTTGTTTATTTAGTTCTCTTTCACGTTAATTTAATGAAGTTTTGCTGTTTTCTCATCGCTTTATTTCGAGCTGTTATCAGCGTTAATGATAAACGTTAACTAACGTCTGAAGAAACACAAAGTTTTCACGGGCTTGCTCGCTGACACTCAAAATCAATTAAATGTTTTTAAAGTCTTTGATTGCAGCGCCTAGGTTTTTAACTTTTGTTGATTTCTATAGATTGTTTTTGATAATTTTATAATTTTGTATTTGTTTCTACTGCTTCTAAAATTGAGTCATATGTCAAAATTAACACTATTTATAGCTGCAGCCGCATTATTTTTACTAAAGCGATTATGCGATTACTTAAAAAAATTTACGTAAGAAGCTACACTGTGAAAAAATATCTTAGTATAAATAAAAATTGTGTTCAGTTTTATATATTAAATAAATTTATATCATTTTCTAAATTTTTATGTGATTTATAGTGCGAAGAATTTATAACTGGAACAATGTATACAAGGAATTGTTGTGCTTCAGCAAAATTTGGTTCAATCGTAGTATGATTTAATACAATGCCCCGTATGAATAAAAGTAGCAGATTCGACTTTACTACAATTCAAAATAAAAAACCTTCAAAAGTAGTTAGTTTATATGAATAAAGTGCTCTTTACTACACTTCAAGAATCAGCTGTTTCGAACTTGCTACAAATTAGCCGGATTGGTATGAATAAAAGTAGTGTTTGCTACTGATTTTGAGTAGTAAGCAAAATGGCATACAAGTTTGTAGTAAATTATTTGTATATACTAACAGCCCTATTCTGGCAAATCAACAATTGTTAACCAGTATTTTGAATATTTATATGTGTTTGTTGTAATTTTTTGATTACAAAACAAAA
Source organism: Dichetophora obliterata (assembly GCA_963920525.1). Lineage (NCBI taxonomy): Eukaryota > Metazoa > Arthropoda > Insecta > Diptera > Sciomyzidae > Dichetophora > Dichetophora obliterata. The sequence goes on along the minus strand of OY986436.1, from coordinate 223,588,805 downwards.
TTTGAAGCTTAAAAAATAATAAATTTTGATAAAAATTGTCAACTGCTTTTCAGTTACTGACAATTTCATTAAAAATTTTGTTTTTCGAGCTTCAAATTTTGTTTTGAAAACAACAAACAATTATAAATAACAGAAATACTGGTAATATTAAAATCAAAATATAAAAAATTTGCCAGAATAGGGCTGTAAATTCATTGAATTTATTTAGTTTGATATTTATTTGGGCAGGCGAAAAGAAGTTTTGTTGAAGTTGAAAGCAAACTACAAACATGGCAAACGGCCAAGGACAATTTTAAAGCACTATTCAGATTCACTTAATTAGGGGTATTCACGATTCACTGCACTTGCTTGTGTAGTTAAGGACTGGAGGACTTTCGCAGTTGGGTTTTCGTGAAAACGCCACTATCACTTTTTGCAAAGCTGTCAAAATTTTCAATGTGCACTAATATACATTTGCTTCAGTCCTCAACTGCACTGGCAAGTGCACTGAATCATGAATACCCCTATTAAAATTTACCAGCTGCGACGAGCATATATCACATTTTTGTAGTAAATGCTACTTTCAAAGTTAGTAGTCATATAATTTCGAACAAAATTTTTATTCATACCGAATCCAAGCTTTTTTGTTCACTTTACTTTTTGGTACTTAGTACAAATTACTGATGATGCTACTTTTTATAAAATACTTAAAAAAGCAAATTTTTATTTGACTTAAGCAATAAGCTGTTTAGTTGATTGGTAAATTGATTCAGCAATGTTTGCTAAAATTAAACAACATTTTGTAGTAGCTGAGAATCAACAACGAAAAACAGTTATCTCAGTGTAAAACAAAAAAGGTATCTCTCACACTTTTATCAGATATGGCTAAGTTCGTTGATTTGTTTTTTCAGATTTAAGTCATAAAACTTTTAAATCACATATAATGTTTATAACTGATTGAAATACATAGAACTAAATTAAAAAGATTTCCTCATGGTTTTTATCAAAAAAAAAAAAAGTATATACAGTGTTGCGCAAAACAATAGCAACAAAATCAGTACGCTGCTACAAAATCGTGTATCTTTTTAAATATTAGGTACACACAAAAATGATTATAGGAACCAAAGCATATGTTCATACATCATATTAAAAACAAATCATATTCAAAAATTTGGTTTTGTTTTCTTTATTAAATTTAAAATTAATGTGATTTCATTCAGTTTGTCTGAGAGCAAAACAAAAGCAACATAATTAATATTTGGCGTAAGATTCATTATTCTTGATAACCGCTGCACATCTGAGTGACATCGACTCTATTAAATTAGATATGTTGGTATTAGGTATATGTTCCCAATTAAGTTTCAGGGCTTCATACGGTGCAGTCTTATTGGAAAACCTTTGACCAGAAACTTTTACCTTCAAAATCCCAAAAAGATTTTCAATGGGATTCAAGTCATTATGACTGTGCCGGCCAATCAAGGACTTGAATCCCATTACCTCTAATGTAATCTTTGATGAGCTTTGAAGTGTGCTTCGGGTCGTTGTCGGGTTGAAATGTTCACTGAAGCGACATATTCCACTCTGAATGTGGTTGCATCTTGCTTACTAAAATGTCATTATATACAAATCGATCCATAATTCCATCGATTTTTTGAAATGGTCCAACTTCATTATAGGAAAAAGAAGTGCAGACCATAATGCCATCGCCTCCGTGTTTAAAATTAATTTTTCAGTTTCGGGCTTCAAGTCGTGTACCTGGGTGGCGCCGTGCCGTGCACATCCCATCTGAATTAATCAAGTTGAACTTTGATTCATCGCTAAAAAAACGGCTTTCGATTTTTGAACGGTCCAATTTAGGTGCTCATTTGCAAAACTGAGTCTAAAAATCAATAAATTGCAACTTGTTGTTACAATTTCAGACAGAATTGTTTAAATTGTAACACCTCACCTTGTTTTTTATGCTTAGCTGTAAGCAAAGGTTTCTATGCCGGTTTGTAACTTCTTTAATCATTCTCAACGGCTCGTCAGCAAACAGTGCAGTGATGGATATCTAAATCAAGTGTCCGAACAACCTCTTTGGATGTGGCAAATGCATTTCGTTTGAACACGCCACAAACATTGGCGTCGGAAGCGGGGGGAAAGGGGGGCAGTTGCCCCCACTTTTTTAGCTAGATAAACTATTTAAAAGGAAAACTTCAAAAGCTATTGAAAATATCAGTTTTTTTTACATTGATAATATTTTTGTATTATATATTTTCCTCTTCTTTCTCTCTTCTTCATAAGCATGCTTGCGGATAACCATTTTCTTTCTCTGTGTTTGCAAAAAGATAGAACAAAATGTAGAGTTTCTACTGCAAACCCACCACTTCAGTTTAAAAGCACCCTTAAGTATGTAGCTTAATGCTTGTTAATTTTGCAACTCTGGTAAGAACAAATTTGACATGCTCTTAGGGGCTTTCCATATTGGACGACATGTTGTACGATAAGTTAAATGGAAAACTAATGGGACTATTTGATTGAGCGTTCGAACGATCCAACTTATAAAGCAACATCATTAATTGCAAGCTCTCAAGCAGGACACATCCGGCTAATAGCTAAGCAACTTTTAGATGCCCTTACAATTGAGCAGTAATTTTACATAGTTGTACAATATTGTACAATCGGCAGAAAAAAACCAAAAATTTCGACTATTGTTTTAGCTTACGCATGGTACTACATGTTGTACAATGTGCCATGTTGGTCCAATGTTTTGGACCATGCGAAAGCCCCTACTGTGAATTAGCTGATGAAAATCCACCTCGACGCTTTGAAGAAACATCAAATCCGGTTTCTTCAGTACAGTTGCCATTATATGATCGGCTACGAAAAGATTATTTCGAAGAAATTTTAGATCTTCTCTCAAATGAGATAACGGCTAGATTCGATCAAACAGGCTGATATTTTACTTTTTTTTTTATTTTTGCAAGTTTACACCAGCTTCACTCAACCGACTCACTTTGATTTAACATTCGGTGAGTCGGTTGAGTGAAGCTAGTGTAAACTGGCACTTTGTAAATCTTATTGTACATTTACACTCTGGAATCGTTGGAAAATATTGTAATCGAAGCCTTCAACGGAAAAGTGCCTTCTGAACAAAATCTAAAAACAAAACTTGATCTTTATGCAGATGACTTTTTTGCAGATGAAATTGCTGAAGCAATTGCCTGGCCAAACACCTTGAAATTGTAGTGGCATTGTATCCCAATTTGCGAAAAATTCGGTTACTGTAAAAAAACTATTAAATGAAGTTGAAAAACTTATTGCTGTGCTTTTGACTGTGCCTGCATCAGCAGCTTCATCTGAGCGTTTTTTAGTGCACTAAGACGACTTAAAACGTACCTTCGAGCAACTATGACACAGAAACGACTCACTCATGCGGCACTTACACACATTCACAAAGATAAAACCGAAGAATTAAATTCGATGGAGGTGGTGAAAGAGTTTGTTTCTCGCAAGGACAGAAAGAAATATTTTGGAATAATTTAAATTGATATAACTTTTTGTACCTTATTGCATTTAAACCATGTAAAGATATACCTAGTCTTGCTTTATAAAATCAACCATTATTTCTTATATTTTCATATTACCAAATGAAAGATCCTTTAAAGAATGATCTCTAATATTGAAATTGGAAGAACTTTTAAAAATAATGAAATTTTAATATTTTTTATATATTTTTATATTTTTTTTATTTTAAACTAAAATAAAAAATTTGTTTATTCACATTCATGTTTCTTTGAAGAAATTTTGGTAAATTTTTTTTTGCACAACCATTTGTACTGCCCCCCATTTGTACTGCCCCCCCCAGATGAAATTAGCTTCCGACGCGCTTGGCCACAAATGTTTCTGTCATCACGCAGCAATGTCTCTTTAATGTACCGTTGTTACGTCTTTTGTGATGGTATTATTCTTTATTAATCTGCAAACTATTGACTGTTTCACGTTAGATATTTGTGAATTTCCGTTTTTATATTCGGAAATAATTTGCAATTTAAGAGCTTCACAGTATTTAAAACGTGCCATTATAAATGGAACAGTCAACGTCACAACTAGCGCAAAAACAAAACTAAACTTAAATATTTATGACTTACAAACAACACGTGCTTTACAATAACGGAACTTTTACCGATAATTCTTGGAACTTCTGTTCTCTTTTTACATTTTTCAAATTTTGTTGCTTTTGTTTTGCTCTCAGAAAAATTGAATGTAGCCACATTAATTTGAAATTTAATTAAAAAAACTAAACCAAATTTGAATTTGACTTGTTTTATATATGATATATGAATATATGCTTTGATTCCTATAATCATTTTTGTATGTCCCCAATATTAAAAAAGATACACGATTTTGTTGCAGCGCACTTATTTTGTTGCTATTGTTTTGCGCAACACTGTATGTATGTTATTAAATCCATAGGGAAAATCTTATAAACATTTAGACCATTTGTGTTAGATATTAATATTGCTTTTTGCAAGGAAACTTATTTATAACGTGATATTTATTTGACCTCTTCACTTATGATTTTGGGTTATAATCGGGCTCAAGGTCACTTTTTAATATAAAACAAAATAATATTGTATAAATTGTATTGCTTTGTATGAATTGTGTAAATGTTCAAATTGTACAAAAAGAGACGAAATACGCAGGACGATACATTATGGAAATGCTACATTTTATATACATACCATCAAAGCATAGACTATATTTCAAAAGAGACAGAGATAGATGTGCTCAAAGCTACCGAAACCTAATAACTAAACAACCAACTATATAGAACTTAGTACATGAATTTTATTGTGAGCTTTAGATCAAGTAAGATTTTAAGAAAACAACAACAATAACAACAACAACAACAACAACAATAACAACAACAACTCTGTATAGAGTCAATAGCTGACTAGACAGTCTGTTTCGGAAATCGCTACATTTCCTCTTCAGCAGTCTTCGAGTGATTAAGCTGTGATCAACCACTGTTAAAGTCGTATATGATTTCACACATGTTTGAACAAATTTTTTAGAATTTTACATTCAAATCGGCTACTTAATCATATGACATTTAAAGCAGTAAGCTATTTATAGATCATAGCCATCAACTCTACCAAGATTGCCATCTGTCCTAGTTGCTTCTTATTTATTTCAATATTCATTAGTATTCGGCTATTTTCCGAAATGCACCATAGAAGTGAAACGAGTTTTTGTTTCGCTAGAAGCTACCCAGCTAGCACAGATTTCGATTTGTAATAAAAATATGTTATAATTCGGTGATATTCTAGTTTTTTTAAACAAATTTAGTCACAAATGAGTTGCATTAAAGTTTCAAATAAGTAATTTGTAACAAATCATTCGTTTTGTTCCAAATAAGTTAAACTACGGTCTTAATTATGTTACGAATAAATGCACTTGTTGTAAAAATGTTCCATAAAGTTTTTTTTTAAAAAAAGTAATTTTTACGTTAAATTCTTGTTTACATTTTTACATTTCTTTTTGTTGCACCTATAAAAAATGTTAGTCTATTGTAATTGTAACAAATACAGTAACGAGTTAGCAACCTAGATGTGATTAAGGCCTTTTTTACATGGAGCAATTAAAAAGTAATGCAACTGCAACAAAAGTTGCTAGCCAATGTATTTATACCGAAACCTTCACATGAAAGAACTTGTACTCAACAAGTTGGCAACACATTCGCAACCAGTTCCATGCAACACGGCTTTCTGCAATTTGAATCGGCGATTTGTTACGTTTGCGACATGTGTTGTGTGCTATGAAAATAATTAATCAGTTAATAAATATAAAATAAGTACAGGAAATTAAGAAATATCCTTTTTATCCTCAATTTATTTTTTATATCTATTTAACAAAGCAAATGTTTGTGTTGTTGTGAATTTCTCAATGTTGCGTTGCAACGTGACGTGCTCATCTGAAAGCGTAGGTTGTAGTTCAGTTTAAAATTGAAGTGTTTTCAAACTTTTTAAGCTGTTGCGTTGTAGTTGCATTACTTTTCAATTGTTCCATGTGGAAAAGGCCTTAGTTGCTTTATGTTTATATTAAGTTATATCAATGCCACAACAACTAAGTGTTCAAAACTTCGATTTGAAGACTTTTTATTAAGTTATAGGGAAGTATCTACAACTAAATGTTTCCAATTTTGCTGTGACGTACTAAAATGCCATAAACAAAATAGAAATTTTATTGTTCACAAAAAATTCTGTGTTGCTTGTCAATTTCCTTGTGTAGGCTTCTTCTACCATGTAATCCATTTTTGTATTATTTCAGCGTTCAACAAGACTACCAAATTTAACAAATTTTTTTGGTGAATTGGTTTGGAAATTATGAGATTTTGTTTTGCTGTAAGAAGATTGAAATTAAATTTTTATTCAGTTACAAGAACATTGGAAATAGTCATTGCAACCTTATGCTGTATTGAGGTTGTTATTCAGTTGCTAAAACTTCAGGAAACATTATTATAACTCAAAAAATGTAGTTAGGAAAATAACGTTGAATTGAGGTTTTTATTAAGTTGCAAGCACATTGAAAATAATCATTGCAAACTTGTGCTGTATTAAGGTTATTATTCAGTTGATGCAATTTTAAAAAACATAATTGTTACTTATAAAATTTTGCTTGATATAAGAACGATGTATTGAGGTTATTATTCTGTTGCAAGAACTTTAGAAAAAACCATTGCAACTTATATAATGTAATTAGTTAAATGAACGTTGCATTGGAGTTATAATTCAGTTGCTAGAAGTTTTGAACAAAATTGTTGTAAGTAAATGCTGCATTAAGGTTATTATTCAGTTGCAACAACTTTAAAAAATATTTGTAACTTTTGATATTTAGTTAGTTGCAAGAACTATGTCTTGAGGTTATTATTCAGTTGCAAGAACTTTGTAAAAAGTGTTTAAAACCTCATACTCGCCATATTTGATTTTTTTTTCTACACTATGAATTTTGATATGAATAAATTTAAATACGATTTTCTTAAGAATTTATTATTTTCTCTTAGAATTTTTTGTGCAACATGGCACTAGAAACTTAAAAAAATATATTTAGCTATATATTAAAAATAATTTCGTGGAAATTAAAAACTCGAAATATTTCTTATTTCCAAATTATTTAAAAAAATTTTATTTCTTGGGTGGCGCGTGAGTTTTCTAGAGGTAAAACACAAACATTCATCGACAAAATGTCCTTTGTTGTAAAATTTTGTATAACTCTTCATATTTTCAATTTATTTTCACATCTCTTTATTTTATTTAAATTTGTCTTTGACTTTTAAAATACACTCCAAAAAATTATCACTGGTTTAATGAAAATTATATTAAGGAATTATGTATGCAAAACATTTTAAAACTTTGTATGAACTTATTTATTTTCAATCAGGAATATTTATATCATCAATACTCCTTCCTTGTTAAAAAATCTGTTATTCTATCAAAAAATAACTTCAATAAAAGAAAATATTTGTTACATTCACGTTATTTTACCTGAATGGTAACGTAAGCTTAACACAATAAAAACTTTTTTGAAAGTTTGTACCAAAAACACATTTATAACATTATTCTAAGACATTTTTCGCCTAATTGCAACCTAAGTTGTTAGAAAATAAGCGTAAGTATCTGCTTTTTTAGTTATAATTACGTTACAATTACGATTTATATCTGTATTGGCGACTCTTTTGCGACACTTTTACAACCTTTTAATTAGCTGGGTAGTGTTTTTAACTGAAAGGTGGCTGGCTATTTGCACAACTAAATGTTCAATTACTCATGATTTTGACCGAAATCGATCAATTATTAGATATTGAATTAACTTGACATTAATTAAACTTATTTGGCCGTGCTCCGCCATAGAAAGTTAGTTAATTAATTGTGATCTATTATTTAGCTTACTATTTATGATCTATAAATACCTCACTTCTTTAAATTTCATATGATTAAGTAGCCGATTTAAACGTAAAATTCTTAAGAATTTGTTCAAACATGTATGAAATCATATACCACCTTAACAGTGAGTTGATCACAGCTTAATTTCACAGAGACTACTGAAGAGGAAATGTAGCGATTTCCGAAATAGACTGTCTAGTCAGCTAAGTGATTGACTCCATGCAGAGTTGTTGTTGTTGCCTTCTTAAAAATCTTACTTGATCTAAAACTCACAATTAAATTCATGTAATAAATTTTAAGAAATTTTGAACTTGCAATGGAAAAAAGAGCAACTTTTTTTTTCTAAGTATAAGAATTAGTTTATTTAGAGAAATTCTCACACATCTTTATAAAAAATAAATTGGCGTCTAGGGGGAGGCTTTACCCCCCATATCTCTCTGGATCTGGGCCGGGATTGTATTACAATTAATCTCTATATATTGGTATAATTCTTCTGTAGTAACTGAACTCCTACACGGTTAAAAGTCTTGGACTAAATTTTAAACTTCTTTGGATTACATATAGCACAACACAAAAAAAGATTACTTTTTAATTCAAGGAAAAGTTAAAAATTTTCAACTTAAAATAAAAAATTACTCTGATCATTTCATGATTTGAGCACACGTCCACTGATGTGCTAGTCCAACACCTTATCCACTCGTCCAACTCAGTTGTAAACAAGGTTTAACTTATTTTGCATCATTATGAATACAAGAAAGTTCCTTTTAGAAACGTGGGTTCGAGACTCAGCTAAATTAAACTAAAGTAGGGATTAAAAATTAGTACTTTTTGAATTAAAAATTCCTTTAAACCAAAGTTTGGATTAAAAAGTAGTTCAAAATTTTTAACCATGTACTAAACGGCTTGACCGATTTTGATGAAATTTTTGGTATGTGTTTGAGTGGGTCGCTAGATGGTTTAGATTCACAATTGTACCCGGTAGATGGCGCTACGATTAGGGAAACAGCCATAAACTCCCAAACTAATCATATGATTAGCATAAAATTTTGTATACAGAGGATTTTAGGTAAGATTATTACTTTGACGCTATTTATTTTAACCTTTCCTTAACGCCAGAGTTCGCTGTAGTACAGTATTTTACAAAAACGCCAAATAACCTAAACCGCTCATATGCTAATATTATCAAACTATATCAGTTTCAGTATCAATATCAATTTAACGCTTTTCGATCAAAAATTATTTTTAATCGATATTTTATCTAGCAAAAACCAAAATTATTTGTTTCTTTCGAAATAATAACGATAAAAATTTAAATTAAATCAAAATAGGATCAATTAAATTTTTCTTTAAAAAGATAAAGAAAAATGCCAAATTAGCTAATATATCTACCAAATTCACCTCAAAAGGGGTCAATTGTATAAACTGGGTCCTATTATTTTTTATCCCCAATAATTCTTTTGAACACAATAATCCTTTATACGAGGTCAAGAATAAATATAAAGACCGAAATGTTTTTCATTGAAAATAGCTGTTATTATTATTCGAAATATTCTCTTTTATGATTAAAACATTTCTGCTTGCCTTTGAACCATTTGTCAATACATTTATTCCATTCCGTTGTTCACGAAGTTTGTCCTTGATATGTGGAAACAAAAAGAAGTCATTGGGTATCAAATCAGGGCTAAAAGGCGGGACCCAGTAATTGGATTTTTTAAGTGCTCAAAAACGCCTTTGTTTGAGATGAAAGGAGCTAGCATTGTTTTGATTTTTCGGCCCTTTTTATGATAGTTAGGCTTTATTTTTCGATCGTATAAAACGTTTTAAATTTTTACGATATAAACTCAACTTGATCCGCCATATTGAATTGTAAAATTCTGAATTCAGATTCGGAATCAGCGACTCCCTAACACTGTTAATTGATGTTTAAAACTCTTAAAAATACATATTATTAGGTGGCAACCCTATTATAAAAAAATTACATAATTTTTAAATTTTGACAACGAATTCGGATTCAGCTACATATTTTTACCTGGTGTTCGCGCCAGCACCGAATTCGTTATAACAAAAAAATTTTGGTGGCAACCCTATTCACCATATTGAATTTTAAAATTCTGAATTCAGATTCAAATTCAGCGACCCCCTAACACTGTTGAATGATTTTTATAACTCTTAAAATACATAAATTTTACGAGGTGGTAATACTGTGCTAAAAGTTTAGGTGGCACCCCTAACCTCCATCTCAAATTGTAAAACTGTGACATAAAATTCGAAATCAAATCCATTGTCAGAATTCCCAAATTACAAGAATTCGCAAAAATACTAAAAAATTTTGGTGGCAACTCTATCCGCCATCTTTAATTTTAAATTTTAACAATTCCGAAAACAGCTACCTCCTAAAACTGCCAACCACGGAGTCCACAGAACCCTTAAAAGTCCTAATACGCTTAAGCTTTTCTTACACAAGCTCATTGAAGTTTTTGGATGCATGCTTTAATTGGATACTTGCCATCAATTTAAAGTTTTTCAAGCTTTTTGCCGAAGGCTTCAAGTTTTCCTTTATTTGAGACTTTGTGCCGCTCGCTTGTAAGCTAACATACTTGCAAGTTGCAAGCTGTCGTGGGCTTATTTATATTCAAGTTCATGTTATACTTGATTGAAAATTATCAAGCTCAAGCAAGCTTGAACTTGTATTTTAACCAAGTACTTGAAATAGTCTTCCAGTAGGCTTGTGCCTTGTGCCTGATATAAATCAAAACGAACTAATGATAAGGAATGTATAAATTGATACCAGAGAAAAACCAATTAATTCTGAAATATTAAAAATCAATATTTGACCTTTTCGAATGAAAAATCAGAAAGAGCGTGCCACCGTGGACGGAATCAAAAAGAAAGAATTACAAAGAGAATATTTCAAGCAGGTCCCCACCACAAATAAAGATTCTAGAAAAGATCTACTTTGTGAAATGCATAATGAAAAAGACAGATTTATGTGCAGTAATTCAATTACAACAAGAATGATTACGTTAACAGTAGTTGTAATTATAATTCTGCTGTATTAGAATTACTGTAATCGTACAAAAGACATTTTTTGATTACGACTACAGTAATTGTAATTTTTTAATGATTACGAATACTGTAATTGTAATTTACAATATTTCGATTATGATTACAGTAATTGTTATCTTTATTTTTTTAAGATGACGATTATAATTTGTAATTGAAATTGTAATTTAAATGTAATTTATATACTTTCCTAATTGATTACATTGCAGCTCTGGTCTCCAGTACAAAAGTTGTTAAAAAAATGCAATTCGGGGGACTCAAAAATTGGTTCAGATCAAAAAAAGTATACCAATCGAAAGCATTTCTTATATACTATTCAATTCTGATACCGAAATTAGGGGTCAGATTTTTCCTATACAAGTAGATACACTCTTAAATGTACTTAGATTTCACAAAGTATGCATTAGCATTTTGCTCAGTGAGGATAGGTACCTATGAAGAAAACATCTTTAAAAGTTGCATCTAATATTGACATTGATAAAAACAAGACTTTCTAATAACAAACATCTTGTATGCTAACTTAGATAAGTTTTCATAAGTTTCTTTTGAAATTTTATTATTTAAGCTTTTATGATAAGATAAAATACAGCAAAGTCAACGTCAAAGGCTGCAGTTGTTGTTAAACAGTTCCAAATAAAAAGAAATAACGATGATGTTGATGTCGAGGCAAGTTGGTGTTGCCATAGCAGATAAATTTAAAATTTCGTATAAAGTATCTGTGACAGAAGCATTTTAGCTAGAATTTTTGTTTTTTAATGAAATATGAAGTATTAATATGTGCAAGATATTCTGTAAAAAAGTACTTCACTTAACTCGAATTTCATAATTTTATAATATTTTCAATGAATTATATTGAATTTTATTTATAGCAATTGAATGGAATTTAATTTGTTTTATTAAAGCTTTGAGCACAAAGCAGATAAGGCAAGCAGCAAGCTTAAAAGCATGCAATGATATTTATGTTTATTTAAAAATTGCAGATTTTCCCAAAGACCTTGATAAAGGGAAAGTGGAAGAAAAGAGACCTTAGAACTGCTGTCAAGGGCGTCCGCAGGATTGGTTCTAGGGGGCAGCAAAGGCAAAATTGAATCTAGAATGAACATAAACAAAATGTAACCTATACAATGCTATTAACTGCGATTATTGGTACTAATTTTGTGAATATGCTAGGCACACTACACAGGTTGACACACATTTGTACACATTAGAAAATCTAATATAATTTTAAAGATGGTATACAAATCTTTCTCGTACCATGTCCGAAATATTTAAAAATTTTATTTAATTTTTGTGTCATGCAATACATTTCAGTAATTTTAGGCTAAAGCAAATATTTTTAATAAATTAATAAATTTTAATAAATTAAATAATATGAGGCCTATAATCTTAAATGAAATCGCATTAATTACTATCGAGCCCCAAGATTTTAACTTTTAATATTAGAATACAAAAATTTCCTAATATTAAACAATATTTTTTGCTGCAAAACTGAAAAAAAACTAAATTTTTAAACCAATTTTCAATTTTCAAGTCTTTAACTCCTAAACCAATTTCGAGTGGACTAAAATTTTTCAGATTTGGATTTAGGAGGTCAAAAACCACATCATTCGCAAAAATTAAAAATTTAAGTAGTCACTATTCTTTAAATGTTCCCCGCATGCTAAGGAAGATATTTTTCACCGGATCTCACACCACATTCACACCAATCTACTTATTTCTTTTTCCAACATGAATCAGTTCTAGCAGCTTGCAAGTTCCTACAATCGAGTAAGAAAATATACCTATTATCTGAATGATTTAAAAAATTTAGGTTTTTTTTTTAATTTGAAACGTCTGAATAAATAAGTAAAGAGGTACATGTATATAAGATTTGTTTTGGGTTTCATACATTTTCTTAACATATTCCAGAACCTCTTGCAAGGCTTGATTCTGAATCCTGGTTTAATATAAGCACGTGACGCGAAAAAATTATAGAAAATTCTCAAACTGCTAAATAACGCGAATTTTAAGAAGTATAAAATGGCTGTGAGAATAATCGCCCAAGTTTTAATCGCCCAAACCCAAAAATAAACAATCACCCAAAAACAGTTGGCGTTTGTTCATAATGTACAATCGCCCAAAAAAGCGATGAACAATCACCCAAAAAAGCGTTGAACAATCGCCCAAAACTGCGAACACCAAATCATGAAATGAATAATCGTCCAAAAATATTTGGGCATTCGTTCATAATGTACAATCGCCCAAAAAATATTTTTTATTGTTCATTCCAGTGATTGTTCATTCTTTGAAATTTGGGCGATTGTTCATAATGAACAAAATAAACAAAACGAACAATCGCCCAAACCCGAAATGAAAAATTGCCCAAAAATTGTTGACGGTTTTTTGAGCGATCGGTCATTTTCGTACTTTTGGCCGATTGTAACTTGATTGTAACAGACTAATACGGCTGTGTGAATATTCGCCCAAATTGCAATCGCCCAATCCCAAAATGAACAATGACCCAAAAAAATTTGCCCTTGTACGGAAAGTAATTTTTAAATTCCGTATAAGGGCAAATAATTTAACGGCCATAATGTCCATCATTATCTTCATTCATTCATATATAAATCAATCATTCTTCAAAATTTGGACGAACATTCATTATGAACAATCGCCCAAACTATAAATGAACAATCGCCCAAAAATTTTAGCGTTTCTTTTTTGGGCGATTGTACATTATGAATGTTCGTACAAATTTTGAGGAATGAATGATTTATATATGAATGAATGAAGATAATGATGGACATTATGGCCGTTAAATTATGAACAATCACCCAAAACTACAAATTTTCGTCCAAATCATGAAATAAATAATTGCTCAAAAAAATTTGGGCATTTGTTTATTTCATGTTTATGTTCATTATGAACAATCGCCCCAAAAAAAAACTAACAATCGCCCAAACGCAAAATGAACAATCGTCCAAAAATTTTAACCGTTTTTTTGGGCGATTGCTCATTTCCGCACTTTTGGCTGATTGCAACTTGGACGATTATTCGCACAGCCGTATAAAATGGTTGTTTGAAATCGAGTCTCCTATTTACGTTTATATCATAAAAAACTTTTGATTGTAACATATTCTAATGTAAAATCGTTTGCTTAATATGATATAAGTTTTTTAAAAAATTAGTTCTTGATCCAAAATTGGCTTACTTTATTAAATGTCCTAGTTTTTTCTTTCGATTTTGAATTAGAAGCTTTGCTCTCGCCTAAATCGCTGCAAATTTTTTAATTTAAATACTGTAGAATTGTTTGTCATTTTATTAAGTTTAGGAAAAATCCTCTTTATGATAGAAAAATAAGCCGACTTTTTGGAAAACATTAATTTTTTTATTAAATTTATTCACTTTGTCTTAAAGTGACTTTAAAACATAAATTTGTTTATCGTCAACATTTATATCCGTTATTGAATTAAATGCACCTTTCTTTCTTGAAGAAAGATCTTTGACTAATATGGAATATCGTTTCTTAACATTCGTCAATTTATCGTAGGAACAACTTCGTAATTTGTTTCATAACATTCGTAGTATTTACTAAAAAAGTCATTAGCAGGTTGACCGTACGCATTATTCGTAAAAGGTACGAAGTTTTAGTTGAGTTTAAAAAATTTACAACTGAAATCGTTCAGACTATTTGTCGAACAATTACCGAATATAAGGACATGTGTGATTGCAAGGTGGCCGAGGCCTACTGGAAGAGTACGTGCCCCATTCGCCAAAGAACCGCGGTTCAAGCCCTAGCTAAACAGAAGGTTTTTTCGTGACTAGCTATTACGATCATTCGTAAATGTAAAGTACAATATAAATTTGTTTTTGTACGAATACGAATAAAATATTCAAAATGTGTACCAAACTACGTCTATTCTACGAATTCTATTCGTGTCTGAAAATTGAACTGAATTGAATTGCGTAATATGAACACGGCCTTACAGCAACGGGTGCAACATTATATTTGAAAATGAATGGTTTAGCTTTGCTTTATTTATAAATTAACCTAAAAAAAGTATTTTTGCATTCTTTTCAATATATATTAAATACATTATGAACATATCGTCATATGAAATCAAAAAAGCCCTAAGTAACAAAAAATTCAAAATCGACTTTTTGTTTGGTTATGATGAATCTTATCAAAATACATGTTTCGCAAAATTTTACACTTCTACAACTAAAACCAGAGCAAAATGGAGCTAACAGCAACCTGGAAATGACAATACCAGAACCCTTACAGGAACTCCCCAACATTATTACAAGGTCAAATGTAGAATGATCGATTGAGTCCTTCAAGCCCTACAAATCTGCAGGGCCTGATGGAATCCTGCCGGCCATGCTGCAACATGCCCTTCCCAGAATCATGCCCTGGCTTATAGCAATCTTCATCGGTTGTCTGAAGATAGGATATGTTCCAAAAATCTGGAGAGAAGTTCGAGTTGTCTTCATTCCTAAAGCTGGGAAACCGATACACTCAGCGCCAAAGGATTACATGCCTATTAGTCTCGCAGAGATAATAATAGATCTCCATATAAGAGAATCCTTGAACGATACCAATGTTTGCAGTATGCAACACGCCTACCTTAAAGGTAAATCAGTGGAAACGGCACTGCATGAGGTGGTTTCAGTCATAGAAAGAACCCTTCATCACAAAGAATATACTTTAGCTACTTTTTTGGTCATCGAAGGCGCATTCAACAATGTAAATACAGATTCCATAAAGAATGCTCTAGTAGACAAAGGAGTCAACAGTGGATTTATAAAATGCTCAACAGCAGGTGTATAAGCTCACAAATGGGAATGAGTGTGGTGAGGAAAGAGGTCACAAGAGGCACACCGCAGGGAGGAGTCATATCCCCCCTGCTGTGGCTGATTGTGGTTGACAAAATTCTCACTACACTCAAAACTGGTGGAACAAAAGTGGTAGCCTATACCGATGACGTCGCCATCCTAATATGCGGGAAATAACTGCAAACAGTTAGTGAACTAATGACTGCGGCATTCAGTGAGCTATCGCGGTGGGCAGAATCGAATGGACTGGGTGTAAGCCCAACAAAGACCGAACTCGTTCTGTTCACAATAGAAAGTTTCACATTACCGAAACTGAACGCAGTAACTCTGTAGCTTTCCACGGAAGGTAAATACCTTGGAATTATCCTTGATAACAAGCTGAGCTGGAAACGCAACACAGAAGAAAGAAGGAAAAAAGCACTATACGCTCTTTACGCATGTCAGAGAGTCTTTGGCAGGAAATGGGGTCTGCGACCATACATGATCCACTGGATGTATACAGCAATCGTGAGACCTATTCTTACCTATGGCTCTCTTGTATGGTAGACGATAGCGCACAAAAAGAGCTACCTTAGCTCCCTAACAGGAGTCCAAAGGTTAGCATGCATAGGAATAACTGGAGCCATGAGATGAACGCCACAGGCGGGTCTAGAAATTATGCTAAATCTTCTCCCCATAGCAGAGGTTCTTAAGTGTTCGGCGACCGAAGCGCGATTCGCCTCAACGAATCAAAAGCAAGAAGAATCAAAAAGAGCAACCGACTATATCATACCCAGTGAGAGATTCGGCATAGAATACACCACATCCATCCCCAACAGACAAGAATGGGAAGAAACGGCCATAGAATTAATTTATTTATTTATTTATTTATTCATCAATGGAACAGGTTCCTTACTGACTACAAAATATTTGGCTAAGCCACTTAAAATATATAACCTACAAAATTTTTGGGAAAACCACTTTTATAAAATTAAGATTAACAATTTTTGATAGTAATTTGAGATTAGAAAATAATATTCTATGTATAATATATTATAATACAGTATATTCATCTATAGAAACTATCTATTAGGACTCTTAACGCCTGCTTCGTCATGGCAAAATCAATAGCAATATTGTTAGAGAGCATATTATATTCTATGAGAGTCCTATTCAAAGGAGCATTAATCGCATAGTTTGTTCTGAGCATTTTAATAAAAAAAAGATCATAATTTCTGAGACTTCTTGTAAAAATACTAAAAGTTATCATTTCCAATAATCGAGGGCAGTCAACTGTCCCTTTAATTACATCTGATATAAATAATAGTGATATTATAGTTCTTCTACTTTGTAGCGATTTCAAACCAATATATAAGCACCGAGCACTATATGAGGGGGCTGGATAAAAATTTAAGGACTTAAGAGTGTATCGAGTAAATGATATTTGAATACGTTCAATACGATTAATATGAGAGCTATAGTAAGGGCTCCAAATAAACGATGCATATTCAAGCTTAGATCTCACAAAAGCAGAAAAGAGTGCTTTATGCGTATATGGATCAATAAAAGCTGAACTATTGCGACGAACAAAAGCATATATCGCATATGCTTTAGGTATAATAAAATTGATATGGCTAACAAAAGAAAATTTAATATCGAAAATCACACCCATATCAGATATTTCATCGACAGATTTTAAAATGTGGCTATCAATAGAATATGAGGTGTTAATGGGATTTTGAGTTTTTGAAAACGAGATATGAAAACACTTTTTTAAATTTAGTGAAATTCGGTTTTTAGAACACCATGCAGATATATTTGACAATTGTTGTTGTAGATCATGTGCATCAGATATATTTTCAATAGTAGAATACAGTTTTAGATCATCCGCATATAGTAGGTAGCTGGCATTTGAAAAACAGCTACCAATATCATTGATGAATAAAATGAAATGTAAAGGGCCAAGAATGCTGCCTTGTGGAACACCAGAAGAGGCAACAAAAGGGGCAGATCTTACATTTTCAATTACAACATAGCTAACTCTTCCAATTAAATAAGACCTTAACCATTTCAAAAAAATGGAGTGAAAACCCATATTTGAAACCAGTTTAGTTTTGAAACCAAGAATTTATGAGATACCTTATCAAAGGCCTTAGAAAAATCAGTATAAATAGCATCCACCTGATATCCTCTGCTGAAAGCAGAGATGCAATCTTCAGTGAATACTGCAAGGTTAGATACTGTTGAGCGTCCCGATACAAAACCATGTGGGTTAGGAGAAATTAACCTCTTAACTTGAAAATACATTTTGTTTTTTATTATACTCTCAAAGAGTTTCGAAATAGAAGAAAGTTTTAAAATTGGTCTATAGTTAGATACATCATTTTTATTACCATTTTTAAATATTGGTGTTACTAAAGCCATTTTCCAATCAGAAATAAATAAACCTGAAGAAAGCGATTTATTGAAAATTGTCAATTGTCACCAATGACAAACATCTTTTTAACAATATAGAAGACATTCCGTCAATATCAGTTTGCATTGATGGCTTCAGATCAGAAATTTCATTAATTATATCATCAAATGAAATTAAAAGTGATCCAAAATCAATAGAAGTTTGAATCTGTGGAAAACTACAGTCAGCAGCATCGTTATCAGTCACAAAATTAGACTGAAAAAACTCAGCAAAAAGGTCAGCAGCAGCATTTGCGCAACTAGCTGTTTTGTCGTTGTAAAAAACAGAAGATGGAATGTTAGAGCAGTTTTTTTTTTTGATTTTACATATCTCCAGAACGCTTTAGGGTTAGAATTTATGTTACATTCAAAGTCAAGGATCAATCAATGGCAAGGATCAATCAATGGGATTCAATGGCAATCTCCAATTATATACTGATGGTTCCAAAATGGAAAACTGAACTGGATCAGGTGTATATTGCGAAACGCTGCAAATCAAAGAAACCTACATACTCCGTGACTACTGTTTTTCAAGCAGAAATATACGCTATTCATAGGAAAAATCTTACCCCCACAAGGGTAGTTACTTTCGTGCTCAAAGCGCTGAATAGTAAAACGACGAAGGCTCGAACAGTACAAAACTGTAAACTGGCACTGAACAGTATCTGCAATACCCACAACGTCACTCTCTGCTGGGTTCCCGGACATAGCAATATCGAAGGGAATGACGCAGCGGATGAACTGGCTAGGCGTGGAGTAACCGCAAGTACAAACAGAGCTAATACAGATGTGCACATTCCAATAGGCGTCGTCAAAAGGAGTATAGACCTTAAAGCCACAGATAATGCTAACACTAACTGGGCCTCCAGAGGTGACTGCAACATTTCTCAAAGGCTCTGGCCGGAGCTAAATGAGAAGAAAACCCAAAGCCCGAAAGAAAAAAAAAATCCGGATTCTTTTGAGAGTTCTAATAGGTCATTGCTCCATTAGGGTAATGGCCAATATAATGAACATAACAGCCCCAGACTTTTGTCGGAGCTGCAAGGTTCTGGAAGAAACAGAAACAATAACTCACCTTCTATGCGAATGTCCAAGTCTACAGGATTGTCGACTCCGATATATGGGGAACAGATTTTTCAAAGACCTGGAAGATTTAGCGAACACACCACTGCTAAACATCTGGTGGTTCACAAAAAGCACAGGCTGGTTTGAGGAATAATCGAAATAATTATGGTTATTATGGTACTACGATGGAAATAAAAACGGGATTCGCAATGGATCTATAGGCCCCCGCGGAAGCGCCGATAACGGTGCACAACCCTATTTACCTTACCTTACCTAACCTAAAACCAACGTTTTTGCTAACAAAATTATCAATGGGTCATGTGAATAAAAAATCAGCAAATGCTTTTACTGAATTTTTCTAGTAAAAAGTATGGATTTAGTGAATAAAAAAAGCTATATAGATATAGCTTAAAAAGCTTAAAGCTATATAGATATAGATATAAAAAAAGCTATATAGATATAGCTTTTTTTATTCACTAAATCCATACTTTTTACTAGAAAAATTCAGTAAAAGCATTTGCTGATTTTTTATTCACATGACCCAATGTCCTAAGTTTTAAGCGCAACATACAATTTAGAAAGTTTTTTGATTTTCTCTTAAAATTTTTTAAATTAAACTGACGGCTTTTTTGATTTAATATGAAGATGTATAAAAAATGCTCATTGCCTAGGGGGGGGGGGGAAGTGCCCCCTTTTATCCCCTGCGGACGCCCATGTTTGCTGTGCTTTTTGTTAAATAAACCTCGATTTAATTAAAAGCAAAAGAATAAAAAGAGACAAAGCAAAAAACATGCTTGTTTCTATTAAAAACAAAAATAATCCTTTTGTTGTGTTCGGGCAAATATTAAGTTGTGAGAATATTGAAGAATTAAAGTTTTTTCTAAATGACCTCTATATTTATTATGTTGACTTTATATGATTTAAATACAAATTCTAAATGTTTGATAGTTTAAATCATACTTGATTTTAAATACAAATTCTAGTTGTTTGACAGTTTAAAATCGTTTATCGAGCTTAAGGTCAAAGTTAGAACAATTAATTGTTCTAACGAATTTTTCTAAAGAAACAACAACCACAACAAAGTTTTTCAATATGAAAGGAAAAAAACCACTAGCAAATTGATTTTATTGTACAATTTCTGCGTGCTAAACGCGTCATCAGAAATCTTTGTGATTGCCCGTGCAAGTGCGTAGACGCACTGCACCATCGGGGCGATGAGATTTTGAAGCTTCAATTTCTCATTTTTTTTCCCTTAATTTCATAATGCCACATTTGTTGTTGTATTTCTGTTTTACTTTAGTTTCTATGCTTATATTATATGTAGTCCAACAGCCTGCTGGAATTCTGCACTAACAAAGCATGTTTACTGAAGTTGTTTTTAGAATTTTTGCTGATTTTGTTTTTCAGCTGTTTCCGTTTGGTCGAGCTCTACCATTTGATTAAAGTTTTTTCTAAATGACCTCTATATTTATTATGTTGACTTTATATGATTTAAATACAAATTCTAAATGTTTGATAGTTTAAATCATACTTGATTTTAAATACAAATTCTAGTTGTTTGACAGTTTAAAATCGTTTATCGAGCTTAAGGTCAAAGTTATGGTAAGGTCAAGTTAAGGTACAGAACTATGGTTGTTGTTTCTTTAGAAAAATTCGTTAGAACAATTAATTGTTCTAACTTTGACCTTAAGCTCGATAAACGATTTTAAACTGTCAAACAACTAGAATTTGTATTTAAAATCAAGTATGATTTAAACTATCAAACATTTAGAATTTGTATTTAAATCATATAAAGTCAACATAATAAATATAGAGGTCATTTAGAAAAAACTTTAATCAAATGGTAGAGCTCGACCAAACGGAAACAGCTGAAAAACAAAATCAGCAAAAATTCTAAAAACAACTTCAGTAAACATGCTTTGTTAGTGCAGAATTCCAGCAGGCTGTTGGACTACATATAATATAAGCATAGAAACTAAAGTAAAACAGAAATACAACAACAAATGTGGCATTATGAAATTAAGGGAAAAAAATGAGAAATTGAAGCTTCAAAATCTCATCGCCCCGATGGTGCAGTGCGTCTACGCACTTGCACGGGCAATCACAAAGATTTCTGATGACGCGTTTAGCACGCAGAAATTGTACAATAAAATCAATTTGCTAGTGGTTTTTTTCCTTTCATATTGAAAAACTTTGTTGTGGTTGTTGTTTCTTTAGAAAAATTCGTTAGAACAATTAATTGTTCTAACTTTGACCTTAAGCTCGATAAACGATTTTAAACTGTCAAACAACTAGAATTTGTATTTAAAATCAAGTATGATTTAAACTATCAAACATTTAGAATTTGTATTTAAATCATATAAAGTCAACATAATAAATATAGAGGTCATTTAGAAAAAACTTTAATCAAATGGTAGAGCTCGACCAAACGGAAACAGCTGAAAAACAAAATCAGCAAAAATTCTAAAAACAACTTCAGTAAACATGCTTTGTTAGTGCAGAATTCCAGCAGGCTGTTGGACTACATATAATATAAGCATAGAAACTAAAGTAAAACAGAAATACAACAACAAATGTGGCATTATGAAATTAAGGGAAAAAAAAAATGAGAAATTGAAGCTTCAAAATCTCATCGCCCCGATGGTGCAGTGCGTCTACGCACTTGCACGGGCAATCACAAAGATTTCTGATGACGCGTTTAGCACGCAGAAATTGTACAATAAAATCAATTTGCTAGTGGTTTTTTTTCCTTTCATATTGAAAAACTTTGTTGTGGTTGTTGTTTCTTTAGAAAAATTCGTTAGAACAATTAATTGTTCTAACTTTGACCTTAAGCTCGATAAACGATTTTAAACTGTCAAACAACTAGAATTTGTATTTAAAATCAAGTATGATTTAAACTATCAAACATTTAGAATTTGTATTTAAATCATATAAAGTCAAAATATTGAAGAATGTTTAAAAGAATATTTTAATGAAATTGAAAACAAGTAAGCACTTTTTGATTAACACCTTTACACACCAGTTCACAACTCGAATGCTGAGAAAATAGCTCATTTATTTCTATCACAAGTAAAAAACTCAGTACAAAATTCGGCTTTTAGTCAGATACAGTCGAAATTACCGACCACTTCAATGAGATTGCTACTAATTGCCACAAATTAGCACGTTGCAGCAAATAGTTTTTATAATCTCATCATAGCGCAGATAGATAGATAGATAGATAAGTATTATACGAAATGTAAATTTCACAGACAGTCAGAGAGACGAATAGTTGTATAGCATAGAGTAAAAGTTAGGCTAAGCAAAGCGCACGGAAATAAGCTGAATGTATTCGAGTTAAAAATCTATGCGTGTGCTTGGTAGTGTGTGTGTGTAGATGCGTGTCCGTGTGTGTGTGTGTGTTTTGATTCTAACACTTCAAATGTGGCAAAACCACAGCAAAGAAAAGCAGTCAATGGAGCGAAATGTTGAGGTTTTCTGACATCCGGTTGACTTTTCACGAACATTGGAGTGAAAATGCGGTTGCTATGCTGCAAAAATATATATGAGAGTTGAAAATTCTTTCGTTTTCATACAACTTTATTTCAATAACTACCAACAAAGTTTCAGTTTCTGAGAAAACTTTTTTGATATGTAAGAGAAATGTTTCAAATAGTTTCTCTATTAGTTATCTTAATAAATATTATTAATATTTAAAGTTTTCGTCTACAAATGTGTAAAAGACAGTCCAACCTCTCGGTGAGCCAGTTCCTTGAGTAAGTTCTTTGCGAGACTGGGATATAATTTGCAATAATTAACTAAATTTTTGGTCCCATGTCGATACTATCTTTATGGTAGATAGCCAACTCTGCACTTGGTTTTGAAAAACATTGGTCCAGGGAGTTCTCCAATCAAAACGTTAAAAAATACCTCTACCTAAGCTCTGTCGTGAGGCCCATCATCGAATATGTATCCCATTTAAATGGAGGTAAAGGTAATATTTATGCATAGTAAATGGTGCTAACTTCCCATAGAATTTATCAAGACTTTCCCTTATTTCGGTGAACGTTTTTTTATGCTAAAAAAATGCTTGATGAGTACACGATATTCACTTTCTTTCATTTTCGACGAAATGAACCAAGTTGTCTGCTTTCAACGGTTGTCAAACGCAAACTAAATGACGCAGCTTGCTCAAAATTTGACAGAAGTCTATTATCAGTTGGCAGTTGACAGGATCAGTGTTGCATTTAAAGTTACAACGTAGGAGTTAAAAAGTCACTGACTTCTCAAACTAACTACATATAAAGACTAAATTTAAATTTTTAAACAACAATGTTGAAAATTTCACTAAAATGCATTGCTGTTTTAATTTTATGTTAGAAATTTTTCAAATTTTCGTTGAAGTATGTTAACAAGCTATACGTTAAACTTTTGCTTGCAAAATTATTGTTAAAATCATTTCATTATTTCTTTTTCCCTTCCCAACCATTCAGTTCATTTTGTTGTCAACGTCTTTTTATCAGAATTTGCTGATTCGAACTCAAGCAAATTAAAATTATGAAAAGCCACTCAAGCAAAAACCACACAAATCTAGGAATCATTTGAATTTCAATTCAGCTCAGTTCCATGACTTCAGACAAATCATTGCCATCGTTATTCTTACCAATAACTTTCAAAAGATAAAAGCCTCGTACGTCAACGCATTGCAATAGCAACAAAAAAAATGTACTATTGTTGTTTTAACAACAGCTCTTTTTGTGCCACTAGAGAAACTCATATTCTTTGTTTTGATTCCAGACTTCTTTTCTACGTACCGTGTATTCAAAGGATGCACAGCTTGATGATTTAATGAAACTACTCAATTCGCAGGAAAAACCAAACCAAAACAAATAGACAAGCTACTGACGGCAATCTGGAAACAACAAACAAAAATACAAACAGTGTTCATGTGCAGTCGGAAGGACATAAACATGGACTGTTTGCATTTTTATACTGGAGCTTAGATGAAATATCAAAGAAAACCATAAATCCGTTGAATAAGAGTTGTTTGCCTAGTACAAATACGTTGTCGTTTTTTTCAACCAAGTTGAGACTTGACATTTTTAAGCCTTCAATTATGTTAAAAAAGCATCATCATTGTAGCATACCAACTAAATGGTTTTCTCGTTTTTAACTTTTGATTTCCCTGTTTCCAAATTTTAGAATATCTACTAAAGCTGTACAATCTGCATTCAAATTCAGAATTTGAAATATTTTTTTAATTTTAATTAATTTTAATTTAATTTTTTTATGAATTTTTTATTTATTTAATTTTTAATTTTTTGTTTATTATTTATTTTTTATTCATAATTAAATTTTTTATGCATGGCTTAAGATTCGAACTATGTTTCTCTTATATTAATTTGACAATATGTTTTGACAATTACCGCCATATTGGAGCAAAAAAAAATTCATTGCAAAAAAATACGAATTTTTTCCATTAAATTCAACCACAAAGAGCCCAAACAGAACCGAAGTGGATGTCGGTTGTCGGATTCGCCGTGCTACAAAATACATGAAAATATATGCAACCGTCAAAAATGAAACCGCCGTATAAATGCGTGACGGGAAAACGCCAGAAAATAATCTATTCTAATTTTTCTCTGACGGCTGGCGGATCTCTCTCTGAGTGACTTAAATGTTGCCATATTTTTGCTAAATATTGGGTACGTTCAGTGTTATTTTCTTAGTTTTTACTATGATCTGACATTCTGTTTTTGTGCCTGGGTGGTTCTGTTCGGGCTCAATCTATTCTATTTTTTCTCTAACAGCTCTCTCTCTGAGTAACTTAAATGTTGCCATATTTTTGCTAAAGATTGGGTACGTTCAGTGTTATTTTCTTATTTTTTACTATGATCTGACATTCTGTTTTTGTGCCTGTGTTGCATTCATGTGAATTCGAAGCATAATATAAAAAAAATTTTTATCATTCCCAATATGTAATGCAACCGTGATCTGACAACCGACAACCGCTGCTATTCTGGACGTGTTCTCAGCGGATTTCGCCGAGGGACGCCTGCCATCCGCTTTGGTTCTGTTCGGGCTCTTACACTTCAAATACAACTTTTTCCAAATCAAACTAAAATTCTTATACCTTACATACATCTTTTAGAGATCAAATTCAACTTTCACATTTCAAAATAGAAAAAGTAAAAATTTTAATATGAAGTGCAAAAAATTGAATTTCATTTGAAGAAAGTAAAAGCCCAACGTGAAAAAAGTGAAAATTCTTCTATACTTAAGGCGTTCCGCCATTTCGTCTACGCTACACACGCTTCTAGCCTTCGGTTTTTTTTTTTAAATTTTGAGGGTCGCTAAAAAAATGATGAAATCCAAAATTTTTCCATTGTAAATGCCAGAGCTGTAAAAGAATGCATTCAATTTGATTTTATTCACAAAAAAGTGAATCAGTGAATAACGAAATAAGAATGTATTCAATGAATGAAAAATTGATTTATAAATAAAATTTTTAATTCACATTAATTTTTAAAAAAATTATTAATTATTCATTTCAATTATTCATTTTCGTTATTCAGAATAATGAATTATTTTTTTATTCATTTGAATGCTATTCACAAAGAATGCAATTCACAAAGAATTTCAGAATTTTCAATTATTCTTTTTTTATTCGTGATTCATTTTTTGTTCATTTGTTATTCATTATTAATTTTTTATTCATTATTTATTTGTTATTCATTATGCATTTGTTATTCATTATTCATTTGTTATTTATTATTAATTTTGTATTCATTATTCTTTTGTTATTCATTATTAATTTTTTATTCATTATTAATTTTTTATTCATTATTCATTTTTTATTCATTTGTTATTCATTATTAATTTGTTATTCATTATTCATTTTTTATTCATTATTCATTTGTTATTCATTATGCATTTGTAATTCATTATTCATTTGTTATTCATTATTCATTTGTTATTCATTATTCTTTTTTATTCATTATTAATTTTTATTAATTTTTTATTCATTATTAATTTTTTATTCATTATTTATTTTTTATTCATTATTCATTTTTTAATCATTTTAAAGTTTTTATTCATTATTAATTTGTTATTCATTACTAATTTTTTATTCATTATTCATTTTTTAATCATTATTAATTTTTTTTTTATTATTGATCTGGTATTCATTATTAATTTTTTATTCATTATTCATTTGTTATTGATTTTTTATTTATGGCTTAGGACAAAAATGAATAAAAAATTAATAAAGAATAACAAATGAATAAAAAATGAATAATGAATAATTAATTAATAAAGAATAAAAAGAAAATAATGAATAACAAATGAATAATGAATAACAAATGCATAATGAATAACAAATGAATAATGAATAAAAAATTAATAATGAATAACAAATGAACAAAAAATGAATTTTTTTTTCTGCTAGCCTGTGTGTTCCACTTAAGAACTTGCCTGCAGATCTCGTTAGGCTGCTTATGGAGAGTGTGTCCAATCCAACTCTATTTTATTTTACAAATTTCATCGTCTATGGACGTTTGTTGGCAATTTGCCCATAGTTCAGAGTTGCAAACGGTATTCGGCCATCATATTCTAAGGATCCGTCTGAGGCATTTGTTGACGAAAACTTGCAGCATATTGACTAGGCTGTCTGGCATAAGCCAAGTTTCGCAGCCGTACAGCAAGACTGATTTGATGTTTGAGTTAAACAGTGGGATCTTTGGGTATCTGAAAATGGATGTCGAATTGCAGACCTTATTGAGTTGAGAAAAGGTTGCACGAGCTTTAGCAACTCTGCAGCGGAAGTAGTCAGAGACGCCTCCATCTGTTGATATAATACTTCCCAGGTACGTGAAAGATTTAAAATTTTCGATAACCGCATCCCCTGTCATGTAGTTACTATTGGCATTGCTGGTGTTGACTTTGAGAGCCTTAGTTTTCGTAACATTAAGCTTGAGGCCGACAACAAGAGATTCGTCCAGGTCGTTTACTTTGTTTTGCATATCGGACTCTTTTGTTGAGATCAGACAGATGTCATCAGCATAGTCCAGGTCCTTTAGGCGGCTGGTGAAGGTTCATCTTATGCCGCGGTGGGATTGGTCAAGAGCTTTTGTGAGCGTGTCATCAAGAAAAATTTAAAATAGATTTGGGAACATGAGGCATTCTTGCCGCACGCCAGAACCGGTATCGAGGGTCGTTGATATTGAGCCATTGTGAAGTATCCTACATTTGAACCCATCGTATTGAACTTTTATAGGACGGATGATTTTTGGGGAGATACATCGTTTTTTAAGGGAATCCCAGATGCATTTCCTTCTAATGCTGCCGAAAGCAGTTGTGTAGTCGATGAATATAAGATGCAGTGCTGTGCGCTACTCCACAGATTGTTCAACAATGATTCGAAGTGTGTTTATCTGGTTTACGCACGAACGGCTGGGCCGGAAACCCGCCAGGGTTGCCACTTGTAAAAAAATTTAGTTGCCAAAATTTGATCAAAAAGTTACCAAAATAAAATAAAAATTAATTAAATAAACAAACATTTTTTTAATGTAAGAAAATTAATAATATTATAATTTTTGTTAATAAAAAACATTTATTCAACATTAAAATACTTAAAACTAGTAAACAGAAATAGAGGTAAAATAAATTTAGTTAATATTATTAGGTATTAAATTTTTCTTGTTTAAAATTTTTTATTTTTAAAAACTAAAAATCATAATATAAGTAAAATTCATAAACTCATATACATATAAAAATGAGACGTAAACGTTTTTATTTGAATAAAATAAAAAAATAAAACATTTAAAGAAAAGGAACAACTTTTTCCTTGTTTAAAATTTATTTATTATATTGATATAAAAATCACAAATAAGTAGTAAATTCAGGTAAACGTAATTTATTTGTCACAAAACAAAACAAAAAATTATAAATTAATGGTATAAAATAAGATCCTTATCCTTTTTATTTGAAATAAGTAGGAACTAAAAAATGTACCGCATTAATTGGCAATGAATATTGATTTTAAGAAAGTAAATGAATAAATGCAAAGATATTCCATTTAATGCTTTAAAAAAATTATCGGTTTCCTCAAGTTTAAATTTTAATCATTTTTTAATAATTAAAAATCAGAAACTTCACAGTTCGTTTGTTTTATAGAATATCAATTCTAACTACGGGCACTAATTTTAACTTTTTGTTTGAAAACTTTTTCAACATCACCTCAAGTTAAGGAGTTATGAAAAAATATGATATACAGTAAAATATGATATTCCAATAACTGCTCCTAAGCGCAAACTATTGCAAAGTATTTAAAGTTTTTGCTGATATCTTTTATCGTTTTAGAAAAACATATTGTAAAATAAACGAAAATTTCTTTTAATTTATTCAAAGCAATTTTAAGCGGCTGGAAAACTCTAATTTTTCAGTAAGTTACTTTAGAAATTTTTTCTAGAAATTTTTCAAGTAATCAATTTTCGTTATATCAAAATATATCTGGAATTATCCACAATATCTGCAAAGGTCAAATGAATGCTTAAACTTCAAAGACATTGATTCAGATAATTCACGGTAGCAAACATCTTTATTATGAAAAAGTTTCAAAATTTATGATTTTCAAGGCCATTATCTTCAAAACAAAAGATGAAAAAGAATTTTTTTACAAAAATTGTTAGACCTAATCAGCCCTATTATGAATAACTTTTCAAGTGGAATCGAAAAAGAGAGTTTTCATTTTTAAGATACGTCTCAAGAACATTCAGGAAACTTTACAAGGAAAAAAACATTCAGGACAAAATAACTTAAAAATGTCCAAAATGTTCTAGAGCTTTATCTCAAAAATTAAAACATCCTTTTCCGATACCGCGTGAAAAATTAAGCAGGATAGGGCTGAATAATTCCTAATCAAAGCTGTCGAACACGATCGAAATCTACTGATGCAATTTAAAGATATTTTTCTGTTAGAACATAACAGGTTTTTACATTTTTGCCTATAACTCCTAAACTAGAGCTGATGGCGAAAAAAAATCTCAATTTTAAAAAATCTAAAAATCTTTTTCTGGTGATCACACATAATGAGGCATTATGATTTTTATTGTATTAAAACCCAACTTGTTTCGTAGTCTCGTTTTTATAAGAGACTTCTTTGTTAACAATATTTTCAGATAATGCGTTCGGAAAACTTAGAGAAATGTTCAATACAAAGCATATAGGTTATGCTGCACTAAAAATTGTTTAATGTAATATTAAATGCAATTTTTGATTTATATGATTATTTATTAATATGCAAGCAAACTGATTATTTTGAATTTTTTGGAAAAACTAAAGGAAAAAAGTTACCAAAACTATAAAAAAATTACCAAATTACCAAGTCCAAATTTTTCTACCAAATTTGGTAATTAATTACCAAACTGGCAACCCTGAAACCCGCTTGTTGTTTTCGTGTTACGAAGTCTAGTTTTTCATTAATGCGGTTCAGGAGGACTCTTGTTAACACCTTCGATGGAGTTGAGAAAAGCATGATTCCTCTGTAACTGAGGAATTGTCTGAGGCCACCTTTTTTAGGCATTGTCACAAGAAGGCTCTCTAGTCAGTCCTCGGGAGGCGTTTCCGTTTCCCAAATGCTTGCAAAGAGTGGTTGCAGCATGCGCGATGTTGTTGAAGGGCACGATTTCAAAAGTTTTACTGTGATGTTATCTAGACCGGTTGATTTGTTATTCTTCAGCGTGCCTATCGCTTTGATGATTTCTGGCATGTCCGGAACTCGCGACATCAGCGTGTGGCAGGGACTGCCAATAGGCGTGGTCGGATGGCTAGTTTCCGGTTGCTGGCGTGTAGGAACGCCGGTATTGTTTAGTATCTCGGTGAAGTGTTCCTTGAATCGTTGTAGTTGAACCTCGGTGGATGTAAGGAGGTTACCATTTTTGTTTTTAGTTGGACGATTTGGAAGAGCCTTTTTATCAGCTATTTCATGTGTGATTTCATAAAGGAACCTCAGGTTCTTAGCTTCAGCTGCTGATTCTGCTTCAAGTGCCTGGTGTTCGTACCACAGGTGCTTGTCACGCCTGCATGACACATGGACTTGTTTGATGCAATCCTTGTAAGCAAGGGCTTTTTCGCTCTTCTTCTATGTCTTCGTCAAAGCATTGTCGCGGTTGTCTTTTGCTTCTCTCCTCTTCTCTATAAGAAGCCAAGTCTCTTCGCTCATCCATTGTTTTTACGGGTTGGGCGATGACCCAGCACTTTTTCACCAGCGTTTATGAAAGCAGCTTCGATTTGCTGCCATATCGTCTCCACTCCTGCAAAGTGCGAGTGCTACAGTTCTTCAGAGGTGGCCATGAGCTCGCTGTCAAAAGCTTTTTTTACCTCTTTCGACTTTAGTTTTCCGATGTCGAATTTTTTGTTTCTTTTCTCGTTCGGCTTCTGTACAGCAGCTAACCTTAGTCGAATTTTTACAATCAAGAGGTGGTGGTCACCATGAGCAGTTCACAATTTTCATGACTAATGCCAAGCTCATGATTTCCCATTAAATGCTCTATGTTGCGATTTAACAGAGGAATCATTCAATCAGCAAGAAATACAAGTACCTAATGCAATCAGAATAAAAATAGACAAGAATCCACAAAGAAAAGTGATATCTCACACTAAGGATAGCAGGATTGCACCGCAAAAATCTGGGCATCTGGTCACATTACGTATATTCCAAGCATAATGGGTTTTCAAGTAAGAGAGTTTGCAATTGTTTTATGTGCAACGATGAACTTTATTTTTTTACGAGTGCATCAATATTGCATGGAATTGTCACAGTACACAAAAGTCACACACTAAAACTCAGTTTATTATTTAAGAAAAATATATTTAAAATTCGTTAAAGCAATGCTTACATTTATTATTATTTTTATCATTATTTATTAACAAAAAGCATCCCAGTAAACCAAAACAACCGTTTTCGAATTCATTTATGAACCTTTTCGGGTAGAAACGTTAATTTTCGGCACTTATAAATAAAGCCTTTTTGTATCATTTGTCGGACTAAAATGCCTATCAAAAATGAACCTTTTTTTTGTTCGAAGACGAGCCATTGAAAAGCGCTTTTTCGGCACTCAGAAATGAAACTATTTCATCCATAAATTGTCTTGTTATTGCATATCGATAACATGCTTTATTTGAACAAAGTTGTAATATATCCCGGGCCGCCATCAGCGAAATATTGCTCGCAGAACTAAATTTATTCGAAATTAAAAAAACAATAAAATTAGAATTTAAACGAAAACTTTATCCCCATAATTGAACAATTTTTTTGATGGAAACAAAATTTAATGGATTCAGTCCTATTAAAGATGCAGTTTATATCTAAGGTCCCTTCGCCAAATAAGGCTCAAGCCTTAATAAGGCCCGATTTCTAATACGCACATTTATTGCATTCCCTGCAAAATGATTTTTTGCACGTTTAAACATGTTCATATCTGCATCACGATGCAAAAAAAATTATTTCGATTGCGCATCTGTGAAGCGAGTGACAGTCGAACGAAGTCAGCGGTAGCGTCAACAACGTGGTTGATGTAATATTGTGCTAGCAGTAAAAGTCCGTTATTCTACGGGCGCATTTATAGTGGCGACTTGTTGCTGGACCGGACCGAACCGAGAAGGAAAGCTGGAAAACGCTGCACATACTATCATATGAAACAAGCTCAAAGTGCGTATAGTGCCAGCCGAGCTTGCAACTTCAAGTGACTTGTGCGCTGGTTTCCATCTTCCCGATTGTTGCTTTCTCGCTCGCTCGCACGGCTTGCTTGTGTTTTGATTCATTTTACACGTTGCTTGCTTATTACTTTCGTTAAATAACATGAAATGGAATAAGAAACTAGGAAATCAATTTTTTTTGTTGTTTTTGCTATTGCTCCTTTTTTTCGTCTTTTCTTTGTTTTTCTTGTGCACAAAAGCAAGTGCGTAAAGGGATTTATCCCACAAAGTTGGCAACGTTGGCGGTAGCAAACTAAATTCCTCGGAAAAATATTGATACACGAAAAAACAACAAATTGCAGCACATTTGACTGCAAGCGTCGCGATCGATTCTGTATTTCCTTGAATTCATTCATTCAAAAAACAAAGAACCGCACGATAGCAACAAAGAAGAACAACAAGAAAAGTAATAAGCATACAAGAACACGAAATTGCGCTCAGTTGTTATGCTGTATTTTCTTGACCGCAAAAAATACACACAGAAACAGCACTTTAAAGAAGCAACGAAGATAAATTTCTATCAACTGTTGCACACAGAAAACAAAAAGAGAAATAGTAAAAAAAGCTAAACCAGCCGGTGAAGCAATTCGTCGATTAGCGGCTGCAAATGCGTTTAATCTAAAACAGAAAATCGAAGATTATCAAATTTTCTTATGTGCGCTCTTCCTTTCTATTTGATTTTAAGCACAAAAGTAAACAAACAAAAATAGCAGCAACAAGATATAACAACTTTGTTTAGATTAGTTTTGTATTGCTTTGTTGCAATATCAAAAATAATACAACAAAAACAAAATCTAAAGAAAAAAGTTAAAAAAGTTAAAACCAGTTGGATGATCAAGTGGCTTCATGCGGCTTGAAGTGCGTTTTCGCTGGATCATAGCATAAAAAAATCTTGGGCCAGCTGCTGATGTACGTTTTTTTAATGTGCGTTATTTCTACGATTTTATTTTTTGACAAAAAAAAAAAAATTGAAATAAAAACACACAAGAAGGCAACAAAAACCAGCAGAAAACACTTGCGAAAAAAGTTGAAACAAGTTGGTACCTCAAGTGACTTGAAACGACTTGCAGTTGCAGGAAGCGCGTTGTTTGTTTGAGGAAAGCATAATGAATGAACGAAATCATGTGGCTTTTTTGATGCTTCGGTTGCAAAAATAAACAAAAGAAAAAGTAATATATACAAACAAACCCAAAATAGTCAAAAATCAGCTGAAACAAGTCACCAGCGACAAGCGCGCACTATACGCACTTCCAGCTGCTTTTGGCAGGACGCGTTTCCAGCTCGGTCCGGCCCAGCAACCAGCTGTCACTATAAACGCGCCCTACGAATTAACTAACATCAAGAGAGGTATTTTAACGAAAACAAAAAGGTTAATTGATCAAATCTAACTGTGGTGTATTCCGAGAAAAACTTGATTAATGAAATTATATTGAGAGCGCCTAAAAAGGCCCAGACATTTCTTTTCTTTCTGGCGTTCTTTTTCCGATCTCATGTCCACACCTAAATCTACCTGGCAGAAAAAAACTACGAAAAAGAAAGCCCTCAACAATAACGGTCAGCAAATTACCAAAATTTTCTTTAAAAAGCCAGAGTAACTTTATTTTAATTTTCAAAATGAACTTTTGGCAATAAAAGAATTTTTTCGAAAAAGTTTTTATAAAAAAAAAAGCTATAAATAGCATTTATGTTTAGTATAAATCTAAACCAACATTTGTAATAACAATATGTGTTCTTATTTTATTATTTTCTGACTGTTTTGTTGTTTCTAAAACCGTTATATATTGGGCCTTATTTAGACCTTTTTAAAACCTTCTGAGCTGGATATATTTTTTACTTTTTCATGCTTTATTTTTATGTTTTTGAAAAAAGAATTGAATAAACAAAAATACAAAATTGCAAAATAAGTTTAAAAAAAAATCCGTTTCTCTTCTGTCTGGTAAAAACCGTTAGGTTGGCCTTATTTGGGTAACTTACCTTACTTATAAAAAAAGATAAAAAAAATTCTACCCGAAAACGTACGCAGTACTCGAACTGTACGCTTGTGGTTCATTAAAACTTTCATGATTCTTTTTTTAACTCATTAGAAAGTGAAAAAAATAACATTTATTATTCCTTTCTGAACTTGTTTATGAATAAAAAAGGGTTATTTTAATAATGGTAACTGTTTCCTACTAAAATGACAACAGAATGTTTCTTTTCAGGTTAAACAAAATTTGTTAATAAGTTTGCTAAAGAATTAATTTTTTTTATGTATGAATTTTTTGCGAATTTAATATTCTCTAGCAAAATAATTGATTATACAAATTAAAAAAAAAAAACGATATTCACAAAAAAATGTTTACCCGAAAACGTACTCAAAACTATCACTTAACCTTCGCAAATGGTTCATTTGGATCAGTACAGTAAAAACTAAGGTCTTTTATAGCACAGAATAAATACATTCAATATAATATACATTTAAACTGAGTTTTTGAACTTTTCCAGTATTAAGAGTATAGTACAAAAAGTTAAAATTAGATTTGACAAACAATGTGCGAATTATGCTTAAAACTACAGAAGTTTTGATAATTTAAAAATTATAATTTTCAACAGCTTCTCCTATGAACAAAAAAGCAAAAAAAAAAAAAAGAAAAATAGCTTGACGACTTCATTAACAAAATATTTGTGCTTTCCATGTGAATGAGCTGGCAATGCAGCAGAAGCAAGCTGCACAAAGCAGTGTATTTTTAGCCGAACTAGCAAGCAAAAAAAAAAAAAAATATGAGCTTTATTCGTTGCAGTAAGGAATTGGACGCATTTTATGCAAAATGTTGAGCATTTTTTCGCTTTACTTTTATGTGTTTTATTTTTATATATGTGTTTATGTGTTTTATTTCTATTATGTGTTTTTTTATTTATATTTTTTGCACATTTCCAATGTCTTGAATAAATAGAAATTACGTTAAGGCAATAAAAAGTAGCTACCTATTCATTCTTCGCTACACAGACCAAAATCTTAAAGTAATTTTTTATCCAATCATTGGAATCGAGTATTTTAAATACTGGTTCTCATTAGAATTTAAGCTTTTCAAAATGTTTTAAACTTTCTAAATAAAACGTAGAATAAAATTTATTACATGTTGGAATATTCGAAGAATACAGCGTTAGGTTCTTCTATAAGCTAATCATTTTTTTATTTATGTGGTTTCATGGACCAGTTGAGCTATAAATTTATAACCCAAACGTTGTGGGTTCAAATCGCACATGTTTTGTTAGGTTTTTTTTTTCTTTTCGAAAATATTGTAATACACGAATTTATATAAAATTTAATCCCTTGTGGGAATAAAACTCCATTTTAATATTTGACGTCGATTGATTTGTAATAAGCTATATCGTCAATACACGATTTACTAGAACTTAGTTCAAGATTTTAAGCCGTGTAGATAAGCGAAGCGCCATTCACAAAACTTACCTTCAAACTTTTCGTATGCAGCGAAGCTTAACTTTTCCGGCACATAAGATAAACGCTTTGAACCGATGGCTTCCATATGCGCCGCCATGCCAGCGGAACCACTTCCGTTTGCCGCTGCAGCTGACGTAGACGTGGACGTCGTCATCGCCATCATTGAAGGCG
This sequence comes from Dichetophora obliterata, assembly GCA_963920525.1. NCBI lineage: Eukaryota > Metazoa > Arthropoda > Insecta > Diptera > Sciomyzidae > Dichetophora > Dichetophora obliterata. The sequence goes on along the minus strand of OY986436.1, from coordinate 223,553,174 downwards.
CTGAAGCGGCTGCCGCGGATGATTTCTCAACCGTAAAACTAGCAACCTTCTTTAGAACATTGCTGCTGGGTGAGCTCGTTGTGTGACTTAGTGTTTGACTGATGGTGGTGGGAGGTAAAGC